>BLKM01005761.1:254049-680927 GCA_013340265.1 Coptotermes formosanus
TGGCTTGCTTCAGCTGTTTTCCTAATGTTCTAATATGACTCCCCTGAGGATGATGTGATATACATCGAAATATGTCGGGTTCTGCTATATGACTCATTATACACAATACACATAATTTATTAGTGTACAAATTGGTAGAACAGTATATATTTGATTGCAGAGGTTGTTTCTTTTATCGTGTCCCTGAGCGTGGCAGCTGACACGGGCTGTTCCAGCAGATGCAGGCTTTGGTATGCAATAAAACTTTCTTGTTCAGAGACACGATAAAAGGGACACCAGTAATGCGGCTGTGTAAGCTTCCAACTGAGGTGCTTCAGTTTATGGTCTGCGGGTTTGGTGTCGGATGGAATGTCTAACATCAGCGCTGCATTCATCGATCCTAGCTGCGCCAGAGGAACTTCACACGCAGGGACTACAGATCTCTTGAGTGGTGTATTCCAGTCAGGTATTCTACAGCGTTCAAAATTACTGAGACCTTTTGACAATAACTGCCATAAATATTTCTGTATAATGATTCCCAGAAGTTATACAGTTGCGCGGGTCTCTTTTTAATCCACAAAAATTGTGTATCAGCACACGTCGGTGGGAAAGGTGTGCTCCGGTCGTCAGCTCGGTGGTCTAATGTTACATCTAGTACCCCCATTAATATAGGCCTATAGTCTAATATTTCTGTTGTCCAGAACCAAAAGCTGAGGAGCTTTAAAGCGACGGTCCTACCCACAGAAAAAGAATGATACAGGAACATGGGACATGTGCCAAGAATCATGATAAACAATATGTCCCCAAAATATCACATGAATCAACAGATGAATTTACATGACACAAAATAAATTTCTGTAACTTTTAAAAACAGGAATAGATGAATTAATTCAATATGAACTTAATGCAGTATAGACCTGACTATTATAAGGCGCCTTCACAAAATTGCGCAAAGCGACTATTAGCGTCGTCATGTATGTCTGTCTGTCTGTCCGTCCGTCCGTCCGCATGGAACAACTCGGCTCCCACTGGAAAAGATTCTCATTAAATTTGATATTTCAGTATTTTTCGAAAATTTGTCTTCAAAATTCAAGCTTCATTAAAATCTGACAAGCATAACGGGTACTTTACATGAAAACCTATGTGTATTTGTGACAGTATCTCGCTGAGTTCTGTTTAGAATGCGAAATATTTCAGGCAGAAGTTGCAGAGAAAACCAAAACATACATTTTATGTTCAATAAAGTTTTTCTTTTTTTGGAAGTTGTACCGTTATGAGACAATGTGGAAAAATAAGGTAGAGCCAGACAGGCCACAGATGACTGTATAATACAGCGCAGGAATATACGACTTGCATGCCGGATAACTAAGGCAAGAATACAGACACACTCATAACACCTATTACCGTTAACAGCAGTACGAAATGCATTTTAGCTCGACAGAAACCCAATGTTCCATTTCCACGGAAACGCTGAATATTTTTTGTATTGTTGGAAGTTATATTTACACGAACAACAATAAAAAGGGAACGTAATGTTTCGTTTCCATGGCAAAAATAGTTATGCAAAAGCGCGAAAATCTAACGCACGTACATTGTCCGTCTTGTGTGACGTTTTAGGTACAATTGAAATGTTATTGCCGCAAGATGTGTAACTCCTCAGTACGAAATTTTAATGCTCTTTTTATATACGTTAGTGTGTAAAAGGTGACACACTGAGGGAGGAACAAAGACTGACGGTGTTCGAGAATAGGGTGCTGAGGAGGATATTTGGGCCTAAGAGGGACGAGGCGACAGGGGATTGGAGAAGACTGCATAACGAGGAACTTGATGACATGTACTCATCACCAAATATTATTCGGGTAATCAAATCGAGAAGAATGAGATGGGCGGGGCATGTAGCACGTCTGGGGGGAAAAGAGAGGTGCATACAGGATTTTGGTGGGGAGACCTGAGGGAAGGCGACCACTTGGGAGACCCAGGCGTAGATGGGAGGATAATATTAAAATGGATCTTCAAGAAATGGGATGGGGGCATGGACTGGATTGAGCTGGCTCAGGATAGGGACAGGTGGGGGGCTCTTGTGAATGCGGTAATGAACCTCCGGGTTCCATAAAATAGGGGAATTTCTTGACTAGCTGAGAAACTGTTAGCTTCTCAAGAAGGCCTCTGCTCCATGGAGTTAATAAATGGTGACGAGCACCAGCGTATAAAATTTCATCATACTCAGATCAACTCGTCTCGAGTTACGTGATGTAAAGTGGAGAAGTAAGGCTGTCGCTGTGTGCGCCATGAAGGCATATGGGGGGCTGGATATGCTGCTCAAGCCGTTCTTAATCACGGCACAAACTGGGGGGAAAGGCGGGCGGTGGTTATATGGTCAGGTGCTTGTATTGGCCACCGCTTTACCCCCTGGAAAATAGACCACCGTACCCAATGAATAAGAAGCTAGGTAGATCCCAGAGACAAATTTTGACACGAGTTAGGAGATCAAGGCTTCAAAACCATTTTCTTAAAATTACCTTTAAGACATATGGGAAAAAGTTTATTACTAACAAAATCACTTCACTTTTTCTCTACAATTTTTGTTTAACCTTTTAAAGCCTAGCGGTAACTTTACATACCACCAGGTTTAATATTAAAAAAATTCTACGTAGTGCCCACATTGCGTTTATGTGTTTTTTACGGATCTCAGAACAAACAGCAACTTTTGCCTTATAAAACATTAAGAGACTGGTTTTTATAACCGAAGTGGAGAGTGTTTACAGCGCGGTACGCACTGAGTCCTTATACAAAACAGACATGCTTCGTCTTTAAAGAGTTAAAACACTTATCGCCCCTACAAACTATTATCAATTTGGGCCAGAGATGCAGGCACATATGCATGGTACTTCAGGCAAAGTAGCCTAATACTGTTCACAGCATTTATCATCAAAGATTTATGCGCACGCGCGGGCCCTTTTTCTGCAGTCAGTATCTCAGTGTCCTCTGGCTCTCTATAACAAATACCAAGATATTAACAGTGCAAATTTCTGAGGTGTAAGCGATATAGCACCATTTTGACCTATTACATACCATAAAATATGGAACGTGTAGTAAGACTGCGTTTTTATGGACTTTAATGGATAATATAGCAGCTTCAAGAAATCTAGGAGCACCAATATGTAAGCATTTTACTATGATAGTATAAACCTGTACGTATACAGTATACAAACTATACTGCTTATTTATATACTAATTACAAACGTAGTTACGATGTGGAAATTTGAGGTTACAGACCTGTAGATGAATACCGTCAGATATAAACCTGTATTAAAAACTACGCTTACAGAAATCGGTCGCGGATTTGTAAAATTGTTATTTCACAGTTCTTTATCTCTTTCTTTTTGCAAGAAACTATGCATTACACTTTTATACGAATAATTTATCCTCTTATATCAGTTTCTTTTGACATCACAAATATTTACACTGAAACCGTTTTCTTATGCTTCCGTTTATTTACTGTTAAATGCCATAGGTTTACCCAATTGCGTGAACACTGGAAAATTGTCACTTCATCTTTAATCTCCTGCTTGTTCGTATATCCTGTAAGCTGATCACCATAAGCTACGGGCACAGTACACTGCTCTGGTTAAAAAAGAAGGTTGAAAGATGATAATGCTCGCTGATTATAACCAGAAATGCGAAGTATTGGACGTAAAAAGTCGCTGATAATGCGCTTATGTTAGCAGCCCACGTATACCATTCTATATCTAGCTATCCATTAAGAAATCAAATGTAAAAGCAATGACATGTAAGAGTGACATATGTACAATTTAAGGGTGGAGCATCCATCTACCATGCTGATAGAGCCAGCACCTTCTTATGTGACGTTGGTAACCAACTAACTAATTCCATGGAACAGAAGCATTCTTGAGAAGCTAACAGTTTCTTAGCCAGTCAAGAAATTCCCCTATTTTATGGTACCCGGAGGTTCATTACCGCATTCACAAGAGCCCGCTACCTGTCCCTATCCTGAGCCAGTTCAATCCAGTCCATGCTCCCCATCCCACTTCTTGAAGATTCATCTTAATATTATCCTTCCACCTACGCCTGGGTCTCCCAAGTGGTCGCCTTCCCTCAGGTCTCCCCACCAAAATTCAGCATGCATCTCTCTTTTACCCCATATGTGCTACATGCCCCGCCCATCTCATTCTTGACGTTGGTAACCAGCTACCCGAAAACACGGTGTTACGCACCAGAAGACAGCAGCCTAACTGAACATAGTTGTCGCTTTGAGAAACCTATATAGCTTTACTAATTTATAACCTCGGAACTAAATGAAGGTAAGTGATCAGCTTCAGGCTCCGGAAGCTTTACCTCCGAGGAAATAGCCACCGGTACCCAGTCAGTAGGAAGCTGGCCGGGCCCCTGATCCTGTCCTGACTCTTTGAAGTACATAATGTTGTTATATTATTATTATTATTATTATTATTATTATTATTATTATTATTATTATATTATCCGAATTTCTTACTTCTCAGCTTTAGCTGGGAAATATTCGCCTATCCTGGGATGTATCATCAACAGGATTAGGCTCGGTGGTCTTACGTGTAATTTAGGAAATTTCTTACAATTGAACATATGCCAAGAATTACCACTTTTTGCATTTGTATATATGTTTTATTATTATTATTATTATTATTATTATTATTATTATGTTATCCTGCCCCTCCTAGGAGTCGAACCGTAATTCCTATATCGTCCATCCCGTAGCTTAGTCAATATACTGCCGGTGTTCCCGACAAACTTAATCCACAAAGTGACATACCGCAGTTAGCAGTCAGGGCAGGTAGGACAATAGCATTTTCTGGTAAAACCCTTCTAGCTGACAGACACCTTTCTCCTACCATTAGCATGATAGAGGCTATTGACAATTCCTATACAAGGATGCTTAAGTGAGATTTATGGACAGGCTAAAACGATCTGGGATGTGATAACTACTAGACTACAAGGTACAAGGCGTCGCTTCCCAGAAGAAGGTTATCTTAAATTCTACTAGTCACTAAAAATTCCTTACCCTGTGCTTGGAAGAAGGTTTACATTGTTTAATGTGTTCCGTGTCCGTGCACTATATTATACAAAAACACTAATCACCAACAAATGCACAAACAGAGTTTTGTCATCAATTGTAACACACTCCTACATGTTTTGACCCTGCTGGGTCATCTTCAAGGAGAACTTTTTGTTATCTTTACACTAAGGTTGCACTTTATAGTTGAGTGAGAATGTGCTGTTGACTGTGTACTGTGCTGTTTTTGGAGGCGTGAACTCTCTGTGGTCCCGGTCCCGGCTGCACCTTAGTGTAACGACAACAAAAAGTTCTCCCTGAAGATGACCGAGCAGGGTCGAAACATCTAGGAGTGTGTTACGATTGATGATAAAACTCTCTTTGTGCATTTGTTGGTGATTAGTGTTGTTGTTTACATTGTTCTCTTCCAAAGTCGCGTAAACCTAAAACTGGGACATCATGCAGCCCGCGGAGCACACAGTGAATGTTACGTCACTGTGCTACACAGTACAACGTTGAAAGGCCTAGTGCTGTGGTGAAGTTAGTCACGCAATTACACTGCAGGATTATAAGTGTATATGAAAAAAGTGGTACAGTCTTTTCACAATATATGATTTTTGAAAGTTGCTAATAAACAGCTGCCAAGCAGAATTCCTTGTTGTTAAAACACAATCCCAGCTACATGTTCCGGCTTAAACCAAGTCATCTTCAACCTGTTACAATTATTCATTCATTAATCAATTCTGTAGTCTGTCTTACGACAGGTCCATAGCCCCTTCCAAAAACGAGTTCTCCACACAGCGCGATCTAGTGCTTCCTCTTTCAATTCACAGTACCTTCTCGTTTCTAGGTCATCCAGTAGCTGCTTAAGTTTTCTTCCTCGTCGTCCTGTCATTTCTCTCCTTCCTTCTAACATTCCTTCAATCACGTGTTTTAGAACTCAGTTTCTACGCAAGATATGACGGATCCAGTTAGTGCCCCTCCGTTTTATTGTATGTAGGATACTCCTTTCCTCCTTGACTGCATGTAATACTTCTTCATTCCTCACACTCATTCCTCCAACTGATAGTCTCCATCCTTCCCCAGCACATCTCAAAACTTACCAGGTATTTCTGATCTACTTTCCGAAGTGTCCAAGTTTCAGCACTGTACAAAGCTACGCTACAAATGTAGCACTGTGCTCGTTTCTTCCTTAAATTTAAGTCCAGTTTGCTGGTGAAAAGAGTCCTCTTCTTGTTGAGTGCTGGTTTCGCCGTGACAATTCTGGATTTCACGTTTACATCTTGCATCATTTGTAATCATGCTACACAATTAACCCTTTAAAGACGAAGCCCATCTGTTTTATATAAGGACTCAGTGCGTACCGCGCTGTAAACACACTCCACTTTGGTTATAAAAACCAATCTCTTAATATTTTGTAAGGCAAAAGTTGCTGTTTGTTCTGACAGCCGTACAAAACACATAAACGCAATGTGGGCACCATGTAGAATTTTTGAATGTTACTCCTGATGGTACGTAAAGTTACCGCTAGGCTTTAAAAGGTTAATCGAAATTTGCCACATTCTCCAATTGTTTTTGATCTACCATAATCTGTAGTGGGGATGGTTGCCTTGAGATTCACATTTCCTTAGATTTTTCCACATTCATTTCCATTCCACCGCGTCTTCCAATTTTACAGTCATACACAGAAAAAAAAAGTTTAAAATTATAAAATCTACTTAGAATTATTCATACAGAGAGAAAAATGTATAAATTACAGTTTGCACCTCACAAAAAAGAATCAGTCACAGCCAGCCTTATTTATCTCTTTATTTAGACATTTCGAGCAACCGGTTTCGGCCTAGTAGGCCATCATCAGGCTGGACTAAAAAACATGAAATATTCATGTTTTTTTGGAAAGGTCGCTCGAAATCTCTAAATAAAGAGATAAATAAAGTTGGTTGTGACTGACTTCTCTTTTGTCAGATCGAAACATACGCCAACGGAGATGTTAAATATCAAATTTACATTTTGTACATTTTTTCTCTATGTATAATTGGAAGAGGGTACAGATGGCTTGCCTTAAACCGAAACATTCAGCTGGGGTTGTATTTTAATTACAAATAGTTGTGTTTGACTGCTATGTATTAGTAAATCTGCACTAAAAACGCAACGGAATTAACTACATTAATTTAATAATTTTTTAAAGTAATAACCTAACTGTTCTGCTGGCGATGAACACGTTACTGCGCCAGCACCAGCCGTACTTGTAGTCATGTGTCGACCTGCCATATACCGCTCTGCATCCCACCGCTATCCTCTACAAAGTATCGCGCGGTCGTTAAGCAGCTTGACCGGTCTTTCATTACTAGCAACCCGATATAATGAGGAAGGCGCTCCACGCTTCACTGTCACATGACTTTATGAATAAGACGGGATCAGCCTCGTTACGCACGTCACAGGCTACTTATTGTAAGACGCGAGATCAGCCAGCTTAATGCAGAGCGTGTCTGTCATGGGGGTCCATTACAGTTAAACAAGACCTACGCTATTCTGGGATATTACGCAGCATTGATTAGTAGTTCTGTACCGACGTTTCGGGAGAACCTATCGGTCCCATGTTCAAGGGTCAAGATGTCCAAGAAGAAAACCTTTCTTCTTGATCTTTGAAGATGGTTCAACACCAACGTTCTATCTAATTGTTTTTACAGCTGCGCGGACCTGCCACTGCTATGAGCAGAACACTTTTAGAAAACCTGACGACTGCGCGACACTTTGAAAGTTTTTTTAATATGCTCATCTGGAATATTTACAATGAAAATTAAAGAATTCCAGCTGTGCGGCAACAAATCAGTGTGCGCGGGAGCATTTCAGTTACTGCGCGGCCGCGTACTTGCGCAGCTTAAGAGGGAAAGATTTTCTTCTTGGACGTCTTGACCCTTGAATATGGAACCGATATGTTGTCCCGAAACGTCGGTACAGAACTACAACTCAGCACTACGTAACACCCCAGAAGAGCGCAGATCTCATCTACATCGCAGCGGAAGCCTGAAATCATGCAGTTAAACAAGTCCGTGGTCCCTGTGGGCCCACACGCCATAATAATCCCTGCAGGGCCCATGTGTGCGCCAGACAACTTCTTCAGAGCGAAACTGGTACAAAGCGTGTCATGGTGCATATTGCGTCTAGTGACTGTTAGAGTTATGTGAGGACGCTTTTCAAACACAAATGTTGGAGACATTAAAATGTACGAGCTGCGCTATACTGTCGCTGTAGCGACTAGCTGCAGGCTGGACGGTCCGGGTGATTTTCTCTTCCCAAGAACTCCCAAAACCGGCTCTGGGCTCCACCCAGCCTCTTACTCAGAGGATTCTGGGGCTCCTTCCACGGGATAAAGCGGCCGGTGCGTGAAGCTGACCATTCACCTCCAGGTAGTGCTGAGAATAAGAACAGGTAGAGTTACAGTTCTACCGCTCGTAAATGCGTTCGTGTTGTGGACAGGGACACTTTTACTTCATGTATACATCTTATAAAATATTATCGGAGGGCGTGGAGTGACTTCAGCTGGCTCAGGATTGGAACAAGTGGTAGGCTGTTGTGAGAATGCTAATGAACTTTCGGGTTCCATAAAATGCGCGGAATTTCTTGACTACCTGAAGAACTAGCAGATTCTCAAAAACAATTCTGCATCCTGGAGTCAGTCAGTCAGTCCGTCAGTCAGTCAGCCAGTTAGTTAGTTAGTTAGTTAGTTAGTTAGTTAGTTAGTTAGTTAGTTAGTTAGTTAGTTAGTTTGTTTGTTTGTTTGTTTGTTTGTTTGTTTGTTAGGTGTTATAACACGCTATACAGGGTGTATCCAAGAAAGGCCCACTCAACTCGTAGCTCGCTGCCAGTTGCCCGCGAAGATATTCGGAATGAGAAAACGTCTTTCAATCAGTAGCTTAGCAAAGCCGAAATAGAACGCCGAAGCAATTTTCAGAACTTATTTGCTGTTCATTTATGGAGACGTCTATTGCATTATTCAGTCTGTAAATATGGGCTAAAACAGCGACAGCCTAGCCCATGTAGTGAATTACTCATATATATATTTAAATTAATTTTTCCCATTATTATCAGGATATTTATTGCAAAAGCTGTATAGAAAAATACGAAGTACAATTGCACATAGAATTATGCGTGTACTTATTCTATCTTCATTCTGAATATTGCGTTTAACATTGCACGCTTGCAGAACACATTTTGCCGAATTTGTCCACACCACGTGAAAGGTTGAGCGGGCCTGATCTATAAAAGTCTGTAACAACTTTCGACGTAGTTCTATACAGCAAAATAACATGAAACTTCGAGATTAAGCACTAATGGGAAGAGACGTTATGTCCATATTCCAAATGGTCTGTCTGCTGGTACATAGCTCAACGTCAGTTACATAGATTGCTTGGACCGAGAGTGGATTTGGAATTGGTAGCCAAAGAAAAATTAGAATGACCGTTCTGAAGTCACAAACAAGCATCCCAACCCTTAGCAGTCCCAAGAGAAGCCTATGTGTAGCTTCGACCTCATGTACCGTTAGAAGTGTTCCTTAGTAAAGGGTGTTTTCTGTGGGACAATGACCTTACAACGCTTTCTAGAAGATCCCAAATGAGATGGAAATATGGACACAATGCTCTCTGACAAATTTATGTCCCTTCATTAGAAAGACTTGACAGCCATAAATGGACAATTATACAGAAGTATAAGACTTGATTTTGAGTTCCTTGAACTATGGCATTGAACGGATAACGATAAGTTTACTGGGCTCAAAATAAACCAGGTGAAGATCAACAACGAGTCTTTTATTTTCTTTACTAAAATATCTTGATTTAAGAATTCTTAATATTACACGTGCCAATCCCAGTCGCTGCCCCTTTCTAAGGCGTGGGTCTGCGGCCGCTCGCTTTCTGGGATTCTGGGTTAGAATCCCGCCCCAGGCATGGATGTCTGTCTCTTTGGAGTGTTGTCAGGTAGAGGTCTCTGCGACGGGCCGATTACCCGGCCAGAGAAATCATACCGAGTATGCGCGCGCGCGCGCGCGCGCGCGTGTGTGTGTGTGTGTGTGTGTGTCTAATTCAGTCTGATCTCAAAACCTCAACAATGAGGAGGCCTAAGCCCACTAGGGGCTGTCGCGGCATGGAAAAAAATACAGTTATTTATTAAATATGTTTTGTTATTTCGGTAGCTTTGAATATTAAAAAGGAAGCCATTTTGTATATTGGTTATGATTACACCACCCCGCACGGTGCCACTAAATTTCACATAAGATATAGCGAGTAACAAATAAATGATAATTTTTCAGCGTAGGCCCGATATTGTCTAAGATTTTAGACAACAATGCCCTTAAATTTAATAAGTACCATGTCCGTGCACTGTATTATACGAAATAATAACAACTAATGCACCAAAAAATATATATAATTTTATTCTTAAAAATCTCCTACACCTCTCACACGGAAGATGAAGCCCAGGGCACATTCGAACTTAACTATATAAACGCAACCATAGTGTATCAATATCATTCTCCCTGAAGATGGCCCAGCAGGGCCGAAACATGTAGGAGATTTTTAAGGATAAAATTATATATATTTTTGGTGCATTAGTTGGTGTTATTAATTTCGCCGTTAAATCTATATGTTTTTGAACGTAAGGTAAAAAAAAAGGCAAATTTGTCCCAGTGCACGACATGAAGGCGTATAGGGGGAGTAAATATGTACCTCCACTCATTCTTTCCTCGGCGCTAGATGGAGATGAGTGGTCAAAATCCCACCCTGACTGCTTTACCTTTAGGAAACAACCCCGGTACGCATTGAGTAGGAAGCTAGGTGGACCCCAGGGACGGTCTGGACGTTTTAGAGAAGAGAAAAATAACATACACCTATTTGGTCTCTAAACCCGGACCGTCCAGCCCGCAGCCTAGGCACTATACCGACTGTATTTGCTGCGTGCTATCAGTACGTAAGCCTATATTTTCACAAGAACATCACGTTGGTGTCCTCAAGTTTCGGATTTAAAATTTTAGTATCTTTTCTGAGTGACATCTTACCAAGAAGTATTAGAATAATTGTGAGCACTGGTGACGATGGGAGTAACCCTCGGAAAGTCTTGAATCCTTGGCCATTATGAACTCGCAGAAAAGAATTCTGCTTCGTGCAGTTATTTAGCACGCTTACCTGGTAAAAGCTGACAGAAGAATATTAATAGATGGTGTAAGAATGGTGTCCGCTATTGTTGATTGTCCTCCACATAACGGACCTGCAGTTTCCCAGAAAACGGAGTACTGTTATAAGACTCAACAAAGGGAGAGGCCCCAGAAGGACACCCTATTTCTCGTTCCCACGCTTCCCTTTTTCTTAAAGAAACTGACCAGGGAATATAAAGTTAATTTGTTCCTCCGCTTGTATAATAGGAACCGCGCCAAGAGGACATGTGGCGAACTGGAGATACAGCTACGCGCATTCTTAGCCTCGATGGAGGTGACTGGTCAGCTTCACGATCCGGCTGCTTTACGCCCCGGGGAAAATAGTCCCCGGCACCAACTGAATAGACTGCTTGGTGGGCCCTAGGGCAGGTCTGGACGCCTTGAAGAAGAGAAAATACCTTGTCTTTACGGGGAATCGAAACCAATGCCCTGTCTCCCTGCCCGCAGCTTGTCTTTATACCAACTGCGAGGAGGCAAATTTGCTGCAGCACATCAGGAGTCAGAATAGCGTGGTCGGTATAGTCACTGGGATAGTGTCTTGAGTTTCTTCAAAGAATCCAGACGAGGTCTGAGGCCCACAGGAACTATGTTCCAGTGGGTACACATCGTAATATTTTTAAGTGGGACATCCCATTGTGGTCAAGGTACATAGACGTACGGGTATTAGCCGTTAATTACAACAATTCCTATAAGTTGTAAAGTTTTACTGCAACATGTTTCGGCTCGTGTGTAAAGAGCCATAATCAGGCTGACAAGGTACCAAGAGTACATAACAATTTTTCTTTGTACCTTGTCATCCTGATTATGACTCTTTACACACGAGCCGAAACATGTTGCAATAAAACTTTGGAGAATATAAGAATTTTTGTGATTGGCGGCTACCACCCCTACTTCGACACACTTTAATAAAGATTAATGCGTGGGTCTACAGCTCCATTCCCCCCACACATGTTTATGCTGCGGTGCTTATTTAAACCAAGGGACTGTTTGCCATCCAATTTGGGTTACGGGTTATTTTGAAATGTTTTATACCTAATTTAACACAAATCGGTCAAGAAATAAGGGAAGTAGGGGCAAAACTTCATTGGCGCCACCAAGAAAAGCATGCCTGTCAATAAGACGATTTTCACAAAACTCGATCCTCAGGACAACTCTCGGTGAAAAACTACTATACAAAGTTTCACGAAAATTCGACACACACTGAGGCCGCTTATATTAGGTAAGTGACTAACGGACGGACCGAGGGTCGGAGAGACGGAGACAGGGACATGGTCTCCACGTAAGGTCTTCTTTTTTGTTCGTGAATCAAGCACAATATCAGACATCACACGAATTGCTACAGACGTTTCTGCGCGCATTTTAACCGTGATAAGCTATGTGATGATCGAAGCGAAACAGTCTAGAACGGACGTTACTTGTATATCCGATACTCTACTCTTTTTTTGCAAGTTTTACTATTTTTTGAAGATACATAACGAATAGTCACAACCGAGTAAACAACAAAAACACTACTACTTTCAAAAACAGGAATACCATTTAAAACAGTTCTATACATGTTAAGAACAGGTTATCTCCTGCTCCAACAAGAATTGGATTAAAAACATTAAAAATATTTTAATTGCACATATTTCTGTAAGTGAATGAGATCTTAATCTTATTCAAGAATTTTAGTTATAATGCATAATTTTCTCAGTATTTTTTGTACATACGAGTATCTAATGATGGCGTTGTAAAGCCGAAACACGTAGTGCTATTCTACTAGTACATGACAGTCAAAAAAATGAGCTATGATTGTCGGTCCTTGTCACTTCTTATTTATTTATACACCTACCTATCAGAGTGGTACCGGACACGAAACCGGACACCTGTTGTCCTGACCACTGATTCTCGTAATTTCCCTCCGTTCTTCCCGTAACATTCCGGGGTAGTTTCTCAAATTAGGACATGGTTTCTTCCCACATTCGCTGACCAATCTAGCATGTGAAGCCATATAGGTTGACAGCCATTGACACTCGTTAAATATATTATAAATTACACGATATATAATGTCTAGATACACAAACGGAACAAGATCGAATGAACGCCCATGAAATATTCAACTTTGCCTTAATTTTCGAAATTGTACATTCCACAATTAACAAGGGTCTAGATGAGATCTTCGCTCTTCTGCATTGTTATACAGCCTAGATTGGTAGTTAGTTACCGACGTTTCGGGACAACCTACCGGTCAAATCTTCAAGGTTCAAGTAGTCCAAGAAACCAGAAATCACGCAACAAATTTCTACCCTACTGTCGACAATAATCATTGAAGCCTGCTCCCAAAAAAAAAAATTTGTCTTCTCCAAAACATCCAGACGGGTTGTGGGGCCCACCCAGCCTCCTATTCAGTGCAATCATTTTCTTTTTCAGGCAGTAAAGCGGTCGGGGTGTTAAGTTAAACACTCACATCCATCCAGTGCCGAGGTTAAGAATGAGTGGAGCTGTACATCTACTCCCCCTTACAACTTCACGGGGTGGACAGGCACAATTTTACCGTTACCTTTACCTCCCACTTAAATTTACGTCCACATGTACACAGAGAGGCCTATAGGCTATATGTCCTTCCAATAAGTGTAGCCTAATTGAGGTTGCTAAGACAAACAACCGTTACCTGACTGAAATACAACACCCATCTGTTTCGTGGGACGGTTGCAGGCGTTTGATTTCTTTCAGGATTCAAATACAGTCGAGACGGATTTTTGGCAAGTCAACACCACTATCTTCATATTGTGCATACCGATGCGAGACAGCTTATAACAAAGTGAAATGAGACAACAGTCTTCGCAACTAGTAGGATATATTATAAACATATTGTACATTAGGCTACATGTTTCGGTCCAAACGGACCATCATCAGGCCTATGTACAAGAACTTGGTTTATGAGTGAATGGATAAAGCCTTTGAGATCTCAGAAGGTGTTTATATGTTCAAGTCAGCGTCCAGGTTATTAAATACAGGTATGGTGTAACATACTATAGATAACATAAGAAACAATATATATATATATATATAATATATCCTACTAGTTGCGAAGACTGTTGTCTCATTTCAATTTGTTACAACACCACTATGAAGAACACTTTTACATTGAAGATGGAGGCAGCAGTAACCTCCTAAACGTTGGTGCCTATCCACCAAATACAGTACAAGGTCTCATGTTTCAAAAAAATGTAATCTTGGAAACTTAACGTTATGAATTAGGTAAGGGCCTTGGTTTCAAGAGTTGAGATGGGACACACATTGAGAACATAAGCCTATATTTTGCATATGGAAGGAAGGTAAAACGAAAAATGACAAACCCCTTATCATACAGGAATTACGCCTTTTTCTAAATTTTTACGTCCTTTCCACAGCATAAATCATAAACTATAACACATGGTGTGAAATGATTTGGTAAAGAAAGGACTGAGAGTCTACTCTATTTCCAAAGACGCATAAGTTTCTAGTTTGGCTTGTAGAACCCCGATAAGTCGTCAGACTCTGCTATCAGACAGTGATGGCAGGTTGGGCCTACATCACATAACGTCATGCTCATGTGAAGAGCATTTATCGATGGGAACTGATGCAGTCACCATCCGTGAGAATGCGGGAGCAACTTCCGGTTCCGCCTGTCCCGATATGCACGAATCCTCACAAACTGCGTTCCACTCCAGAACATGCAGTCTCATCGCATGGTCACGGCACGCACACCGTGGGCTTCATGTACACGCTTCATGTCCGTCCGTCCGTCCGTCCGTCCGTCCGTCTTCATCTTTACTTTCCAAAAGGGTTGCACTGTTCGGATGAAATTTGCTACTCAAAAATTTTATTTTGGTCCGCCCTGTGTAGGGAACAGGAAAGGACAGGACAGCGTAGTCGGTATAGCGACTCGCTACGGGTTAAACGGTCCGGGGATCGCACACCGGCGGGGGTGAGATTTTCTGCACTCTTCCAGGGCGGCCCTGGGGCCCACCCAGCCCCCTGTGCAATGGGTACCGGGTCTCATTCCCGAGGGTAAAGCGGCCGGGGCGTGGATTTGACCACCCACATCCATCTGGCGTCGAGGTTAAAGAAAGAGTAGAGCTACATCTCTATCCCCCACAGGGCCTTCATGGCGTGTTCTAAGGTGAATTTTAACTTTGCTTTTTACTGTCTAGGACGGATAACTTGATACTTGGGAAGTAGGCCTCTTTCAGGAATGCCCTTGATGCTCCCTAAAGCTAAATCAACCCTATTACAGGCCTGGACAGGTCCAGAGGGTTCCAGGAGGTTAGGGCTACCAGATTTCAAGACAACCAGAACATGAAGGTGGTAAGGTTGTCAGACCTATGCATCGTCTGCCTTTATTCCCCAGGAAGTATTCCTGGTACTCATTTATGTTAGAGGCTCAGTTGACCCCAGGGCCATAGTGTGGCCTAAATGGTTATGTCAATGAAAAATTCCAATGACACCATCGTGAATCGAACCCGCAACCTTCCGGCTTGTAGGGCAGTGCCTCAATCAACTGCGCGACCGCATGCCACATGCAGATGATGTGGGTTGGGATTTGTGCCCGGTGAGCAGCATGGGTCAGGGAGCACTCTCTGTGCAAAAACATTTATTTTGGACGCGCTATATGAATCTCTTTTCCGGCGGACAGTTTGGGACTGGGTTTTTTTTCCCCCTATGTATATTTTCAAACAGGTACTGACCTCATACCCCGGCTTCCTTTTTCCTCCTCTTTGACCCGCTCTGTCGCCCCGCCAGTCATTCGGTAACATTTTTAGACAAATATAAGGGTTGTTCAAATATAACCCTTCCATCGTGCCGCTTCAAGGCCGCGGTAATTTCGTCAACAGTTTTTGAAGAAGGGTTAGGATGTGGACACTCAGACCTTTTAGCGAATTGTACCTTTCTGTGTGGCCTGCCTATCTAAAAGCCTGATCTGGCCTGCCTATCTAAAAGCCTGATCTGGCCTGCCTATCTAAAAGCCTGATCTGGCCTGCCTATCTAAAAGCCTGATCTGGCCTGCCTATCTAAAAGCCTGATCTGGCCTGCCTATCTAAAAGCCTGATCTGGCCTACCTATCTAAAAGCCTGATCTGGCCTGCCTATCTAAAAGCCTGATCAGAACTGTTTTCAGTTAAGAGTCTACAGCCGCACAGCGCCCTCGACTGCTGAACATTCGTGCTCAGTTTTTTATATTATGTAAGCCCGTGCATTAACAACAATTTATAATTAAAAACCAACCAAATATACAAATCATAATATATAATTTATATCAATCTATTCTACTCTTCCGACGCGTTTCGGTGTATTCACCATCATCAGAGAGGTACATATCTTAATATTATGTAAAACATTAAATTATTAACATGTGGTGCTGATACTGATCCTAAAAATTTTGTAATACATCTTGCTGTCTTTAGCCGATTTGAACTAATGTTGTCTGTGATACATATTTTATTAAACCAGACTGAAGCATTTGTTTTATATCATTTCTCGTTGATGTTTTTGTATCGATGAATATCATTTGCTTATTGAGCATGGATAAGTTTTATAGTATTCGTCTCAATGCATTAAAAATGATTTATAACTAAAAACCAACCAATTGCACAAATTATAGTACGTAATTTATATCAGCCCATTCTACTCCCCCGGCATGTTTCGGTCATGAAGCTAAAGGAGACTTGGAATTCTTGACCCTTGAAGATGAGACCGTTAGATTTTCCCAGAACGTCGGTAAAATATTACCATTCGACGCTGCGTAAAACCCCAGAATAGCGCAGTTCTCAACAACAACATTCCCTGTTTCTTGATTTTATTATTATTGTCTTCTCTGTATAGATCGGGAATACACGTAAAACGGGATGGGTAATCCAAAAATTGGATTTGTTAATTACAAAAATATTGCAACCCAGAAAGCTTTCAATTTCAGACCCCTTCCTCCCCTCTCACTACCAGCTCGAGAATCCGTAGTTCATGTAACAGGATTTTTTTTAACCCCTTAAAGACGAAGCGTATCTGTTTTATATAAGGACTCAGAGCGTACCGCGCTGTAAACACTCTCCACTTCGGTTATAAAAACCAATCTCTTAATGTTTTATAAGGCAAAAGTTGTTGTTTGTTCTGAGATCCGTACAAAACACATAAACGCAATGTGGGCACCACGTAGAAATTTTTAATGTTAAACCTTTTCGTACGTAAAGCTACCGCTAGGCTTTAAAAGGTTAAACTTCTACTGTTTACGGCACCCAACTTCAAAGTATTCGCCATCCCTGCACCAACAGAAAACCCTTCAGTGCGGTTGGCTGCATTCAATAGGCCACAAGCTGCGAGCTACTGTGTAAACACAACTATCTCCTGCTTTGGAATAAAATGAAGGTGCTGATTTATTTCATCCCATACCTTTGTACCTGTGTGAAATCGAAGCAGATGGCAATTGAGTACTTGACATCTTGGACACGTTTTTGTATACACCATGCAGCACGACAATAGCGAAATTTAAATGAGTGCAAAAACATCTGGAGCACACTTCCACCTCTAATCTCACATTTCAGTACACTGACTTTATAATGCTTAACAAAGTGGCTGCATGTAATTCCCCCAGTAATGCTTTATAATGGTAACAATTTCGAAGAGCCAGCTTGCAGACTGGCACAATAATAGGCGGCCGTGCTCACTGCTGATAATAGACTTCTATTGTATAACTGCTCATGCATCACGTCAATCAAGATTAAATTCGCAAACAGCGTCTTGCTGAAGAAACCGGTTGTGCAGAAACTTAAAACTGTGGTCTGCTGTTAGCGTGGCTGTTTCTTGGTAAAGATATTCACAGATGGCCAACCTCCATTGTTGTGGCTGTTTCTTTGTAAATATATTCACAGATAGCCAACTGCAATTAGTGTGGCTGTTTCTTGTAAACATATTTACAGATAGCCAACTTCAATTAGTGTGGCTATTTCTTTGTAACGACTTTCACAGAGATCCAACTTCAATTATTGTGGCTGTTTCTTAACAAAACAGTCACAGATAGCCAACTGCAGTCAGTATGGTTCTTTCTTAGTGAACACATTCACAGATAGCCAACAGCAAGCGGTGTGCCTGTTTCTTGGTGAAGATATTCACAAACAGCCAACTGCAGCTCGTTGGCTGCTTCACAGCTACCAGCGCATGATTATTCTGAGGCCAGAGCGGGTGTCCCCGTCTGAAGAACCAAGGTTCGATTTCTGCTTTGTCAGTATTCGGTTTGTGGTAGACAGAAAAATGCTATTGTTTTTTCCACGTTGTAATATATTTCTTTGTGTTACAGTCATTCCAAGTTTTCATCCGCATGTTGAAGATAAAAGTAACATTTACGCCATTAGCCATGTGTGGGAAAATGGAGGTAAAGATCCAAGCCTTTCCTAATCTAATAAGTAATCTAATAAGCTACAGCGCGCGCGAGAATTTATTGACTAGCTGAGGGATTGCTACCTTCCGACGGAGGATCCCGCTCCATGAGTTTAGGCTGCCAAGTTAGGACTACCCCAGTCACTTGCTGTTCACGAAAATCAGGCAATTTGTACAGGCCTAGCCATGTCCGATTTTTGTGGCCGAAAGGTAGAGCCGTGTACCTAGTTAAAAGCAATGTCTGAGAAGAAGAAACCACAAAGCAACGCTGAAATCTTGAGACACATAACTATGTATTGGAACTGTGCAGGCATTCTAGTAAACGTTACGACGCTTTATAACACTTTCATTTCCTTAAGCATAGGCGTAACTTGGGGGGGGGGGGGGCGCAAGGGGGCAAATGCCCTCCCCCAAATTTTTTCAAGCTAGGAATAATTTTTTGGGTTACTGAATTGAATAACGGCAAATATAAACAGACGGAAAAAAGAAAATGAAAAAAACTTGCATTTTTTGGGACCAATTTTCCCCTATTTCAAATTTGACTCCTTTGTAAAATAAAATTCCTAATACCCATGGTCACTTTCGCCCCCCCCCCTCCACTATCATTAGCCAAGTTACGCCTATGCACACTATCAGTCCGTGTGTCATTAATAATAATAATAATAATAATAATAATAATAACTTGATTATGAAGAAGATAATGAAGTAGAAGCAGATACAAGAGAAGTGACAGAGTAAAAGAAATAGGAGATGAAGACGCAGAGAAAAAAATATGTATGCCTAAATACTGGATTTTTTCGTTTTATTGACCAGGAAAGAATCACACCACGCAACCGACTTCTCTTGAAGATCTGGCTCTGAGAGTACAACATTACATGAAGCAAGTCACAGCATAGTCCTAGCAGACTTTACCTTCCAGCACCCAATTTTTGAAATACAAGCAAGCATTTAATTCCTATTGACAAGATTATAATAGTAAGATTCATCTTAATGGAACAGAAAAGGAAGTGGTGGATTGGATTTATCTGGCTTAGAATAGGGGCCAATGGCGGTCTCTTTTAAACACGACAACGGAACTTCGGGTTCCATAAAACGCGGGGTAGTTCCCGAGTAGCCCCGTGAGTCAGATGACAGCAATAACACAAAATAATTCCGACGTAATTCTGTCTCATTTTATCGATATCCGTCTCCTAAGTAACACTTCAGAATTTATTACACTTACATGGCAATGAAGCTGACGTCATGCATTTATCTTTCTTAATGAAATGCAAACATTTCCGTCTCGTAATTTCCAGGTACCGCCTTCACACTTCGACGCGTATGTCTGTTATACTTCTTGTGACTTCTCGCAGTTTTCTTCGATTCCTCCTATCAGTTGCCGAGATAATGCATTGAAACACGTCAAAATCGATTCTTTCTAGAGCCTTTATAATTACGTATTTATAATTCATCCTACATTTGAAAGCTAAATAACCTAATCAACTAACACATCATCGTTAAAAAACTGAAAAATAATTTTTTTCCATGGCCCGTCAGCCCTAGTGGGCCTAGGCTTCCTCATTGTTGTGGTTTTGTGATCACACTCAGACACACTACACTCGGTAGGACTCCTCTGGACGAGTGATCGGCCCGTAGCAGACACCTCTACCTCACAACACACAACAATCACTAGCGACAGACATCCACGCACCCAGCGGGATTCGAACCCGCAATCCCAGCAAGCGAGCGGCTGCAGACCCACGCCTTAGATGACGCGACCACTGGGATCGGCTGAAAATAATTTATTAGGGTAAACAAATCGTCATACACAACACTGGAATGTCTAATAAATAAAATTATGAATACAGGGGGTTTATTTATTTTTTCAACAGACACATTTTAGTTTTACATTTGATTGTTTAGTTACTCTACTAACTGTGTAAAATATGAACGACGTTGACACAACTTTTATGAAAACCAAAGATCAGTCCGTCAGCATGAGGGTGTTACTGCCACAAAGAATGTTACCCACACTTCATAAGAATTGCAGAGATTTGAAACGCTGAACGTAATTGAGAACAAGACGGTATTGCATCTGCCAGCGTTATTCTGCATTATAAAACTTCGGCCCTCGTCCACTTGTCACTGTTGATACACACACATATCGATTTCACACTGTCGCTCTCGTTGGAGATGCGTGTCAAAAGAAAACTAGCTTAGACTCTGCATGACCTCCCCTGTTATATTAAAACACGATAACAATGTCTGAAGTGTACAGAAAATTAAAACCAGTTCCTCTCTCACAAAACAAGCTATAATACGGTCCACTTCATTTTAAGAATACAGGAGTCTTCAACGTTGTTATTTAGTAGAAAGGCTTGTATTTAAAAAAAGTCATGCATCGTGAAATAGGTACATTTGAAAAGAGAAATATGGAAAGCAAACCACGGCCTCCTGGGGTGATAACGATTAACCTGCCATCTGGTGTTATTATGCGACACTCTGGACAGATTCTTTTCTTCTTGTTACCGTTTCTGTAGATTATAAAGGTAAGATAATTGTTACACTGTGATGATGTGTACCTTCTTCATTATAATGTAAATGATAACCGAGATATGCCAGGTTAGGGGTAAACTGGACAGGGAGACACAGTTTAAAAACTGTGTAAAATATCGTGTTGTTCTTTATCAGCCGTCTTTGTCACTAATTCTTGATTCAGATACTTTTCATCCTTACGTATTGGAAGACAATAGCTTAACATATGTAAAGCTAACTTCTTTCAGAAAAGGTAAAATTCTGGGAAAACAAGATTATGTTTAACTAACAAGGCCTCAAGAATTGTGACGCATGGCGTATGTAGACCTACGAGTACCTAAGTTCCATATAGTTCTTACAAGCAAATCTCAGAACAGGTCAGTAATTCACCCAACTTGTTTCCAGAAGGCAGATGTTTGGAATGCACCTCTACTGGAACATTTACCTTCCTTATTCTTAACTTTTCGCAGTTTTTTCTTAGTTCCTACAGCCTAACGCTACAGGTAGTGGTTTAGTGCACCTTTATCTGGTTCGATTCCCAGCAGAAGGCAGGGCCTTCCCTCTTCTTCAAAGCGTCCAGACCTGCTCTGGGGGCTCACCCAACAAATTATTCAGTGCCTACTGGGAGGTTAAAGCGATCGGGGTGTGAAGCTGACAATTCTCCTCCATCCAGTGCACAGGTTATACCTCCACTTCCCCATATTCCTTTATGGCTCGCACAAGGAAAGCCTTACCTTTACATTTGTGTTTGTCTTCATATTCAAGAGACCCAGGACCTTGTATTTGTACAGTACATGGAACATGTATTTGTACAGTACATGGAACATGTATCTGTACAGTACGTGGAACATGTATCTGTACAGTACGTGGAACATGTATCTGTACAGTACGTGGAACATGTATCTGTACAGTACGTGGAACATGTATCTGTACAGTACGTGGAACATGTATTTGTACAGTACGTGGAACATGTATCTGTACAGTACATGGAACATGTATCTGTACAGTAATGGAACATGTATCTGTACAGTACACGGAACATGTATTTGTACAGTAATGGAACATGTATTTGTACAGTAATGGAACATGTATTTGCACAGTACGTGGAACATGTATTTGCACAGTACGTGGAACATGTATTTGTACAGTACGTGGAACATGTATTTGTACAGTACGTGGAACATGTATTTGTACAGGACGTGGAACATGTATTTGTACAGTAATGGAACATGTATTTGTACAGTACATGGAACATGTATTCTGATTGAACTGTCACAATTTCCTACACTCCTGTGAGTGCATATCTAAATATGTAACAACCGTTTCTTCCATAATCTTCCGCAGTTCATCGATAAATCATCCTTTCATTAGAATCTGTATGCCTACAAAGTGTGTAGTTGAAATGGAGTTGTCAAAGTCATCGTCCCATAGGAGAAAAATTAAACTGTAAGTATCTGGTAGGAATAAGTTAGAAACAACGTAATGGGATTTAAAATTGTCCATACCGTGTACGTACATTTTCACATATATTGTCACCACCAGCCCAAACGCAATATAAAATCACAATACAACAAGCCTCACAAAAGTCCCGACATGTTTCGATGTGACATCACACCATCCTTTGGGGAGACATACGGAACACTTAAAAGTACTTAAAAATACACAAGCCTGGTTACCTAGAAGTTCATTAAAAACATGTTGACCACGTGACGCCTTAAGTTAAAGTCTGTATGACAGCTCCTGATACATTGTGAGTTGTTCGTCGAAGATTGTGCCAATAAATGCGTGTAGTGTAGAGTACAGGTATCTAACTAACTAACTAACTCCATGGAGCAGAGGCCTTCTTGAGAAGCTAACAGTTTATCAGCTAGTCAAGAAATTCCCCACATTTTATGGAACCCGAAGGTTCATTACCGCATTCACAAGAGAGAGTACAGGTATCAGGTCTTGTTATGTTGAGACTGGCACTGGTGCCGTCCGTAATACTTGCCAGCAGTCGAACCATAACCACCACTACGTAAAAAACAAATCCGAGGATTCCGGAAGAGGCCAACACCAGGCTTAACATATTTGTTGGTGATTATTACTTTTATGGATATAGGGCACGGATATGGAGCATGTTAAATTAGTAATAGGCGGGTTTCGTGATTTATGCAGTACTCCTCGGCAAATGTTATTAGAGTGGTCAATTATAAAGGACGAAATAGATGGGGCACGTGGATCATATGAAGGAGAAAAGAAATGCATTCAAGTTTTTGGTAGAGAAAGCTGAAGGAAAGAGACCACTTGAAAGGCCTAGGTGTGGAAGGATGGATAATAAAATTAATATGAAAGAAATAACACGGTAGGGCTGGGATTGGATTCATTTGCGTCAGTGTAGGGGAAAGTGGTGGACGCTTGCTAAAAGGGTAATTAACTTCCGGATTCCATAAGATGTGGCGATTCTTTTTTACAATTTTAGGAAATATTAGCTTCTCAAAAAAAAAGAAAGAAAGAAAGAAAGAAGGAAGGAAAGAAAGAAAGAAAGAAAGAAAGAAAGAAAAAAGACTGCACTATGGAGTTATATTTTCCTAATCATTCTCTTCACCCCTCTTTGTCTCAATTATTTTTTCCCTCTATTTCTATGTCCTGAACTATACAATTGCCATGTTTAATGCATGAAAGAGGTAAGTTCTAAGAGACTCACTCAGTTCACAATATCCCCGGCCAGCGGCAAGTTTTACGTCAAGTCGGTGGACGTGCCAGCGGGGTGTCAGTTAGGAGCATACCGAGAGTTAATTCAATTTTGTTGCTGTGTGGGAGGTTGAATAAATTTACCTGTACGCCGGTAGACAGCAAGACAGGCACGGTGTTCATTTAGTAGTGACCAGTGGAACAAGAAACAAGAAGTAAATTAATATCATACAATTCTGTCGGTCCAGGAAAATCTCTCTGCAGGACAGAGTTCAACTCAGCCAGTAACATTTGCTGTTGTGGTGACGCCCTGTAACAGATTCCGATTACCGTCTGTTGTACCGCACAGTGTAGTTGAAAGGCCAATTAAAGAACCCGAAATGAAAACAAAATATCAGTAACAGCAATAACATAAACTCAAGGTTAATAGTGACAAGACATTTTATTCATATAAATTTTATTTCGTATACTCCGTTGTGATAGTGAATAAATTATATTAGAGTAAAACTGTCAATCACAACTAAATTTTTTTATTATCATTATTTATCTAAATGGCATTTATTTAATGTGTTCATGTGATTAGTGTTTTTGGCATTTATTTCTTTATGTATTGTAACTCTGAAATCATAAATGGATGGGTCAGGACTACCTATGAACCTCGTGTGTGATGTACATGATTTATTGAATGCTATCTTGCAGAGGCATTCAGTCTGCAAAATGGCCAGACACATTATCTGGACATAACAGTATGGGAGATCTCCACTGAATATAACTGACTTTTCAGGTAAATTCTCTACCTGGAAATCCCTTGTTAGTGGCTTAAGAAATAACAAGAAATACCACAAAGAATTCTTGTCTAATAACCGTTAATGACCTCTTAAAGCTTTCTAGATAAGAATTCCGTTTGAAACTGAAAATTAGAACTTGCATATCGGGAGGCGCACTCAAGTAAAGGGCAGACCGCTCATCAAGTCAGCAGACATTTTGTCTTCGCTTAAGAGCCCACAAATAATTTAAGGAAATCTGTTTGAATATCCGATCTTCGCACTTCTGGGAATTTGAGTAGCGTACTCGTAGGTTGGTGGGCTGGCAGTACCAACCTACACCGTGAAGACCTCACAACTGCACAGCGGAAGCCTGAAATTTCTCGCCTAAAAATTCCGCAGATATGTGCAGGCTTTTATTGTCGAAGTTTTGTCTATTTCAATCGGCCTTTTAGCTGAACAGCAACATGTAATTCTGAGAACTTGTACCGTTCATCTTCCTTCAGATGCTTAAACTAATATCTCGGAGAAAAATAAATTAATAATTATAAGAGGTTTTGAGGCTTCCGCAGCGGCGACACTGAGGATGCCGGTTATTGTGGGATGTGCTGCAGCGCGACATCCCAGAACACCGTCAGCCTTAACACCAGTAGCACACTAAGCACGCCAGAGCAGGAAGGACTCTGTATTGGACAGTATGAATTTTTCCTGTATTCTAGCAAAGTTAATGCAGAGGAGAGGAGGGCAGGGAAGCCGGTAAATATCGGAGCCCTGCGGTCCGGAAGGGGGCACGGGGTTTAGTTATGTTGCACATGTTTTTGTCTTTCTCTGTCGTAACATTATTTGTCGATTTTACAAACAAATCTTCCACACCAAGACCAAGTCGCTCTGCAACTGAGTCAGTGTTTCCGATTTAGTGTAAAGATTTTTAGCCTGCCCGCCCTTCCTGGGGGGCCCGAAATTTTTTTTACCGGGGCCCGAAACCGATCTCGGCGGCCCAGAGCAACGGTGCTGTAATTGATTTTTTTTTCCGCTGGTGACCGAAATTATATTTGCAGCCTTCCCTCTACGTCAGACACAGGCTAGTTAGGGTTTTCCTCTATGTTTTGGCTATACCCAGATGCAAACCTGCACAACTTCCTCTGCAGTGGGGGCAACTTCGCCAAAATTTGTGTCTGCATACGGGCAAAACGAAATTCAACACACAGAGTCAATAATGAACAAGTAAGCCTTTACTTACGATCATGTGCTTAATTTTCCTTGTGTTTTTTTCTGTGCATCACATGCAATACAAATATACTGATAATAATATGAAAAATATATTAAAAATGCGGTTCACGTACTGGACTAAGGTGTCGTTATTTTTAGCACATTTTCACAAAACGAATTAGTAATGTAACGTACGTCTACATAAACAAAGAGCTGATATAGTAATTTTTCAAATTTGCTTCGGCTTTAATCTCGACTTTGCCATGGGAAGAGTTGAAAGACGTTTTCTCATTTCAAATGCCTCCGCGGGTAACACAGCACTGTGTCGCGAGCAACATGCCACCCACGAGCTACGGTTTGAGAGAACCTGCTCTAACATAATGGCAAAAGGAAGTTACTTGAACTCTAAACTCAAGCATGTAACATCCTAGTTGTCTGGTCTTAGATTTCGAAGCCGTGTATGTAAATTTTTTCCTCCACAAGACAAGAAACATACTGGAGAAGCGGGATTATAGCTCCACTCATTCTTAACCTCCGCTTTATATAGAGGTGAGCGGTCGGCTACATGCCCAGGCCACTTTGCCCCCAGGGAAACAGTTGCCGGTATCCACTGAATAGAATGTGGCATGTGGGTCCCAGGGCCACCGACAGCGGGGTCGGGCCCCGGTGAAAAAAATTTTTCGGCTCCCCCCCCCCCCCCCCGGACCCAGCAAGAACGGAAGGGCTAAAAATGTTTGCACGGGATTTGTGTTCATGTAAAAGAGACGAATATGCCCTGCCCTATTTCTCAGTTACGTAGTGACTCAGGCTTGTTCTGAAAGGGTTAATTCGTACAGTAGACAAATAACTGTTACTACCAAGAAAGACAAAAACACGCAACATAGTCGAGGACCAGGCCCCCTTCCGGATCGATGGTTGCCCGTAATTTTTACCAGTTGCCACCCCACCTTCTCGTCGGCACTGGTAGGCCCCAGGATATGTCTGGAAATTTTGCAGAAGGAAAATCTCTTGCCCCAGGCGGAAATCGAAGCAAGATCCTTTGGTGTCCGGATCGTATCCTAGTCAGAATACTAAATTATCCTGACTCAGCATGTAGACAAGTCGACAAATATGCGCCGAACTAAATTTAAAAACAATTTCGAAGTGTTTTGTATCGCAGAAACTTTACGGCTGTGAGTAGAAAAGAACGCAGAACGGCTGAGGAATGCAGTGCAGAACACCCGGTCACTGGCAGAAAGATAGCATTTTTATGCTTGCAGCTTACGCGTCCATGCGTTATATGTTCAGGTCTCTCTGTGTGCAGACCTGTGAATCGACCCGCGCGTGTGTGTGTGTGTGTGGGGGGGGGGGGGGGGGATTGGATATTCCAAGTCCCCCTCGACCCAATGGCGGGATTAGGGGGAATCATATTTGTTCCAAGGGTTCGGTGGAAGGAAGGGGGGATGGGGCAGTCACCTTTTTAAAAATATTCCTGTAAACACGAGCTCAACTGAATTTGCAAGAAATAAACTATAGAATTAACTAACTACCTAACTCCCTGGAGCCGAGTTCCTCTTGAGAAGTCACTAAGAGACACTCAGAACATTGAGGAAATTCTCCGCATATTTTGGTTGCCGAAGATTCAATACCACATTCACAATAGCCAACACTTCTCTATAAATCCACACCCAGCAAATCCTACTTATTTAAGACACTTTTTAATATTATCACCACATACGCCTAGGTCTTCCAAGTGGCTTTCTGTCACGTTGTCCTACCAACATGTTGTACGAGTATGCACTTCTATATTCCTCATGCGTGCTACATGTCCCGTACATCTCATCCGCCATGTGTTCCGTAGGCAATTTTCTCTACCTTCCTTCCCGCCCGTTATACACAGGCTATGTCGACAGTTTCTTGCTAGTTTTTTTGTTCCAATGGTGCAACAGCCCCTAGGGGGTCAGGGCCTCCTCATTATCGAGGCTTCACGATCACACTCAGACACATCACACTCGGTAGGGCTCCTCTGGGCGAGTGATCGGCCCGTCGCAGAGACCTCTACGTGACAACACACAGAATTCACAAGAGACAGACATCCATGCCCCCGCCGGAATTCGAATCCGCAATCCCATCAAGCGAACGACCGCAGACCCACGCCTTAGAGAACGCGGCCACTGGAGTCGGCAGCTTCTTCTTAGTAGGCCTACCCACTTTAAACTCTGAAAGCCCATTAGGCCTTATTAGTCCACTATGACAATGCAAACGGACTTTGCTCCAGTGCCTGTTGATAATAACCCTACCAGTGCTGTCTGTCTCCATTCTCAGGTAAAAACGGGAGAAAAGGGTAATTAATATCGTCCATTAGATGGAGCCCACGTGCGTCAGTGGACCATCTTTCTTAGAACTCGAGTTTAACAGGCAACGGACCTAAATACATTGAAGTGAATAATAATAATAATAATAATAATAATAATAATAATAATAATGCAGAATAATTGTTGAAAAAGTACAGTTCCTTAGCTAGTCAATAAATTCCCGAATTTGATGGAATCCAACCGTTCATTGCCGCTTTTAGAACAGACCGCTCCTTCTCCCTCCCCTGAGCCAGCTGTATCCAGTCCATGCTGTTCCAATTGATGCCTTTATGGTAAATTTCAATGCCATTTTTCGATCTACTCCAAATTGTTCTTTCCCAAAGGTTTCCCCATCAAAACTCTACACGCACTTCTCCTCTCCTTCATACGTGCTACATGTCCAGCCCATTTCATTCTTCTTGATTTGGTCACGCGAAAAATATTATGTCAAGTATAGTAGTAGTAGTATTAGTAATAATAATAATAATAATAATAATAATAATAATAATAATAGTAATAATAAACCGACAGAACCTTCCCAAACAATAAACCGGACATGATAATCCGGGATAATGAAAAAGGAACACGTATGCTAATTGATGCAGCAATCCCGGGAGACAGAAATGTGATGAAGCCGAGAAGATTCTAAAATACGTATAAAGACCTCATAATAGATATCCAGCGCATGTGGAATGTAAAAACAAAGGTGACGCCAGTAATAATAGCAGCAACTGGAACCATTTCAAAATCCTTCAGAAAATACTTGAGCAGCGTACCGGGAAAGCACGATATCAAGGAACTACAGAAAACAACTATATTGGGCACAGCGCACATACTGCGGAAAGTGCTAATGTAGAAGCACAGAAAAGTTTAATATGGCAGACAGTGCTATATGCACCATTAACAGTACGCGCAAAATAGCTGCACCACTGTATACCGTAGACACGTGGCTTGTTTCAGGTATATAAGTGTGAATACCCTGCATAAAGGAGATGATGACGACGACGATGATGATGATGATGATGATGATAGTAATAGTAATAATAATAATAATATTATTATTATTATTGTTATTGTTATATACCACTGTCATAATATAGCTCAAATATTATATTTTTTCCGTTAATGAGACGGGCGAATTTTCAGGGACATAGAAAACGGCAGGCAAAATTCCCACCAACAGACTCCATGTTTACCGACTGCAGACGGGA
This sequence comes from Coptotermes formosanus, assembly GCA_013340265.1. Classification (NCBI taxonomy): domain Eukaryota; kingdom Metazoa; phylum Arthropoda; class Insecta; order Blattodea; family Rhinotermitidae; genus Coptotermes; species Coptotermes formosanus. The sequence continues at coordinate 283,376 of BLKM01005761.1, forward strand.
ACAAAACACAATTCTGAACTGACTTGTAAAAACATCCCCTCAATTTTATCACCTCTTCATTGCCTCGTGCGTGTAAGTTGGAGTTTATGAACGTTTCTCCCACATATTTTAAATCTGCCGAATTTTCAATTACTTTATTCACTCGCCTCCCATTAAGCCTACCAATCTGACATGCCTTCGATCAACCAGATATAACTAGACGTACAGGCTATAGCCTGAACAGCCTGAACCGACTTTCTTTTTAACCACTCTCCTTATGCGCGGTTTTGTTTTTGCCTTCCAATTTGAACTGCGTCATCTGAGTCGTCTAACACTGGAGACACGGTCGTCCTAAGCGAAATTCACCCTCACTGACTTTAATCAGTCTTAAACTAAATTAGCCTCCTAAGTTAATGTTTTGTTCTTCATTTTTTAATTTGTTTATTTTCCGTATTCTATGTCAGTCATCTGGTGTTTCATTTAACCTTTTAAAGCCTAGAGGGCATGTTACGTACCACACGGTTTAACACCGAAAAATTCTACATTGTACTGACATTGTTTTTATGTATTTTGTATGGATGTCAAGAACAAACAGCGACGTTTACCTTACACATCATTAAGTGATTGGTTTTTATAACAGAGGCGAAGTGTGTTTACAGCGTGGTACGAACTGAATCCTTATATAAAACCCATTACGTTTCGTCTTTAAAGGGTTAATCTTTAACGTCCCAAATCTTTCGCATTCAGGAGTGAAACCCATCTCCCCTTTTATGCATTGTCGCTGTAAGTCTGCTCACAGAATTTCAGAAATAAAAACCCGCGTATTACAAGCGACACCGTCACAGTTCTTTCTATATTTGCTTGTAGCAAACCTTCCTTAAAACTGACTTTTTTATTCTTTACTACCGTCATTATTTAGCCCAACAAATTACCATCATTAATGCAGATCTGAATCTCATTTCTCCCATTCAGTTTAGTCCCTCCTAGTTTTCTCGAACTTTCGTAACTGCGAAGTGGCGACATAGCATCTCCTTCGGTCAGACCAGTCTGAAAGGACAATGTAAGCTATCGTAGCACAAATGAGCAACTAGCTAACACATTCCGCAGATCAGAGCCGCTTAAGACGTGTGAACCTGGAAGTGGTGTTGCTGAAGATTCAAGTCTCCTGAAATGTTACACTGTGCCGACTGGTAATGAGTCACCGACGTTTCGGATGTTCGTGATTCCTTGAACTTTCGGGCCAAGCAACACAAAAAGGAGTGCTCTAATATGTCCATCTCCAGTGTAAAAGTGGTGGTATAGAGGAAGTTAGAATTCTCCCAAGAAGTTAACACCCAATTAAAAATTACAAATTTAATGTGTTCCATGTCCGTGCACTATATTATACAAAGACACTAATCACCAACAAATGCACAAAGAGAGTTTTATCATCAATTGTAACACACTCCTACATCTTTCGACCCTGCTGGGTCATCTTCAGGGAGAACTTTTTGTTATCACTACACTAAGGTTGCACTTTACAGGTGAGTGAGAATGTGCTGCAGGCCTGCAGGCCGGGATCGCAGAGAGTTCACACCTCCAAAACAACGCAGTACACAGTCAACAGCACATTATCACTCAACTATAAAGTGCAACCTTAGTGTAACGATAACAAAAAAGTTCTCCCTGAAGATGACCCAGCAGGGTCGAAACATGTAGGAGTGTGTTACAATTGATGATAAAACTCTCTTTGTGCATTTGTTGGTGATTGGTGTTTTTTGTAAAAGATTAACCATTTAAAGCCTGGTGGTAACTAAGTGTAACGCCAGATTTAAGAGTTCAAATGTTGAGAATGTGCTGTTGACTGTGCACTGCGTTGTTTTTGGAGGCGTGAACTCTCTGCGGTCCCGGCTTGCTACATGTCAACCTGTGCTACATGTCAACCTGTGCTACATGTCAACCTGTGCTACATGTCTAGGATCCTCGTCTTGCTAGTTTAGACTACCCTGCAAAACATCGGTCTAGACCAGTGTTTCCAAATCTGTGGGCCACGGGCCAATGTAAGACCATGTGCGTTAATCAAAGGAGTCTGAATATAAGCTTCCTCTATAAAGTAAAGTTATCCCCCTGCACGCCATAAAGGCATATGGGGGAGAGGAGTTAGACCTCCACCCACTCATAATAGCGTGCTAGATGGTGGTGAGTAATCAGCTTACGTACCGGCAGCTTTTGCCCTCGGACAAAGCGGTCTCAGTACCCATTAAAGGAGTTGGGTGGGCGCCAGACTCGGTCTGGGCACTTGGATGGAGAGCAAATCTTTTCTCTCTGCTGAGAATTGAAGCATGACTCTTGGCTGTCCAGCCCATAGGCTTGTCACTGCACTGACTGAGCTATCCCTTCTCAATAACATCGTATATAGACCGACTAAACAGGCTATATGTCTGTCAGATATAGCCTACTATGAAAATCGCTACTTTTCAAATTATTCGTATGCGTTTTTGTGTTGATTAAAATAAGAATTTGTTTGCAACGATTACTGAGTTTCTTAGACTAATAATTTTTACTAAGAATTTTTTTAATTAATGAGTCTCGGAAGTGCAGTTGTAGCCTGTGGGGATCCGCCAAACCTTTCAAGGTTAAGAAGAGGTCTTCACCCACAAGAATATGTGGAACTTTTGTAGAATATGCTATTCTGAAAAAGCAAGGTTCAGACAGTTCATATAAAATTAAATTAGTTTTGCGTAAAGCGGGTCAAGCCTGTTGACTTATAGACTATAACAGACTCACATACCGATCTCAAGTTCCGTCTAGGCTTATAGGTTACCAGTACTATACATCCTGGAGATTATGCACAGTTTTGTCCCTGCAGTTTCAGCGCTTGCAGACCCTAGTCAGATGCGGTCCGTTCCTGGTGACTACCACTGCTATAGGCTCAGTATTAAATTCCATCCCATTTTATCGCCTTCAAATTTTTTTCTTTAATTTCCTTTCCGTAAGACAGAACTGCTGTAGTCAAAACCCACCAGCTACTGGCCCCCAACTTAAAATGGGCCCATTTAAAGCTCCCTTGTTTTGTGCTGTCATAATCACGTTTCAGACACTTCACAGACCGTATGTGACTAAATGATAATACAAACATATAGGCCTGCAACATTTTAACCTTGCAGGCGTACACTTAGTAACCTTCCCACACAAATTAAATTGGTACGAATGATTTCAAAATTGCAACGTACGGGCGAAACTTAGGGTAATTAATTTTATTAGAAACAGATTCAAAATTTCGTCGTCTCTGGATGATTCCAAAGCCATATTTAACAAACAGTTTCGTGAAACTGATAAACTGATAATCACTTTTTAGACACAATCACTCACTCACTCACTCGCTCACTCACTCACTCACTCACTCGCTCGCTCGCTCACACACATTCGCTCATGAAAAACATGCAGCCGTCTTAGCCTATTCCTTTTACTTCTTCGGAATCCAGTCTGAATATTTTATGACAGATCTGTGCCTGTGCCTATCGTATAGAATCAGTCAGGCAAGTCCGAATAGCCATCATTTTGGTATTGGGCGAGGCATGTGGCATGCATGAGGAAGAAGGGAAAAGCATACAGGAATTGGTGGGCAAACCTGAAAGAAAGGAAAAAATTTGAAGACGTAAGTGGTTGGAAGCATAATATTAAAATGCATCTTAAAGAAATAGGATGTGATAGCGTGTACTTCGGACAGGGGCGATTAGTCGGCTCTTCTGAACACGGTAATGAATCTTCAGATTCAATAAAATGAGTGAATTTCTCGAGATAGCTGAAGAAATATTAGCTTGTGAAGAAGGACTGAGCCGGTTTAGTTCGTTCCTTCCCTGCATTCGGTGAGGCATGTTCGTATTAAACAGAGTTGTTTCATATTAGGCCTATTATCTAAACAGGCAGAAAATGAGACCCCCTAATGATACATTACCAGCAAGATTTGGAACCACAAAGCTGCGTCCCAGGCATTTCTGTGGTCAGCCGCTGTGGCTTTGAAAACAGCGAGTGAGTTTAGCCATCATCACTACTAGAGAGAGGAAACCGCTTTTATGTTCTCATGAAGGTGTACGGAGGGTGAAAGAGAGAGATCGGCGATGGGAGGCGTGACTCCTCTGTCCCCCTTCTGTAAGGCCTCACACTACAACACAGCTTTAATACATAAAAGCTGCCGGTTCTCCCCTCCACGCACTTCTAACTCCGCCCACTATAAGCTCCATAGCAACCCCTCCTGCTGTACGGGGGAACAGACCAATGAAAACTGAGAATCTTGTATAAACCTGGCCAATAGAATGGTTCAATTGATTAGAATTGCCGTCTGTTAGCGCTTATGCATGTGTCGGCGGACGTGGGTGAGCCATCCCCGGGGTCTGAAGGAGGGAGTGCTTAATGATAATAGTGTTGAAGAGGACACGGAAGAACTGTAGAAAAGGAATAGAGGGGGTCGCGACAGTGAGAACGTGTGTACGGGTTGTGTAGCTTAATCAAGTCGAACATCGCTTTGCGAAGGGGGTTGTGCAGCTTCTACAGCAAAACCCCCCAAGACAGTACAACCTTTACTCCCACCCCTTCTGTCCATCCCTTCCAAGGCTTATGCAGCTTCTAATTAAGACTGCACATAAAGAGAGGGGGGGCCGTACCATTAAAGGGGTGGGGAGGGGTATTGTGGGTACGGTTTTTTTTTTCTGGGGAGTTCGTTAACCGTGGTGTTGGATATGAATGCACCAATCAGAGGTACGTAAATATGGTGTACTGATGGGTGAGTCTGGAGGTACAGTTAGTCTGCCGAGTGTCCAGTTCCTGATACATAATATACAAACTCAGTGTTTCACGTGACTCAGTGAGTGCTGTGAGTTCCCAGCAGCGTCTCTGGTAAAAACCGAAGATATAAATGGATATGTTTGTTCAAGTACCATATAATGTGTGAAGCAAAGCAGAATATAGTCCGGTCCGTGTGAGTATTAAAACACCAAAGGTGTTTGCAATTTAGTTACGTTGCTGCTATAAAAAGTAATCACGTTACAGTCAGCAGCAGCAGACTGCAAGTCACGTAACATAACCTAAAATACTGTGCTGTGAGATATCGCTCGTTTCCAGTGTTAGGAGGTGAAATACGTTTGTGAATCACGTCTCTAAGTAATGACCACATGAGATTCAGTGTTATTTTGGGAAGAATTTTCATTTAAAGACCACTCAGAATTACATGAAGCAAATGACTGTGAATGACAACTGTGACGAATAAGTAAAAAGGGAGAAACTCGCTGGTCTTTAGTGATCAAAACTTTGAAGAACACTCAGCAAATTTAATTATAGTCTACGTAAAACTGTAATAGACAGAATAAGTGAATGTTTCAAACGTAGAATTACGGACGGGCTGCAGGCTCATTTTATTTCCCATTTTATACAAGTTTTACCGCAGCTAAGTTTTATTTTTCTCTAGACTAAATCTCTTGAAACGCATATCAGAAAGTTATTCAGAACTGTGACAGCGAGGCTGGTTACACACTAAAGAGACGCTACACAGTTACTACAGGACCCGTGTTTCGCGGGTGGAGAAAATGTAAGAGAAGTCTGGCTATTTACATGCTTATACACAACATTATGATGCAAAATCCGCTGCTGGGATATACTTCATTTTCTCATTTTCTGGATTTTCGACACCAACAGTATCAACCACCTATTCGAGGGTCGGCAATAGCCAATACTGCATCATCCCCTTCGTCACTGTTCATGTATTCAGCCCTCCGACAACAAGCCATAACCTCCAGAAGCAGCAGCAGTGGCGGTAGCCCCAGCCCACCCAGTAGCGCCACGTCCACAAGTACGATGGGCAAATCTTTCACAATAGACGCAATACTGGGGCTAGGCGATGCTAACAAGCTGGATTGTGCGGCAGGGAAATGCATGGCAGCGGATCTCAGCACCGGGGCGAAGCACCCTAAAGCAGCCAGAGTTGCGGCAGTTTTGCATCATCCACTGCAAACCGCGTACGGTGTCAGAAGATCCAGTCAACGTAAGTTTTAAAGATAATAGCCCTTTGGTTTGATAGCAACAACATCTAATTTTTATTTTTTAGAATCCCCATCAAGAAAATTAATCCCACAATATTACAATTACTCATTAGGCTCCTCAAATTAAAATTGATTACAAATCCAACAGAATAGACGTAAATAAATATGGGACAAAAAATTTATTCCACTTTTCTACATGTTTTGGGCCCGGCGGGCCATGTTTATACGGCAAACCAAACAGGCCTACATTTGGACATTTCAAATATATTTTATATTTTAACAAAGTAGGTCAACGATGGTTGTATTAGGAATTATACGCCCTGCTGTACGTATTTCTGATAATACTGCAGATACTGGTACACGCCCTTGGTGATAAAATAGGCGCTAGAAAGTTTTCTTTGAATAGAGTGTAAACAGTCAGCTAAAGTAAGGACACAAAGATCTTAAAATTTAGTTACTTTCATAAACATTTTATATCTGAAGATGGCGCTACACGGCCGAAACACGTTGGAGGGTGGAGTAAATTGATTTGTCTGATCAATTTATCTTATAACTTATTGTGTAGATTTTGAAGCAATTAATTATAATGTAGCCCAATCAAAACACGGTAACGACGCTGCGATATAAGATTCCTCAATTTTTTTGTAAAGTAAAAAAAAAAAATATCAACTCAGAATAAAGTCTTATACCAGAAAACTAGCCTACCAAGTTAAGCCTAGAATAACTGTGGCTCATACGTAGAAAAGCGGGCTTATTATAGGCCAAAACATATAGGCAATAACCCCTATCAGCAGCCAAGGCAGTTGTCAAAGAGAAGCAGCTAAATTGTTTATAACATGACACGGCACGTTGAGAAATACTGCGAACTAATTGTGTGTAATTTACGCGAGGTTTGGGTTTATTTTAAGTTTTCGTAACATAATCAAATAATTTTTTATTTCACTGCATATTTTTAAAGACCCTGTATAAAGTCCAAACACCCAACCTTAGTCTACGCTTTTAGGCCTAACAAAAAATAAAATATTCTAAGAGTGTTTAGGGTACGCCTAGTTGAAAAGATCACAGGCTGTAGGCTATATGATGATTCCCGTATTTTCAGACAGCACGTCGCTTAGATTGATATAAAAGTATCAAAGTTTTGGAGAAGAGCACTGCCTCTATTTTCAGGGTTCCAGTGTTAAGACATTTTGTGCAGAATATAAAATAGTGACATGGCGGACGCGGAAAATCTATGGTATGCTGCGACCTAGAATTCAGCCCGACAACAATCTATACTCTAGGCTCTAATAGTTAAATCTATACATGTTACAGACTTTATCGAGCTGTATTGTATAAGTAAGCATGCCTATCAGTTCCGCATGAAAGATTGGGTACGTGTAGGCCTGTAAATAATTGGGGCCCTTTCTGGGGGCAAGGCGGCCAGGGCGTGGCGCTACCACCCAAAACTTTCTAGCGCCGGGGTCGAATATGAGTACAGCTGTACCTCTAGGCCTACTTACACTCTGTGCCTGCTTAGCATATAACGGGACAGTCTTGACTTTTGCCTATTCATAATTACAAGCATGAGATTACGAGTGACAGATTTAACTGTTTAAAGATGAAGCGTATCTGTTTTATATAAGGACTCAGTGCGTACCGCGCTGTAAACACTCTACACTTCGGTTATAAAAACCAGTCTCCTAATGTTTTATAAGGCAAAAGTTGCTGTTTGTTCTGAGATCCGTACAAAACACATAAACGCAATGTGGGCACCACGTAGAATTTTTTAATGTTAAACGTGGTCGTACGTAAAGTTACCGCCAGGCTTTAAAAGGTTAAACTGGTAAGAATCTGTAGGCCCGCCCATTAATATATATTATGTAGGGTCCCTATAAGCAAACGGCAATTGATTCCATAATTGGCATGATTTTGGGTGTTTCCATGCCTTTGTAAAACCGCAACCTGTCGAGCACACGTGTATTCTATCTTCCATGAAATACACTGTATTAGGATCTACAATTTTATTTAAAAATTTCCAATGTTTCGTTTCGTTTCGTAGTCCTTCCCTCTTCTACCTGCTTGTCCACAGTAGGGGTCGAGGTTGTTTATTTTCACTTGAGCACACTCAGGCACACATCACAGTCGGTAGGACTCCTCTGGACGAGGGATCGGCACGCCGCAGAGACCTCTACCTGACAACACAAACACTCACAAGAGACAAATATCCATGCCCCCGGTGGGATGCGAACCCACGATCCCAGCAAGCGCACGGCCGCAGACCTACGCCTTAGACCGCGCGGCCACTGGGATCGGCAATTTTCCGATGTTACATAGGCAAATTAGGCTGTAGGTCTATTTAACTAGATGCACAAGAGGATGTGTAACCGGAGGTTAAACTTGCCGGGGCGTGAAGTTGGCTATTCATCCTCATCTAGTGCTGAGGTTAAGAGTGAGAGGAGCTATAAGTCAGCTCCCCCATACACCCAGCCCTATATGCCTTCATGGCGTGGACAAGGACAGCTTTATCTCTTTACACCGCAGGATACTTGAGAACCGCTTTCGGCCATGGAGTAATGAACATAACGTGCTAAATGCATAATCTGCAGCTTATTGGTAGGCTAAGTAAAGGAACCGTTCATAATGTGAGAAAGAGAAGGTACAAAGCTGAAGCTGTTGCTGTCCACGTCATGAATACCTACAGGCGGGAGTAGTCAGTAGAGGTATAGCTCCACGCATTCTTAACTTTCGCAGTAGATGGAGGTGAGTTGTAAAATTCACACTCCCGCCCTTACAGGCCCGAGAAAGAGGCGGCGGTACCCATTGACTAGGAGGTTGGTGGATCCCAGAGAGGGTCTGGACGTTTTGGAGAAGAGAAAGAACTTTTGCCCTTGTCAGGAATCGAACCGTATCGTCAAGCCCGTAGCCTAGTCACTATACCATCGTATAAAAGCAGTCCCATTACAGGCCTTGACAGCCCCTGAGGGTTCCAGGAGGTTGAGGCTCCCAGATTTCTAGACAATTGGCATGTGAAGATGGCAGCAAGGCTGTCAGCCCCATGCACCGGCCGCCTTTACCGCCCCCCCCCCCCCCAGGGAATATTTCTGGTACTCATTTCCATTAGAGGCTGAGTCGACTCCAGGGATTATGCCAATGAAAAATGCCCCCATATACCATCGTATATTATGTCATAACAAAAAGTTGTTGGTAGGCAGGGAAATGTGCAGTGCCCCGGCAATGGATACTGCCGTTGGACCGCAACTGCAGAAGTGCAAAATTCCACCCTTACGAAATACATACTTTATAACAGACGGCACTTACAACTCGAGCAGTCAATCAGTAGAAGTTAAACAGCCGCATATACTGGGCCATAGCTCATTCGTGATGAATGTGTCGTGACAACCCCCCCCCCCTCCCCTCCACGTCCATTCCAGCCTCATATTATGGAGGTTCAGTTCTGACTCAATTAGTGTGGCTGCTACGTACCGTACAGCGCAGCAGTAACCCATAAATAAACTTGCATAATTAGCTTCATGTCGCAACAATTCATTAAAGTATTTCCTTGCCGCCAATCTGATCAGCTCTTCAGCGTGGCAAGCGCGTTCAACGTCCTCCATGATTTGTTCGGTGGCCTATTTACGTTCATGTGAAGCTGGTTCCAAACCACTGTTTAAGAGACGTCTTAAAGCGCGATTGCTGGCCAAAACATTGTCATCTCTCTGCATTCACGATTCTCAACTCGACGAATTAATGTCACGATATAGGCCTAACCCAGAGTTGTAAAAACACGTCCTGTGTCTAAATAAACACCTTAATTGTAAGTGTTAGAATTATTGATTTCTAAAGGATTGTTTATCCAAGCTAAAGTAATGCCGTCTTCTCAGCTGAATAGGTCATAGCGATAGAACATAGCGATAGACCATAGCGATAGAACATAGCGATAGGTCATAGCGATAGAACATAGCGATAGGTCATAGCGATAGGTCATAGCGATAGAACATAGCGATAGAACATAGCGATAGAACATAGCGATAGGTCATAGCGATAGAACATAGCGATAGGTCATAGCGATAGAACATAGCGATAGAACATAGCGATAGAACATAGCGATAGGTCATAGCGATAGACCATAGCGATAGGTCATAGCGATAGAACATAGCGATAGAACATAGCGATAGAACATAGCTTCATGCATTCCTTGACTTAATAATATTTTAAAAATTAAAGAGTCGACATGACTATAAGAAATATCAGCAGCATTTACAAGAGACTTCTTCTTTAGATTTAACCTGAAGAAGGAAGCAGTTTGCTTCCGAAACGTTGTGTGTTGTTTTAAGTATTTTTATGACGATGGAAAAAGTTCATCTAAACGCGCTGCTGATATTTCTCTCGTACAACCATCGTCAAAAATCTACACGTTCACAACATGGCTGTCTTTATTATAAAAATGATATCCTTGTTTCTATACAATGGCTACATGTTTCGACTCATTTTGAGCTACCATCAAGCCTACAAAAATGGCAATTTATGTTGTACAGTTAGCCTTGCTTTACACATCTTTGTTGGCCTGATAATGATACAAAATTTGTTGCAACATGTAGCCATTTTATAGAAACAAGGATATCATTTTTATACGAACATAGTTGGGTTGACCGTTTTTATTATTATCTTATTATTATGGACTGTTTATACCTGCCCACGAAATAGTTCAGTGTTTAGAAGCGCTGGAAACGCAGAATAAACACGAATAGCTTTAAATAATGTGAACTGATAACTGAAATTAGTTCTCCAAAATAAGAATCAGGAATACCGAATGTACTGGGCAAGCCAGGCCTTGCAACAGGCCAATTTCTCGTCCAGAAAGGGCTGCAGAATATCTGAGGATTCAGCGCCTTATTACGTGACACCTTAGGAACTTCTAATGTTTGCACACAAACGTTTCACTTTGGCCCATAGAAATTAAGGAACACTGGGCTTTAAAAAAATAAAGAAATAACTAAATGAAAGGCAAAGGTTTTTTCTTCATACTTCTTCTTAAACGACGGTAGATCCTTTTTGCGTGTCTCTAAACAGTACTGCAAGAACTGCAATTAATGTAAAACAAAGCAATTTTTAATTTATTATTATCAAAAGCATTAATGATGACGCCATATAGACTCTCAGATACAAACAGGCCTGCACTGTCATTAAAATAAATATTTTAGTTTGACCACAATAACCGTTGGACAGTTTTACTTACGTAAACTCTGATGTGGTAGGGTGCTTCTAACGTGTTTCAAAGCTTGGTTTGATTTGAGTTTATTGAAAATTGTCAGAAGCGCGTCACTTGTCAGCACTGAGATTTTCGGCAAATTTTGTCGCAAGTGGTGAATAGTTTTTTATATAAGTAGGAAATTAAATTCTGTGGGAGAATACAAATGGTTGTAGGAATAGATCCTTCGTCTACAGCGGAAGGAAAATAAGACGGTATCGCGAAATGTATAGTCCAGGATTATTCTTGAAAAGTAAAGAAAACCGGATTTTCGATGCAGGTTCAAAAATTTGGTTTCTGTCTTCTTTGTTCATTTATTTGTTTATAAATCCACCTGTTCTTACTGACATATTCCACATTTCCACCAAACGCGACATGAAATATAATTAGCAGTTGCTGTTTGAACAACCCAGTAATAATAAAGTACCATAACAAACTGGCAGATTTGTGGACCTCGAGTTCCCCAGCCATTCAAATAACAAAGAGAGCTAAAACCAACAGTTGATACTTCCTAACTAAAAACTGCGTTTGATTCCACAATATGTTTTCATTATTTCACAAATTAAAATCACCCCCTTCCTGGTGGACGAATAGCTGGCTTAGTTGTAATGAAAGGCTTGTGGTATTCTATGCATTTACGCGCAATGTACAGAGAACCTCGTTTCGGATACGGTCAGTGCAAGTGTGGACTAACTGACATCTCAGTTTAACGTAATGCCATAGCTTTCCTTCTTCTCACCGTGAGGCGTGTTGTAGCAGTTATTTCTATGTAAAGACACATTTAGGTGTCTATTAAAATATATGGGAACATACTGCTTTAAGAGAAAAGAAAGTCGACATTTACGTCACTCTGACAGTGAAAACTTGTTAGGTTTCGAGGTCACATTTTTATTGTTTGGTGCTGTGAAACGTTCGCACACGTTTCAGCGAATAATTACTTTAACTCCTTCTAGGAACTCAAATTAGCGGCAACAAATACGCTTATTTTAATCGTTAGTGTCATCCTGGATAGCTCAGTCAGTATAGTGACTAGGATACGGGACGGTTGACTTGGTATTCGGGGTTAGATTTCCGTCAAAGTGGAGATTTTCCTTTCGTTCCAAGCCTCCAGACGGGCACTTGGACCAAACTAGTCTCCTATCCATTAGAGTGGCAGGAACTATTTCCACGGTGCTAGACTCTCCGGGATGCAAAGCTGTAGAGTTAAGAAACATACGAAGCCATACCTCCACTTCCCCATACGTCTTTATAGTGTGATGCTTGAGTAAGCAAAGAGATTTGACACATTTCAGGTTGTGTAATAAGCTGATACCTGTCAACCATGTACCTTGACTCTCTTACATAGGAATAACGTTTTAATATGCTAACCTTCGAACAATTGTGGCTTATAAATTGCTTTTTGCGTATTACTTCGTTCTTGCCTTAAATCACCGAGACGTCTTCTTGTGAGTGAATAAAACCGCCTTTCTTTCCGAAGTTCTTCCTGGGATGTTCGTTCGACTGGTCTCTAGAAGCATAAATTATTGTTCCGCTAACCACTTAGTGGCGAACGGAAACCACAGAAATATGCACCATTTGGTGTAACAGAGAGACCCTATTGTTTTCCACATTCTTGTTTTGTATGGTTTAGATAAGCACTGATTTTTCCTGCATAACATTAACTGTTTAGAATTGGCACTGGAGACGCAGTGTGTTTTCTGTAACGACTCTCCTAATATTGGGGAGCATTGAACAGAAAGGTCCTTCCACATTGCTTAATCCCCTCAGTGTTCAAAATGTCAAAAGTAGGCTACAGGCTATTTAAAACGGTTCCTTTCCTTTAGGTGCTTTCGCAAAATTGCGAAAAGCGACTATCAGCTTCTTTGTGTCTGTCCGTCCGTCCGTCTGTCCATCCGTCCGTCCGCATGGAACAACTTGGATCCCACAGGACGTACTTGGATGAACTTTGATATTTGAGGATTTTTGGAAAATCTGTCTAGAAGCTTCAAGTTCGATTAAATCTGACAGTAATAATGGGCACTTTACATGAAGACCTACGTACATTTATAATATTGCGCCACATTCTTCTTAGAATGAGAGATATTTCAGACAAAGTTGCAGACACAATCAAAACACACCTTTTGTTTTCAATATTCCCCCCCCCCCCCCCCGAAAATCTGACATTTATGAGATGATGTGGCAAAAACACCACATTTTGTCTGGCTCTACCACAGAGTCAGACAGGCCAAAGATGACAGCATATAGGTATAATACGGCGCATGTACTTTGCATACTCAATAACTAAGGCAACAATACAGACATACACTCAGAATACGCAATACTTCCTGTTTTTCACAGTAGCAATGGTTACGCGAACGCGCCACAGTGATACGTTATACGTACAAGTCCTGTGTTGAGTCTTCTTATTTTGTCCTCAGTCACTCAATCCACGGAGCACAGCCTTTCAAAGCCCACTTTTCCTTAACTAATCAAGAATTTCTCAGGTTGTATGGAAACCGCAGGTTCATTACCGAGTATACAACATCGCACCACTTGTCCAAAATTCTGAGCCAGATTAATCTAATCCACACCAAACTGAACAATGGGCACCAGGTCTCCCCGGGGGTACAGCGGCCACGGCCTAATGTTGAACACCCACCCCGTCCTAGCGCCGGGGGGCCAGCATGGGAAAAGTTGCATCTTTACCTACCCTTTCTGCTTGCTTGGCATGCAAGGGGACAGCTTTGCTTCATATTTAGCACACCCCACTGAAGACCATTTCAATATTATTCTCTTATTTACTACCAGGTCTTCCAAGTGTTCCTTTTCCTTTGTAACAATCTCCATAATGTTTTTATTTTTCACCAACTACTGCACTTTACATGAAAAACAACTGCACGGAAGGATAACATTAAATAAGTCTCCATAATATACACAATTAAAATATTTCACACAGATGAAATAATAAACACCAACTAATGCACCAAAATATATATAATCTTTATTCGTGAAAGTCTCACATGTTTCGACCCTGCTGGGCCCTCTTCAGGGAGAATATTGAAAAATTAACCGTTTAAAAACAAAGCCTGAAGTTTTTCATATAAACAGCCAGTTCGTACCGCACAGTAAACACTTTTCATCTCGGTTATAGAAACGAATCTCTTAATGCTATATAGGGCCTAAAATCGTTTGTTCTGAGATAAATATAGCATACATATACAAACTTGAAGGTCAAAGCTGTTGGTGCATCAAGTGAGCAGTACGATTTAAATCTCCTGACCGCACAGAGCACTGCGGAAAGCGAGTCTAAAATATAGCCCAGGCGTGATTGAATTTATAGCGACACTGCAAAAAGGTGTAGAAGTCATAATGTAAGGAAACTGTTTCTTGATTAACCCTTTAAAGACGAAGCGCATCTGTTTTATATAAGGAATCAGTGCGTACCGCGCTGTAAACACTCTCCACTTCGGTTATAAAAACCAATCTCTTAATGCTTTATAAGGCAAAAGTTGCTGTTTGTTCTGAGATCCGTACAAAACACATAAACGCAATGTGGGCACGACGTAGAATTTTTTACTGTTAAACCTGGTGGTACGTAAAGTTACCTTTAAAAGGCTAAAGGTAAGGATATTGTCCAACTGCAGTAAAACACACAGATATACGCCCCATTAAACACATGTTACATATGAAGAAACACTGTTTGCAAGTCAACAATGAATAAAAGACGGCTATAGGGAGGATCTCTGACGTTATATCTGTCAAATTTAACGTAGGCCTATATTAATCTGCATTTACGTTGTTCACAAACGTGAAATGGAATAAAATGATCAAGTAGGACAATCGTCGCGTTAAAAATAAAACAATATGGACTCAAATTTATTTGTTGGTTCAAGAACACATAATTTTAAATTACAACACATGGTGCTGCGCCCACTAACACAATTTTTTGTAGCGCACAGCCCACGAAACCTTATTAATATAACTTAAATTTTCTTTTTATTCTACGTACTGTAATCAGCTAACATTTACAGCCATCATGATATTTCTCGCTATTTTCTCGCGTGGCGCTACCACTTACGACTAACAGACCTATATGAAACAGGAAAGTAGGTTTTATGACTTCTGTTCAGAACTTACACTTTTCAATCTAAAAATTACCTGTCTAAAGAAATAAGGGTAACATCTCAGCGTGTCTGACAGGGATTCTTATTTTCAAGCCGCCACAACATTTTCAGTTAGAACTGAACTCCAATACAGGATGTATCTTATAGGCGTACTAATAAATCTTATATATAATGCGGATGTAATACGTAAGCCCAATGCGATTCTATGTGGCACATCAGAGCCACAACAAAAGCAAAGACGTTCATTTTTCATTGCATTGAAATAGAAAAAAAAAAGTATTTATGAAATTTACATCACTTTTGAGAAAGTCCCGGAACTCGTATTCAATAACACTTCTGCACCACTTTATGGCTAGTTGCATTCATACGCACACAATGAAGTGATTGTACCACTCGCCACTCCCGCTCTTAAAGCCCCTCCCCCCGACTAAACATGCGCTGCCAGGCAATTCATCCTTCTGTTCTTTTTGGAACAAGTACATTTTTTAATACACAAAAACATTCTCTTCAGTTGTAGTTATAATGTCATTGAAACTGATACGGACCATGATTTATTGAGATACGTATGTAAATGCGAACAGTTGCTCTTGTGTGAGTACACATATAATTCGTTTCTGCCATTCTAAATAGATATGTTGACACGTGTACTAGCTGTTGGTGCCTGCCTACAATAACAGATCTGTATTTAATCGCATAGGGAAACTTGCAGTACAAGCCCATAGTGATCCTCCAGCCACCCTCCCTGCCACTTCACACAGAGAGCAGTTTCCTTTTAACAGTGCATGTTTCTTGGCGGCATCTCCATTGTGTCCTGTAACAAAAGAATATTTGAAACACACAAACCGTCCCGTTTCGTTCTTGCTGCGAAACACGTGGCTGGTATGTTGTTGTTAGCTTGTTGTTTTAATGGATAAACAACTGACTGTGCGTCCAGACTGCTTGTGATCTGGGTTTTGATGCTCGAGGTGATCGCTGTTCATAGCTTCTTCCAAAGCGAGTTCTCCATACAGTGCGATCTAGTGCTTCCTCTTTTATTTCCTGTACCTTCTCCATTTTTTAAGATAATCCAGTAGCTGCTTGCGTCTTCTTCTTCGTCTTTCCGTCACTTTTATCCTTCTTTCTATCTTTCCTTCAATAATGTGTTTTATAAGGCAGTTCCTGTGCAAATGTAATTCTACGAGCTTGCATTCGCGTTATTTTTCCCTGTGTGAGAAAAACCAGATCTCTTCCCGTGCTCAAGAACCGACAGCTACCTTGCATTTGTCTACAGTTCTGTAGTCTACTTCCCTAACAGCAACCGTTACCCCTATCAGAAGTTCTCAGGTTTACAGGGCGGGTGTAAAAATTAAGCCTTCTTTTGAGAAGTTCTCAGGTTGACAGGGCGGTTGTAAAAATTAATCGTTCTTTCGAGTTTTTACGCCTTGTAGTGTGCTTTATTTCTTCGGACCTTTCGGAAGGACGTACTGTTTTATCTTCAGTGTGGCTGAATTGGTTCAGGTGGATGCTGACTTTGTCACCATGAAGATGGAGGCAGTACTTTCCTCCGAAACGTCTAAACTAACAAAACTCACAACACTGCTGTAAAAACCAAACAGACGACCATCATTTGAAGAGGTTCTTCAGTATTTGAATTTTCAATCTGAAAGCGAAGTGTTGCTGTGACAGTCTACTATCCCTTCTTCTCTGTGAGGAATATAGGCCTAATCCCAGCAAAGGTTTGTGTGTTCTCCCCGCGTAATTGCCAAATTAATTGGACTTTAGTCTGTTATAATAAATTAATCGGCTCATTACCCTCCTCGATTTCCCTCGTTTCCGCGCGACCGCACACTATCTTACGGGCGACACCTCGTTCTGTCTGGGCATAACGCTCCATTAGTCCCACAATGAACGCAATTCACTCAACCGCAGCTGCACTCTCTGCCGTTTGTTATGGAAATTACACGTGTCGATGTTCATTTGCTTCCCGCACAAGTACCCCTACACACAGCATTCACTGTTCCGACTTACAGGGCAGACCTGCAGCACACTTTATGCTAGCGGACAAGTTCCCACAAAACTCACACTCTTAAGTGACGTAGATAAATTACTGGCCTGATTTTATTTAGTAATAAATCTTACACGAACCGGCCCCAGTGGCTGTGCTGTCGTTCGCTTGCTGGGATTGCGGGTTCGAATCTCGGCGGGGGGAATGGCTGTCTGTCTCTTGTGAAGGGTGTATGTTATCAGGCAGAGGCCACTGCGTCGGGCTCATCACCCGTCCAGAGGAGTCCTACCGAGTGTGGTGTGTATAAATGAACGTGATTGTCAAGCCTCGATAATGAGGAGGCCCTGGCCCACTACAGGCTGCTGTACAATGGAACAAATAAATGCAGTAATTAATAAATAAAATAAACAAATACTGTATGTAGGTATAAATTTGTTTGGCTGTTCATAAAAGCAATTTGTAAGAAATTTATGACAAACTAAGTTAATAACTGATGACTTTATTACCAAGGAATATGCGAAAGACGTATGCAACATATTGCAACAGGAAATCAGTTTATTAACAACAACCATAACATGAATACTATAGGCGCATCCTGCATGATCTGAATTACATGAATAGGTTTAGCTGCTACTGAGTCGGGCTGCTGGGTGAGGCGATCAGGTTACCGGCTGCATGACCGTAAAATCGGTGTTCGATTCCCCGAGGGAACAGATATCTTCCCCTCGCCACTGCGTCCCAATCGGCCCTGGGACCTACCCATTCATTCTTCTACCAAACGGGTATTGCCTGCTTTTTTTGCTGGAGGTAAAGTGGTCGGGGCGTGAAGCTAACCTCATTCACCAAGCCTCAAAATTTAAGAAAGGGCGGTATTATGATTCACTTCTATTATTCGTCATTTCTGCCATGCTGCTTAATTACACGTCACATTTACTTTCAAATTTTATAGCCATTTTCATAACAGAAGGCCCTTCCATGTGTTTTTACGACGCGCTTGTGCAGCAGTTCTGATTTCATCGCTATACCAAAGGGTCAGAACCTGCTTTTGAGTGTTTTTTTAAAGATAGGAGGGACAGCGTAGTTAGAATAGTGACTAGGCTACAGGCCGGACGGCAAGAAGTTCGAATCCCCGTCGATACCAAGAGACTTTTCTCTTCTTCAGAACAGCCAGACTGGCCCCTGGTCCATCCAGCCTGCTATAGGTACTGGGGCCCGATCCTGGGGGCAAAGCGGCCGGACGTGAAGTTGCCTGTCAAGCTCCATATACTGCCGAGGTTAAGAATGAGTGGACCTATACTTCTAACCCCGCTGCATGCTTTCATGGCGCGGACAAACTTTGCCTTGTTTTCGCTTTTAAAGAAAGTATTGGGACAACTAATTAAACATGTGCATAGTTTCGTTTCGTTTCGTAGTCCTTAACTCTTCTACCTACTCACAGTAGGTGTCGAGGTTATTTATTTTCACTTGGTCACAATCAGTTACACACATCACAGTCGGTAGGACTCCCCTGGGCGAGGGATTGGCCCGTCGCAGAGACCTCTACCTGACAACACAAACACTCACAAGAGACAAACATCCCTGCCTCCGGTGGGATTCGAACCCACGATCCCAGCAAGCGCTCGGCTGCAGACCTACGCCTTAGACCGCGCGGCCACTGGGATCGGAATGTGCATAGTTATTGAAATAAATGTCAGAGCCTGATATGTACATAATTCCTGAATTCTAGCTTAAAAGTTTGTTTTGTTTTAGCCGATAAGTCTTGCGACGTTGCGACCGGCGGTGCGGGAGGATGCAGCAAGAAGCCCGCGAAATCGAAACGTGTTCGAACGATCTTCACCCCAGAGCAGCTGGAACGCTTAGAAAGCCAGTTCGAGAGGCAGCAATACATGGTGGGGCAGGAGCGACTGTACTTGGCCCAGGCACTTCAACTCACGGAAGCTCAGGTAAAACTCACAAAAGCAAGTCTAAAAGCTAATTTGCCAATCGAATCAAAATTTCATTCTATTTAATTGGATTAAAACGACGGGCTTTGATTTTTTAAGCACATAAGTAAAGGACACCATGCAGACTGCAGTCGACATAGGCCTACAAAAACTGTTATAGAGTGGGGTTACTGAATTTATTTTCATATCTGATCACACGTAGGATCCTAGCAGGTCAGACATACAATCCAACTCATGACACACCCTATTGAGCATAGACAGGCAACATCGTAGGAATTCCCCACCGCAAGTTGCGATGTAAAATATAAGAAACCGGCACTCCAGTGGTTCCTACCATGAGTGCATGTAAGTTCCTACACGCTCAGGTAGGGTGTAATTAGAATGTGTAAAGTCCTACATCGGGATGTGTGAATTCCTACGCCAGGGTAGGTTAACTCCTACAAAAGACATTAAGTTCCTATACGAGACAAAATTTTTCCTCCCACTTGTTCCAGAATCGAGACTGGCAACCAGATCAATCCGGTAGGTGTGGTTAAAAATTTTGTCTTACAGTTTAAAATGTCATGTCAGGTCCTTCAATGTGTTCAACCCACTAACATGGGTTTATTTTTTTCACTTATCAAGAGGCGTATGTCCAGAGTGTACCAACAGACCACGTACTGGTGACTTGTAGGAAGTTGTGCTTACTTGTGCCTTTTCTACCTATACCACATGTGGATGTGGAAACCATCACCACATTCATCTGAACATAGACTGTGGAGGTTTCAGGTACTATGGCCTGACTGGGGAGGTTTCAGGTACTATGGCCTGACTGGGGAGATTTCGGGTACTATGGCCTGACTGGGGAGGTTTCAGGTACTATGGCCTGACTGGGGAGATTTCAGGTACTATGGCCTGACTGGGGAGGTTTCAGGTACTATGGCCTGACTGGGGAGATTTCGGGTACTATGGCCTGACTGGGAGGTTTCAGGTACTATGGCCCGACTGGGGAGGTTTCAAGTACTATGGCCTGAGCCACATCGCTCGGCCCAACTTCTGTTATCAGCAGGCACCTCCTGGTTATTTACAATCAACCAAGCATGATCGCATTTACCAGAAAAGTTTACCGTGTAGGAATTTACACCTCCCCTTTTAGGAAAACTTTATAGCTGCTCTGACCGTGTAGGAGCTTACAACACCCCCCCCCCCCCAACATCCCGAGTTCGACAACACAAATTCCGAATATCTATTTAAGATCAAAATTATGACACGTCCTACATCGTGCCGTGTCTTATGTCACATGGCCTATCATAATGTGCAAACCGAAGATTCAGGTAAAGTAGGTGGCAGCCCCGGCCCATATTCAGAGGGTCCCGCTCCAAATTGTGGCCCCAAGACTGAATATCCTAAGACAATTAATCTTAGTTTACAACGGTTCCTTATCGTAAGAGCCTGCTAACATGCGACCCTCTTCAACTTATTGTTCACTAATTATATTTCCATTTAATTCCATAATCTTAAATACTTACTTAATTACTTACTTACTTACTTACTTAGTCCTTCCCTATTCTACCTACTCACAGCAGGTGTCGAGGGTTTTTGTATTTTCACTTGATCACACTCAAGCACACATCACAGTCTGTAGGACTCCTCTGGCCGAGGGATCGGCCCGTCGCAGAGACCTCTACCTGACAACACAAACACTGTACAAGACAAACATCCATGCCCCGGTGGGATTCGAACCCCCAATCCCAGCAAGCGCTCGCCAAGCCTTAGACCGCGCGGCCACTGGGATCGGCAAAAAAACTGTGCTAGTAAGTTTAAGCATTGTCATTTAGCCCTACAATATGAGAATTAACTTTTTGTCGTTAATTAACATGTAAAAGCATTATAATCACTCATATTAAATATTCTCGCTTAAATCTACATCTTCCATGGACATGGAACACAGACGCAAACAGAATTTTTCTTTTGAAGGGGGGGGGGGGTTGCTGACCCTGAGGCTATATATAATATTCAAACGTACCAGTCATCAGTCGATTTCAGTGGCTAATTTAGGCTGAAGCGTAAATTACGTGAAACCTTTGTTATCATAGTGTCTATAAGAATCAGGCTTTTTTTTTAATTTCGTTGCAGTCCCCCTTTTCGGCGCTCCAATAACATGGAGGTAGGTATGTAACATATTTCCGCCTGAGGAATCGACTGAACCTAACAAACGGTGTTGACTGTCAGCGGACTGTGTTAAGACGTAATATGTCTTATATTGTAGGTTAAAGTGTGGTTTCAAAACAGAAGAATCAAATGGCGAAAACAACATTTGGAATACCAACAGCAAAAACTGGCGGAAATGAAGCTGCACCATCGTCAGTTCCGACAACAGCAGCATGGAGACGACATGGACGACAGCGAGATGGACAGCACCAGCGGCGACGAGACCAGCAGCTTTGCTACGGCTGCCCAGCTGCCTTCGGAGTAAGCCAGCTGTAGTGATGGACATTATGTACGACGTCGGTTTTTCAGCCAAAAACATTACTACGTAGTGGGGTTTGTATTCTAGAAACGAAAGGATGGAGCCTGCCCATACCGCCCCCCTCATATCAGTATTACATTGAATGTTAATATCACCCTGAAGACAGCCATATCCACTAACATTTTATGGGTACTAAAAAGTATCTGTGTGACCACCGACGGTGTAATGGTTTCACGAAATTTGGC
Organism: Coptotermes formosanus; assembly: GCA_013340265.1. Taxonomy (NCBI): domain Eukaryota; kingdom Metazoa; phylum Arthropoda; class Insecta; order Blattodea; family Rhinotermitidae; genus Coptotermes; species Coptotermes formosanus. The sequence continues at coordinate 305,320 of BLKM01005761.1, forward strand.
AGGAATAATAAACGTGCTTAAGTTGGTGTTGAAGTTACCAACATGAATTCTTTAAATCAATAACGCAGCACGATAACTCCAAGACGATAAGATGGACGGGGTATAGAACAAGCATGCCAGATATAAGATATATATGCATAATTTTAACGGTAAACACTTGAAAATAACAGATATGTGGAAGACCTTATTGGGAAGGTAGTAAATGGATGCGTATGGTTCAAATTAGAGACAGTTGTGGGCTATTATGAACACTATAACAGTTATAGGTTTCTGCAAAATACTGAAAATATCTTCATTGGTTTATCGCGATGGATTCCGAACAATGAATTTGTTTGTTACACTACTTAGCTTTATTGAGATTTACAGTCTTCTCTACAGGAAGTCATATGTAAATGGTATGAAAGAGTGTTACAAGCGAAGGAAGAAGGCACAAACCGATTATGTTCCCGATGGCTATGCTATTTTGCAGTCGCGTGTATGAACACGTAATGCTGCCATTGCTTTTTGAGGCTTCTCATTTATTAACCGGGTAACAAGTGTCGTTGCTGCGTCTGAGAAGACGCTGACGGGATTATAAGAGAAGAAACAGCAAGTGTGTGGGAAAATTGCGTGAGGAGATTCATGGTTTACACATGTCACCACATATCAATAGGATGGTATAATGGAGCGGCAAGGGATGTACGTGAGCATTTAGCACGCATGGGAGGACGGGGGAAGATAAATTCAGACATAATTTTAGTCACAACCACCGATTGAAAATACCACTTAGGCGTAGATGGGTGGGGACTGGGCCCAGTGGAATGTGCTTGGGAATACAATAATCTTCAGTAGCAAGTTTTACAAAAATAACCTCACAAAGACCATAGACAGCTACATAACTTTACGTTAGCCGATAATGCCCTATGAATCCTCATAAGAAACGGCTGAAGTATGTGGAGAGACGGAGCGAGCAGAAGAAATTAAATGTAACATCGGTGTCGTAACGTGACACAGAGAATCCTAATAACTCAAGACGAATAACTGCAGCTTCTAAACGTGTGATACAGAGTTAGCATAAGCACTGCAGATTAAAGATACTTACCGAATGCATCATGACAGGACAAATTGTGATCTACAGGCGACAGTGAAAGTGTCTTGTTTCCGGTGGTTTATTTCGAATGAGCCAGTTTGCAGCTTGAACACAGCACAACTCTTGCTTTTAACTCCACACATCATCACGTCGGTCAGTTGTTCGGAACACAACATTAGGCACACAGCGACAGAAACTACAGCTGACAGCCTGACAGGCAAATTCGTTCCCCATTTATTATGTTGACACTTATGATAACGATGGCGATGCTGGTGATAATTATGGCGGTGATAATGACTATGGTGGTGGTGGTGGTGGTGGTGGTGGTGGTGACTGTAACTGTGTCCGTGATGATAACGGTGGTGATGAAAACTGTATTGGTGATAATAATGACGATGTTAATTATGAGTACAACGGTAACGGTGAAAATGATGACGTCGGCGATAATGTTTGTGGCAATAATTGTGCTGGTACTGAAGATTATGTGGGTGCCGATGACGGTGGTGGTGATAATGGTGATTATGACAACAAAGACGGTGACTCAACTTTTTCTTCAAGAAGTTGTTCCCCTCCCCTACCCCCAATTTTTGGGACAAGTTGTGGCAAAAGTTGAATAGATTTATGAATATGTGAGAACGTTGAGAAAGAACGAATTTTGCCCTCCTTGTTCACCATATTTCAGCCCATTAGGAAGTCACAATTCGTTGTGTTTTGTCTTATCGCATTGAATAAATACCTAAATTTTAAATGTCAGCACCTTTCATCTGGACGCTACACAAATCATACGCCCAAGGCTGAGGAAAATTGCGTACGAGTACTTTAATCCTCTGCCCTGTGCTACAAATAGTGTCAGATGTTTAAATAGAGGAGGGAGCAATGAGCAGGACACGTAACATCAATGGCAAATATAAACGCATAGAAATCTTTGGAGAAGATAATAGTGAAACAAAACTTAGAAGACATAGGAATGTGAGAATGCTGATTCCAATAATCGGGCTCAGGGCGGGATTCCATTCTTATGAGTACTGTTCATGAACGCTGCAGTTCGTCAAAGGGCACCGCATTTTGTGACTGGCATAGAGAACTCTCTGCTTCTCTTAAGGTGATTTTCCTTTCGCTGATATCAAATTTATTTATGATTAGTACCATGATTACAAATTCACAAAGAGAGGGATTTTTTTTTGTAACAGCTGTGTTCCATTCCACACATTATTTGTAACAGCTGTGTTCCAATTCAGACATTCTCTTGTAACAGCCGTGTTCCATTCTAGACATTATCTTGTAAGAGCTGTGTTCCATTCCAAACATTATCTTGTAACAGCTGTGTTCCATTCCACACATTATTTGTAACAGCTGTGTTCCATTCCAAACATTATTCTGTAGCAGCTGTGTCATCTGCACAAAGCACAGACCTGCCTGTGACTACCTCATTATTGCATTAGACGTGCAAGAATTACGGCAAAGTAAATTTTGATACACAAAACAAATGAAATTAGCCTAAGAAACCAAAAGTTTGTAGAAGAGAAAGGAGCTAAGGCATGACTGAGGGAATGCAGTCTGTACCCCGCCATCAGTATTATCGTCGCATTGTGGCTGAATGAAAGACAAAATGTTGTGTGGAGTTAGTGTAAGAGTAATCCGGAACCCAAGGGCAATAAACCATGAAAACCTCTTTCAGTGGCGTCCGTCAACAAAAACCCCCATATGTACCGAAATATATATGGCATGTCTTACGCACGTGCTTGAAATGTGACTAAGTCATAATTATGTACGTCATCAAAGCAATGGACTCTACATTTGCTGGACAACATGTCGGCTAAGAGTGCAAAATCTAATATTATGTACTTATGTAAATATAAATAAATAAGAACAATTCTCCTTGGTAGTGTGAGAGTTTCATTTACACGTAGAAGAAATATTACGCAACACAAATAGGATCCTTCAATAAAGTAATGTAAAATAACTTTGAGTTTGAACCGAAATATCACAGGCCTGTATTTTATTTAAAAAAGCAAGTAATTTGGAAGCAATTTTAACTTCGGATTTTGCTCATTAGGTATAAGCGTTCTATAAGAAACAGTTGAAGATTTAGGGGTAAGAAATCGAGATAGGCGGGCTTTGAGAGAAAGCAATGTTGATCTAAATGCGGAAGCACATTGCTACTTGAATGTTCATTGCGTTTTGAAAATACATACTTGAACTGTCACTCACTTTGAACGATACTATGACGCCGTAGATCAGTGTACAAAATTTCGGCCATCAACTCTGCTTGTATACCATTATCACGTTATGATAAGTATTTGCCCTTACAACAAGCGAAGTGCTTCAAACTCGGACCAAATTTACGGCCTGCAAAGCCGTGAAAGCTACGTTACCTACAGCCAAATTGAAGTTCCAAAGCAAATTCCTTTCAGCACATATCTGATAAGATAATGTGGGTATTCTACTGCGCTTGCTGAATTTAAACTGGAAGTCTCTTTCAATAGTTATATAAACTTTCTCACCTTCGTCTCCTCCCCCATGCCACCCACTTGTACATCTTGTTGTCATTCCCGTCCTCCCCTTCAATCTGACTTAACATTTTTCAGTTTAATGTTTAGCATCCCCGTTGACGTACGTTTCAATCTTACAAAAGAAAACACAGAATTGGCTGTGACTGATTTTTTTTGTAAGATTAACATTTTTTCGAGTATATTCAGAACACTGAATATTTTCCGAGATTGCTTAGATAGCTGGATGTTGTTACTTGTGATCAGGTTGACAGACACGGCCAACATATAGTGTCTGATACATTATGGTATCTTCAGAAATGATTATACCACTATCAGGGCCGCATCAACAGAGATTAACTAATGGCAGCCTAGGGCGGAAAGTTTTACAGGTTTTTCTCTTATTCTTTGTTGAATTGTAAAGAATTTCTGCTTCTGTTTGTTTATTTTATTGCCCTTAATTGGTCGCAATCTAAACATGTTAAAGCAACAATGTAAATAAAATTGTTTTAAGCAGTATAGCACCAGTAATGCCAACAGTAACAATGCGATTGTTACGAAATATAAGAATTTCAGCTCTTATCAGACTGGATAGGGAAATCGGAACCGAATTTATCATCGCCTGGGATAACATCTAGGCCTTCGCTGACCATGTTAATCATTTACATTTATTTGCTGAATATTTCATTGTTTACACCACTTTACGCTCTTTGTGAACACTGACTCACTTCTCTGCACGAAATGACCTTCTGTACATCGACTCTCGTCATGATTATTTTAAGCCGACTGCACTACGTTAGGCAAAATTTAAAAATTTGAAAATTTGAAGCAACTCATGCCGGAAAACTGGAACGATAAGATTCAGCTGTTTCAAATATACCATACTTAATAGATCTAGGTGCTTCATGATTGTGTTTACAAAAGGGCTACAGTTTGCTTTGTTCTTAACAACTTCAGTTCTTTTTTACTATGGCATTTCAACTGGACTTTATCAGTACTGCCCTGCCTAAAGTAGCTGCAACAGTCTAAAATACTTTACATCTGTCTTCAGGTAAAGAAAAGAAAGATAACGTTTCTACACGTATTTAATATGTTCCATGTCCGTGCACTGTATCATACGAAATAATAAACACCAACTAATGCACCAAAATATATATAATTTTTATTTGTAAAAGTCTCCTACATGTTTCGACCCTGCTGGGCCATCTTCAGGGAGAATAACATTGATACACTATGGTTATTCTCCCTGAAGATGGCCCAGCAGGGTCGAAACATGTAGGAGACTTTTACAAATAAAAATTATATATATTTTGGTGCATTAGTTGGTGTTTATTATTTCGTATGATACAGTGCACGGACATGGAACATATTAAATACGTGTAGAAACGTTATCTTTCTTTTCTTTACCTGAAGACAGATGTAAAGTATTTTAGACTGTTGCAGCTACTTTAGGCAGGGCAGTACTGATAAAGTCCAGTTGAAATGCCATAGTAAAAAAGAACTGAAGTTGTTAAGAACAAAGCAAACTGTAGCCCTTTTGTAAACACAATCATGAAGCACCTAGATCTATTAAGTATGGTATATTTGNCTGGGCCATAATCAGGGAGAATAACCATAGTGTATCAATATTATTCTCCCTGAAGATGGCCCAGCAGGGTCGAAACATGTAGGAGACTTTTACGAATAAAGATTATATATTTTGGTGCATTAGTTGGTGTTTATTATTTCGTTTCTACACGTATTTGGCGTAGTAGATAAAACTGACCTTCACTAGCAGAACTCGCTTTATCTGATGGGCAGACTAATGTAAATTTAAAATTGTCATTCCGTGTACGTACTATTATAACAAAACATATTTTTCCCCAACTCTTACACAAAATTAAAATAAAATGTACAAAAATTCACAAGTGTCCCGTGATGCGTCGGTGTGCTAAACACACCATCCTCAGGGGAACACAAAGAACACTGAACACTTAAAAAGTACACAGCCCAGTCATTAAAACTGTTAAAACACCAATTCATGACGCAGTATTATGAGACAGTATGTTGCTGATGCGTTCGAAGTTGTTCACAGATAAAAGCAGCACTATAAAGTAAGTTTTCCCTTAAAGTGAAGCCAATTTCACCCCAGAACGCGCCATGAATGTCCACAGTAGAAGGAGATGTACAGCTCTACTCTTTCTTTAACCTCGGTGTTAGATGGGGTGGATGCTCAACGCCACACCCGGCCGCTTTACGCCCGTAAAAGAGAGCCGGTTCCCATTGTACTGGAGGCTGGGTGGGCCCCAGGTCTGGTCTGAACGGGTGCGCAAAATCGCCCCACGGGGATTCGAACCCCGAACCATCCAGCCCGTAGCGATTCGCTACGACGACTGCGCTATCCTGACCCACAAGTCCCCCCCCTATTTCTACTTAAGGACGAAGACGGACCCAGTCTCTGTAATGCTTTGTTTACCGACAATATTTTAATTCGACAACGGATAGGGGACAATTAGAGAATAATAATAATAATAATAATAATAATAGCTCAATTATTGTTTATCAACGTACTGGCTCAGCAACACAATCATGATGATGATTATGATGATGATAAATTTTGAGATTTGCTTACCTCAGGGCCAAATTCCTTAAATCCCTGTGGCAAGAAGCAATCAATTACTTGAACAAGGTGCAGGACTACGTATTCATCAACGTTACAATCGAAGTCCTTAGACATAGGATTGGGTTCCATAACGAGTGCTTCACTTCTGAAACTTGTTCTTCCCAACACACAATTTCTGTTCTTCCTACAAACGAGACAGTTGAAGACGGTTACCAATGTAACCAACAAAGGAACTACGCTGCGTGTCTGGCAAGCTATGGGCTCGCAGTCTTATCTTATTGTCAGACTTGGTTACAATCGTTTCCTGCCTCAACTGAGTTCATTGAGTAGAGGCAACTAAATCACATTCATTTATGGGAATAAATCGCTCTATAATGTATCCACGTCTATGGATATTCAAACACAAAGTTGCGATATGCGGCTTCAAGCCCGTGCATATGAAACTAATTTCAGACAAAGGATGAATGGCTTTCAACCACCAACTTTCTTTACCTCAAAGAAGGTTAAACTTTGCTACATAATTAACGAAGACAAAGGAAGAAGGGGTTATTCAAAATGAGGTATACCACGTAGTGTCGATTCAGTCGAGTTCACGTACAGCTATCGATTTCATCCGACATTAAACACCGGAAAGAAATACGGGGACAGATGTCGGTAAATTACGTACATGTGTTTATTGCGTCTAATACTGAATTCAGTTTTTTATAAAACTAGCAGACTTATATCTTGTTTGGTTCTATTCTTGTGTAAATATTGGACACGATTTCTCAAAAAAAGGTCTGGGGAAAAAACTTACAACACGAGCCTACCTTTAGTCAAGGGCAGTTCAGGACACTCACAATTTATTGCTCAATCTGCTTTAGGAATCATTATTGTCGAGTCCCTTGGAGAAAGTTGTCAGTGAGGTCCCGCCAAAGCTCCATTATCTTAAAAAGAAAAACAATAGCTAAACTTGAACTTACACTGTCTACAAGCTACCTTTCTTTGTCGTATCACACGCAGGTTAGGGGGTCTTGCCAGCGGTCATAATTACACAAATCGCACTGTTCTATCCTCGTACGTGGCACCTCTGCACTGCATAACGTAGTATCTTTAGCAAACAAGAGTGAACTGTTCAGCTTACAACAAGCCCAAAGTCAAATGTACGTCAATCTGTAGCTAGACAGAACACGACTTAAAGTAATTACAGAAACTCAGACGTACAAGACGCTTTAGCATTGAGGTATCTAAGTGCGTCCTTAGTTCGATTCTAAAAACACCACAAAAAATCTCTAACTAACTCCATGTAGCAGAGTCCTTCTTGAGAAGCTAACAGGTCCTCAGCTAGTCAAGAAATTTCCCGCATTTTGTGGAACCCGAAGGTTCATTACCGCATTTACAAGAGCCCGCCACCTGTCCCTGTCCTGAGTCAGCTCAATCCAGTCCATGCCCCCCCCCATCCCACTTCTTGAAGATCCATTTTGATATTGTCCTCCCATCTACGCCTGGGTCTCCCACGTGGTCTCCTTCCTTCAGGTCTCCCTACCAAAACCCTGTATGCACCTCCCCCATTCTCCATACATGCCACATGCCCCGCCCATTTCATTCTTCTCGATTTGATCACCCAGCCTACATTTGGTGAAAAAAAAAGCCGCTAATCGGAAAAATTACTTTATGTCGCCAAATCTAGCAGAGCTTAAATCTGCCAGATTTAGCGACATATTCTTCAAGCTGGCTTCATGTTTTAGAAAATATTAAAGCATTTCACGGAGTAGCACGAATTAGACTGTGGATTATTACGAGAAGGTAGGCTTCTCGCAACAACTGACGAGTACAGACAAAACCGCGGAACTGAATTGCTAACAGCCATGCGATAATGAAGCGGGATCAGACAAGGTTGACTGCTGGTTCTTATCCTAAACATCAATATAGATTGTGTCACGGAATGACAGAACAGATGATATGTCGGTAACGACAATACCTTTTCCTGAAGAGCAAGCCGTAATCAGCAAGGAAGAGTACAGCACACAGAGAACACACTGTATGTCACGTAGGTCAAGAAGAAAAATTTGTCTCTGCGCAGCCATGAAGGCATGCGGTGGAGTCGAGTTGCAAATGCAAGAACTTTTAAATTCGACGTCAAATGGATACCGGTGGTCAGTTTTATGCCCATGGCACTTCAGGCCTGTGGAAACAGCTCCAGATATCCCGTCTGGATAGGAGGCTACCTTGACGCGAGAACCTGGACGATTAGGAGAAGAAAATAACAAAATTCCTCAGTTATCCGCTCGTAGCGTAGTCACTGCACATATTGCGCTGTCGCGGATCATTTTCAATCTACGAAATAACCACCTTTTCAAGATAGAAACCTCATTCGATCAAAGATTCAAACTAAGGATAATACAGTCGAAGAGGCAAATATTTCATTTTTCTCGGATGTAATACGAGATTTTGACATTTGAATGGCCTGGCCGTAAAAATGTCAACATTTGAATATTTTTGCGGCACCATCAAAAGAACACTTGGGAAATAACGGAACAGAGAATATTTTAATGGCCATACCCACACTTATGTTTAAATCGGCAAGTTCGACCGTGGATTGTGAAATAGCGAGAGGGAATAGATGGGAAATTAGATTTGTGTGGCCTGGGGGGCGACAGGGCACGACTGAATTCTCCAACAGAACATGAGACAGCAAATAAGTACACAGCCCACAATTACAAGTTGTCAAGGATTTAACAAAGAAATCGGCACGATCACGACGAACAACGGACAAACGTCGATTTCCAAAAATATTTACACATAATTCTCCAACAGAAAATGAGAAAGAGGAAGGCCAACTGAAAATTGAGAAGATTAGATTCAGGAAAACGCTGGGGCCTGGAAGAGAATAACAAACCTAATAAAGGTGGCGGCGGCGGTGGCGGCGGCGGTGGCGGTGGCGGTGGCGGTGGTGGTGGTGGTGGTGGTGGTGGTGGTGGTGGAGGTGGAGGTGGTGGTGGTGGTGGCGGTGGTGGTGGTGGTGGTGAAAAAGAGGAAAATGATTATCTCTGTGCACAATTATCAGTAATATAGGTGCCAGGGACAAAGAAAAAAAGGAGAGAATCACAATAAAAACTGAGAAATGAAGAGCAAATTCAAATATTTTAAATAAATAACTAGAAGTACAAGATTAGAACACGCTTTATTCGTATTATTTTTATACTATTCCTTCAGTTTTCGTCCCTTAGATAATTTTCGAAGCTTCGAACACGAAAATAGTAACTAATGAGGTTTACGCGGAGTTTAGATTTGACTGTTTATATTTAACTTACAGCATTCCAAAAAAAAGGCCTTAAAAACTGTTTATAAAACCTTGGTTCAGAATCATATTTAATATTCACCATTTACATAATTAAAATTATTTATGCAACAAAAATTTTGCAGAGATGAAACCTTCCCACGTATTATTTGTTCGAGCACTGTGCCCAAGACAGGATATTTACACTTATACAAATGTAAGTGCAACTCATATCTGCTGGTTTGTATGATTACACATACTCGAGTTTTACGGATCATTTAATGATGAAAATGATCTATATTGAATACAATTCAGGACCAACGTGTTTGGAAGGATCTTAAGGACATTTATTCAAAAATAATCAGTTAAACATAGACCCAAACACCACGCTAATATCCTTGTGAACCTAAGTAGTTAGTGCTGGAATAGAAGGCATTGCAAATGAAGGATATAAGTTTATAAAAACGTCGGGTTATTGAGAAGATGTTCTATTGGAGTATTGGATGGTTATTTATTAAACTAATTTAGTGACTACAAGGGTATATGTTCTAAGGTGAAACTTACAGTTTATTAATATATTTAGAAAAGAACCATTAGGCGCACAGTAATGATCGTCTAACAATAACGGACAGAAACAAAAACATCGAGAAGGGCGTCAGAATTAAAGACATGCCAAGGGTAGCTTCTTCGCAACATAGTGTTACAATTTTTATATGCTCCATATCCGTGCACTATACCACATAAAAGTAATAATCACCAACAAATGCACAATGTATATATTATATAGCCGCTGACTTCGCACAGCACGGTACGTGCTCATTCTACTATGTAAGTGCGGGCCTAGTGTAATGAAACTGTTGTCCCTGAAGATGACCCTGCGGGGTTGAAACATGTAGGAGGTTTTTATAGTGAAGATAATATACACATTGTGCATTTGTTGGTGATTATTACTTTTAATTTGGTGCAATTGTTTATCATTCTCTTGAAATATTCTGTTGCAGCATCACAGAGCAATACCCTATTCAAAATTTCTTCTTGTATTGGCCCTATATGCTTGAAGCCACCCGAAAACGCACTTCCTTTCCGCTTTTTCGGAAGAACTGCATTTTCTTACATTTCTGCATCTTCATCTTCATAATTGCTACCAGCGCGCCGACCGTGTTAAGCCACTGCCCTATACAGCCTTATTACCACTTTATGTACTTGTTTACTGCACTTTCTCGGGACGAATCCACATTTGTTTAAAAAGTGTTTGTAACTGAATTAGTTATGCGGCACCGAGTGGTAGAATGACTCTTAATTATAAATAATAAGTGACACTAAGTGAGAGGTCGTGGCCAATTCTAAGCTGTCCCAGGATTTTGCCGAAGATATAGAAAAAAGCAGGAAACCCTGTCTCGGGATAACCGACCATACAGACTGACACTGGAACTCGGTACAGCCAAATTAGCAGTTGGTAAGCCACTATTCGCCCAGCTTCCTTAAAAGTTAGCCTGCGTTTTGTTTGGACTCTACGGTGCGGGTTACAACCCCAATAAGAGGGCACTTTCTTCGCCACTACTTCCAGACGGGCTCGGGCGGCCTACCCGCAGCCAACACTATCGGCTTCTTGGACGTTTTCCCGGGCAAAGAGTAACCAATGAGAGAACACTACCACTGACTCCCATCCAGTTCCAAAATTAACCCTTTAAAGACGAAGCGTATCTGTTTTATATAAGGACTCAGTGCGTACCGCGCTGTAAACACTCTCCACTTCGGTTATAAAAACCAGTCTCTTAATGTTTTATAAGGCAAAAGTTGCTGTTTGTTCTGAGATCCGTACAAAACACATAAACGCAATGTGGGCACCACGTAGAATTTTTTAATGTTAAACCCGGTCGTATGTAAAGTTACCGCTAGGCTTTAAAAGGTTAAGAAAGCATGGCGCTTTAATTCCACGTCCCAGCACTCCTAAAAGAATTCGTCTTTAATCAGTTTGTGGTAGATTTACAGGTAAAATTCCCGCCCTTTCTCTTTTCTTTCATATTATTATTATTATTATTATTATTATTATTATTATTATTTCCATTGCGGATAAAATAACAAAAGCACTTCTGAGCGCCTCTTGTCCTCAGTTGAAATTCTAATTTTAAAGTTTTATGATAGGCCGCTCTCTTCCTCCAGCACATGGAGAGGTCTTCAACAAGTGAAGTGTCGCCTCTTAATTAAACGTGCGACGAACATGCAACATTTATTAAAATCCCAAGTACCGCCATATTGTGATATAATATCGTATTTATGATTCGACTCTTCTACAAGCGGAAGCACCGCAGACGATAAAAGAAACAGCAATTTCCTTCGCTGGCTCGTTCTGTGGTTACCTCGTTATGAAATCTCTGTGTATAAGACACCACAATATCATCTGTGCTTGGTGTTTTATTTCCTGGTGCTGGGTGCCAGAGTGGCTCAACACACATTATTCTGATTGATACAGTGTTGAAGAATTAGGAAGGCGTACCGATATAAATGGCCGAGGAGCCCCCTAGAGGCAAGCCTTAAATTTGTGACATGTCGCAATTAAAATACCTGTGTTTTTATTAAGTTTAGGACAGTATTTTATAATATTATTCTATATCTACGTGGAGGTTATTGGCAGCCCTCTAAGAATCGAAGCCATATCCCGGAACCCAAAAATAACTCAATTTCTTATTAGAAAATAATCCCCTCTTAGCCCCTTACACCACAGGCCTTACAAAAGTCCTCGTGTATGTGGGTTGGGCCACTTTTGGTAAAATAAGTCTTTTATGCGCCTCAGCAAAGAAAAGGATGAAGAAAAGAAAAAAGAAAAAATAAGAATCATAATGGAATAAAAGAACCATCATATATAGACTCTTTATTCAATATTCATCCCCTTCAATTTTTATTACAATAACAGCGTATATATTTTTTTATTCTTGCTCCCTTTACTAGCATCTTACTCGTCGAAATGTTCGTATAGAAATGAGGAAACAATTTTTTTTTTACTAAAAGGAAGAGAGATGTGGAGGGGGATAGAATTTATTAAGCTGCGGCCTCTACGCAACCTCAGTCTCCATGCATATTATAACGCGCGCCCTTAAAACATGCGGCAGAAATATGAAAATGTTACAGATATTGTGCTGAAGACCGTCTCTGCCATCTCACCTTAACTCCCTTATATCCTTTTTCTTTCTGCCCCATTTTCATCCTCTACCCTTATAATACCATTCACAAAGAACAAAAACATCATCGCAAAACAAACAGTTAATACGAGCAGGGACTGATTCTTCAAGGAATGGGAACGATCAACTTCGTCTGATGGAATTTTTGTGATTGCTGCGACAGGGATTGTTCGATCATGATCTGGGTTTTGACACCGTGTGGTACTGTATGTAGACACCACGTTTCGGAGGACTATGCTGCCTCCTTCTTCAGGGTTGAACGAATATCTCCAAGTCTAACACTGATGTCACGCCACGTACAAGACTGTACAGTGTCAAAACAAGAACACCAGAATCATTATGTCCACCGACAAACGCACTTAATAAAATAAAATACAATTGGTAACAAGTATTAAAATTGCTACAAGTTTCAGCAAGTGAATGCTGTATTCAGGGAGTTACAGAACACCGCCCGATACGACACACGTCACACGCCCTACCTTTCGGGTCACGTAAGAACGAGTCAAATATTTGTGTGTAAACTCCGTACAGAACGTAAACAACTACGGACTTGTACCTGGAACTGCTCGCTATCATATAATTTTCATATCACAATATTGTAATTTTTATACTTATCAATTTTGTATATACTTCAGAATTTGGACATTTTTAAACATTTCAATAGGACAGTGTTATAACTAGACTATCGTATTGGGCTTATATTCCTTTGTTCTATAACTCCCTGAGGATGGCGCCCCAGTGTTGAAACATGTAGAAATTTTAATGCTTGTTACGAATTGTATTTTATTTTATTAAGTGTGTTTGTTGGTGGATACACTAATTGTAAGAATGTGCACGGTCTGAATAATATAGAACTCAAGAACACCACAGTCTGGAGCAGGTATGGCGAATAACGGCATATAAATCATTTTAAAATTAACTTTACCCTGAGCAAATATATTGTTTTCTTTAAAATACGAGAAAAGCGAAACTGAGGAAATATAGTAAATATTTAGCGTCTACGTTGTGTTGTTAATATTGGGCTATTTTAAAAACTCATGTGAACACAATTTAAAGTAGGCTATACTGTGAATAAATAAACTGAGTTAAAATATTATGGCCATAGCAGACAGTGCCGAAATCTTGGTCATTTACCGTCTGAAACTTTGGAATTAGGCACTACAATGACTATCTTGTAATAAGTTAAATACGTACCGTAGACTTATATTATGTACATAGAGCACAAAAAATGTTTGCCTATTTATATTTGATGAGCGAAGATTAATAATGATACTAGTAATTAAACACATAAATTATTTTAAATGGAGCAGACGTCTTCTTAAGTTGCTGATAACTGCAGAATTGTAACCAAATCCCCGCCATTTGTGTTACCTGTAAGTTACTGCAGCGTTCACAAAATTCCGCCAAGAGACACTACACAAAGCCAAATGACACAAAGCTGCAACTTAATATCCTATTTAAACACAATTAAATACTGTCCTCACAACTTCAATTTAAAATTATTATTTATAAAAATACTAGTATATTTAATTTAAGATTAAAATTATTATTTATTATTTATTTTATTATATTATTTATTATTATTTATAAAATATTAGCATTTTTACAAATAATAATCTTAAATTGAAGTTGTGAGGACGGTATTTAATTGTGTTTAATTTGCTAATCTCGCAACGGCACGCAGTCTATAAAGATAATAACCTATTTGTTTATACATACATTTTTCAAACATGGGGCATTATTTTATCTCACAAACGGCGCTACTTACTTTTCGTTGATTCGCTTAACTTATAAAACTTCGATGTGCAATGAAAAGAGTGTTTGTTACATGTGATGGGGGCCTGCGAGGCAAAAAAAATATTTCCAGCATTTGTTAATATGGTGAGTTAAGGACCTAATAATAACTGCAACACGTTGAACTACATCGCTTGGACCGCGAATCACGGCATAACGAAGTAGCGGTCAGTGCTGCGCTGCTTGCATGCCATTAGGCGAAGTGGTCCGAGTGCACAGTGATGTGAGTTGTCAGGTAAAATAACGTCCCTGTGTTCCATTTATGCTCAGGTCTCCACAGTGGTCTCTCCCTTTCAGTTTCCTTCTTCTGTGCGCACACTTGATACAGGCTTGTTCCATGCGCAGTGCGTGCTCTATCCACTTCTGTGCGCACACTTGATACAGGCTTGTTCCATGCGCAGTGCGTGCTCTATTCACTTCACATTTCTGCGTTTGTAAATAAGCAGTAAAGAAAGGGAGCTCCTCTTTTTGCAGTTCTCAAGCAGACATTTACGTAAAAAATTAACGAAATACGAGTATACACTAAATATATACCCACGCCCCTAGAGCCTTTATCTTAACGTGAGATTTCTTTCATCTGTAAGGTAATGGTTTATTTGCATCAATGTGTATCACAATTATTACTATTCTGCTCCTCCTCTTCCTTCTCCTCTGCCTTCTCCCCCTACTTTTCATCCTCCTCTTCCTCCCCTCCTCCTCCTATTCCTCCTCTTCCTCCCCTCCTCCTCTTCTTCCTTCTCTTTCTCCTCCTCATCCTCTTCTTCCTCCTCTTCCTACTCTTCCTCCTCTTCCTCCTCCTCTTCTCATCCTCTTCCTTCTCTTTCTTCTTCCCGTCCTCCTCCTCCTCCTCCTCCTCAAGCAATACAGTTCGATGTGGACATTGTTTTCTAATGTAATCCCCTCCCTTCCTCTCAGTCTCTGGCCACTGTATACAGGATTATTATTATTCCCGTCATCTTAGAATCCTCCTCAAACTCATCAGTCCATCTCTTCCGTGGTCTTCCTCTTTTTCTTATTCCTTCCCTTCAGGCGGTCACCATTTGTTTTGGCATCTATATTAAAATTCCGGTACTAAAAAGGATGGGGTCTCACGTTTATATGTACATTTTGTTTTAAAATTTAAGACAATTGTGCTCTATTTGTGGAATAAAATTCACATTCAACCATCAGACAAATAATTACAGGATCTTTATGCGTTATTGCACGTTTAGATCTCAACAATAAATCTTTTGTCTTGACTTGCCGAATCAAATCCACCGTAAATACAGGTTACATTTAGCTACCTTTAATTACACTGTGTTTATGCCACAAAAAGGAAGAGCTTCCTGTTTAACTACCCGTGTTTGTAACCACATGCCGTCTAACTCCCTAATTCCCGCCTCTACGGTTCATCATCCCCTAGACTGGCGCAATAAGCGATTCAGTCCCGCGTGTCTCCCAGCCCAGGACACACATATACACACACACACATCCACCCTCAACCACCCTTACCTAACGCAGAGAATAAAAGCCAACAAGCTACAAAGCCAATATTGTCATGAAGCCCCTCCAACCCCTGCCGCACCAACTACCCTTATAATATACGTTTCAGCAGATCTAACAAGGTGGATATTTATTAGAGTAAAGTATCAGTAACGGGTGAAAAGAGACGGAAGACGATAATACTGTCTACCAAGTGGGGTTGGCGTCTGGTTCTGTATAAATGTCGCAGCAAACCAACTGCAGAATACCAAAATGACTAACTCGTAGGCAGAAGAATTGCATCCAGTCCGTAGCCATTTCAGCCAGGCACTATGGAGGCAGATTTATTCGATGCCACTAACAGAGCTGTAAAATTATCGTAAATTATAAATAAATAAAAATAATTACATATATTTTGCAAATATATCGCATTTCGAAACCGTGCTGGCAGTCGTAGCTTTAATGTGGTTATTCTTTTTGTATTCTTTATATTCTGAAAAAATGTAATTCCTCAGCTCCAGTGTTATTAGGCTGAGTTGGAGACAGAAAGGACATTCTCACATTCTCACATTCTCACGCAACGTTGTCTAACACATGGCACATCCTGTCATTGAGACTATGCAGATGATATTCTGCATTATTAATATTTCCAGATTCGAGACAATGGATTTGCAGTTGCTGGCTTCTTCCAGTCTCTCTGCAGTTGAAGCAGCGTCCTTAATCTAAGAACAAGGCAATCATTTTATTGCGCGAGTTGTCCAAAATCTATATAAAGTCTTTGGTTTCTTGTTTCAGACGGTCCGGGCGTCATCTTCAGTATGGGAATTGTGTCGTAACTGACAATCCATTTCCTCTTGAAGCCAAAAATTTTGGTCAATACCAACCGGGTCATTGATGCTTTCAAAATATATTCACATGAAGCATACCCAGCTTATTGGACAGAAACTTGCCTCCAGTATATGGGCACAGTACACAGAACGTACATGTGGGTGGGTGAAGGTCTGTTTTTGCTAACATGTGCATGTATGGAAGGCAAACAAAGCGGGTATGGATAAAAAATTGCATGAATATATTTTTTAAAATAATAATAGACTGGTGACACTCATCAGCGTCATTACCATACAATAATTTCGAGAGTTCTCTAGTTTGCAGGTCACTCTTCACCAAATATTATCAGCGTTATCGGATTAGGGAGAGCTGGAAGATAGTGCGCCTATGGATTCCGTAAAAGACCCAGTATTGTCTAATACCGTATACAGATTTTGTTTATTACCTTCAAGAACAATGGTCCTCCACTGAGATGGTTAATGAAGAAATAAATACAAGGAAGGCCTGTACTGGGATCATATTTAAAAATGCATAAAATCTCCTTCATAAGTTGAAGAGTAGTTACGGGAAACACAACAGACGATTGTAATGCCATAAGCTTGTACATACTTCCTTATAATTAAGTAAAATAGAGCAAAGACAAACATAATTTAATTTCCTTGCGCATTTACGTACGAATTTCGTCAAGGATCCTTTTCGCCCCCCATGGTTCAGAAGCCCGTTGTGGGCCAGGGCCTCCTCTCTGAGGTTTCTCGATCACACTCAGACACACACCACAATCGGTAGGACTCCTCTGAACGAGTGATTGGCCCGTCGCAGAGACCTCTGCCTGACAGCACACGACACTCCCAAGAGACAGACATCCACGCACCCGGCGTGATTCGAACGCGCAATCCCAGCAAACGAACGGCCGAAGACCCACGCCTTAGACCGCGCAGCCACAGGGATGGGCCTTCAAGTACCACAGATAAGTAAAACTCAGTCTGAAAGTATAGGAAAGGGTTTATTTTTTGGTCGGCGTATGACGACACATTTCAGCATTACAAATCCCAGGAGCTGCTGCACCGGGGTGGCAGAAAAGCGACGTCGGTAGGAGCGTGTGGAGGGGGTGTCGGTCCATACAGTAGAACGCAGGGGAGGGGGAAGGGGAGCACACAAAGCACAGCCTCGTCCGCTCCGTCTCTTTTGATTCCTGCTATTAATTGAAATGCCTCGCATTCCACGTATACAGAGAGAGAAAGAGAGAGAGAGAGAGAAGGAGAGTGGAACACGGTTACAGCGAGTGGTGACGACGACGGGCATCGCGCATGCGTGCTTATTATGAAGTGTACACAACGTGAAAGAAAATGAGCGAAAATGTTTTCCAAGCTAGCATTTTCTTAATTTGACTAGCAGTTCTACACGCTGTGTTAAAATGGACAGCAATGCTGGCTTATTAGCAATATTTATTTTACGTTTAGTGTTCTAGATCCGTGTTAAGTGAGTCCCTGTCACCATGGTATGGCGCTTCCTCAGCTTGCGGATGGAGGAACGGCCTCCAGTTATGGAGGGTAGCTGTGAATGCACTGAATAAGGAGTTGCGGACAGCCGACAACGGGTGGTCCTCTAGCGTGGGAGTTGGGCGAGGTGATAACAACCGCTCACCGTAAAGAATTATGATGTTACGAAACAGACAAAAAAGCCGGCCCGATTCTTTGCCTCAGGATAGGGACAGGTGGCGGGCTCTTGTGAATGCGGTAATGAACCTCCGGGTTCCACAAAATGCGGGGAATTTCTTGACTAGCTGAGAAACTGTTAGCTTCTCAAGAAGGCCTCTGCTCCATGGAGTTAGTTAGTAAGTTAGTTAGTTAGTTAGTTAGTTAGTTAGTTAGTTAGTTAGTTAGTTAGTTAGTTAGTCAGTGTTCTACATTATTTACTTTCTTCGCAAAATGTTGCGGTGTATCATAATATTAGGAGCGAACTTTTTTGTTTGATGCCCGATCTTCCTATTTCCTTCCTGAAGAAACCTTTTCAACACACGGACATTTGTGCGCTTCTCAGCGGTTCTGAACCTGAGAATTTTGTTGTCTAAGCATTTACTGTTTCAACAGAGACTGGCCCGACTGCTTATTCTCCCTGACTCACTGATTTCTGGGTGAGATGGAGACAGGACCACCTTTCGAAACGTCGTAGACACAAACTGTCGCGATGAAAACGTCGAAGGTACCTCCTTATATTAAAAAAGTAAATGAATAATACTTAATCACCATTATTCATACGTAAGTACGTGCCTATGTACGTGCGTAGGTGAATATTATTAAAAAGGAAACCGTGTATCTTAAAGACATGTATATTGAATCAAGCATCAGTCTTTTATGCTGCGTAGTTTTCTAAACAAGTAGCAAATTTCACTTGAGCTTCATACAACATAGGAATCATAGCGAGTGGGAAAGGCAAGTTGTCCTTGTTCATGCCATGATGACATAAGGAATTGGAGGCATAGTTCCATATATTCTTAACCTCGACACTATATGGAAACGAGTGCTAAATTTGACATGTCGAAAGTTTTGCCCCCTGGCAACAAGCCCCACAGCCCTTCTGGTCGCTTTGGAGCTCGGAGGAATCAGTTCTCCGTACCCGGAATCAAACCACAATCAAATGCGCCCCATCACCTTCTATACAGGTCCCAACGGACAGCCGCATGGAACTCAACTAAGTGGTTTCAAATGTGACACATTGGGCACTTGTACGTTGCGTAAACACAAGCAATAAGTATCTTATGGATGACAGAAATAGTGCAGAAGTGAGACACCTATGTGAATAGACGTCCATAGCTTGTAAGAGTTGTTAAAAACCATTGCATTTAAACAGGGCTATATCAACTGCGTATGATACACGGTACTAGACACTGTAAGACTATATTTGTTCTTATTAATTCTACAGTTAGACCCAACACTTCGTTTTGAAAATACGTTTTTGTGGTTACTAGTTTCGACTCATAAGAGCCATCATTGGCCATAACTGCAAACATAACTGGAAAACTCCACATGCTGTGTAAGTAGATCTGCTTACACGGCATATGGAGTATCCCAGCTTATAGTTTCTATTATGGCCTGAAGATCGCTCTTACGAGCCGAAACTAGCAGCCAAAGACAACCTATTTTTAAAACGAAGTGTTGCACCTGACTGTAGGATTAACAAGAAAAAACGTACTCTTGTAATCCGTATGCCAACGGAGACTTCCTGCATTAATACTAGACACTGTAAGCTATACGTTGTATAGCCTACTATAATATTCGCCAATTAACTTCAATCCAATATTACAACCTTTTAGCTGTGACACCGTATAAGTGTGCTACTTAAAGACGCCGTAATTTGCTAGGATGACATAGCGTCGGTGTTAAATGAATGAATGTGCACAGAGCATTGGTGAGAAGATACTGAAGAGTGGGTAATCAAATTACTGAGAGAAATACCTGCCTCAGTGGCACATTCTTCACCACAAATCCCACAGACACTGGCTCAGGACTGAACCCGGGTCTCCGCGGTGAGAGGACGACGAATAACCGCCTGATCCATGGTACGACCATGACACCGTATAAATTGGTAGATAGGCACCAAAGCATTAACAGCAAACAGCTTTCTCCGACGATCTGAATCTTATTGAATCCAATTATCCTTGCGGCACGAGACGGTATACTCACCTCCCTTCATCCCACAAACCCAGCTTGTAACAACAGCTGGGCTATGTGTATCGGAATTACTGTGTTGTGAGTAACGTCTCCAGCCAACAAACGTATCTGCTAATAATATGCAGTAATTGTGGCTGTGCATTTCGTGGTCTACCACAGAGAGTTTAGAACAGAAGGGGTTCACTTCAGACGCATAATAAGCGCACAAAGTTATATCAAACATCAAACCCTACAGAGTTGCTGTGCAGCCAGGAAAAATAATGCAAGGGAGTTAAAATGGCGTAATTGCAGCGCTAAGAAGACAATCCGCGTCTGCATCCTCTACGTAAGAAAAACGACAAGTGTTCAGAGTATAGACAGACAGGTGTTTTTTAAATGCATGGTCAAGGGTGTAAATTTTTGGCGCTAGAACTGAAATTTTTATGAATCATGTTAATGTTAATGTATTTTGAAGAAAGTTAATTTCTATGTATTGTGAATGGGACTGACGAATTTAGCATGGAGTATGTACGTGGCTTATCGATAGGGGCAAGAATTTTCCCGCCTGATATAGACTGGGTAGAACACTGAACTAATCATACAACATTAACAAAGAGAAATAAGTTTCACGAAAAAATTTTTTGTAGTCCTTCCCCCTTCTACATAATTGTTCACAGTAGGTGTAGAGGGTTTTTTAAATTTCACTTGATCACACTCAAGCACACACCACAGTCGTTAGGATTTCTCTGGACGAGGGATCGGCCAGTCGCAGAGACCTCTACCTGACATCACAAACACTGTACAAGAGACAAACATCCATACCCCCGGTGGGATTCGAACCCGCGATCCCAGCAAGCGCTCGGCCGCAGACCACGCGGCCACTGGGATCGGCTTCATGATAAATTACGGGAGAAAATTCAGGAAATTATGCTTCATGTTGCGTTACATACTGTTAATCAAGCGTAATTTACAAAGCAGTGTATGCGTATATAATTTTTTCCCAATGGCGCAGCAGCCCCTAGTGGGCCAGGCCCTCCTCATCATCGAGGCTTCACGATCACACTCAGACACACCACACTCGGTAGGACCCCTCTGGACGAGTGATCAGCCCGACGCAGAGACCTCTACCTGACAACACACAATATTCAAACGCTATACATAAATAGGCTTATATGTGTACAGGTCCTATAACAACTACGTTATATGATCCTAAAATGAAACCTTATTTATAAAACAATGTGGCTGACAGTTTTTGTCGTAGACATATTTAATGACAATACATGGTCTGTTAATAATTAATGGTCAGTAAGAATTTGGAAAGTGGCGTTTGTGCCTATTTTGAGTTCCTAAATTCGCCTGCACAGCCAGACAAAACTATACAACATTACGGTAATGGCATTCCATATAATAAGCATTATAAGAAGTAGTTATTTGCGGAATATGTATATGTTACCTGCTTGTAAATAAAACACGAGGATTACACAAATAATTTTCCTGTGACGTGATTTGGGTCAAACTAGCCAGGGACACACTCACTGGCGTGTGTTCTTAATATCTGCCAAGAGTTCTACACCCACCAGGCAGTTAGTTACATAGTTGTCACACATATATTATCAAATTGGCATTACACGAGGGTATTGAGTCTTTAAATAACGCCTTGACACCTAGTTTCATTCAAAAAATTTCAGGACTACAGGGGACAAACAATGTCTTCCATCTCCTCAACCACTCTGGCCACTAAGAAAACGTGAGGAAATTATATTTTGAGTTGCCAGTAACATTGTGTGTCAAGTCCAGTGACGAGGCTATATGACCTTGCAAGTTATCACAGTCCGAAATTAAGTACACCTTCGCATTCTTGTACATTTCTTCAGACACATTTTAATTACAAACATCTGCTACCTTCCTTTAAGGAAACGTATTGATTGTAATCACAAAATCCCCTTCTAAAGCGAAGTTCCTGACAGCCGTGATAAGCCATATGTCACTGCTGCTGAACGACAGGCCTACTGCCCACCCTTCTTTAGACTTTGTTGCTTTCCGATAACGGATTGCTGCGATTTGTTATTCCTTTCTTTAGAACTGGCCACAACAATGAGGCAATATTGAAGATACTGCTTGTAGGCTACGTGTACATGTCTTGTGCATGCTGCATTCAATAGCTCTTGACATACACATAGCTTCACAATTTGGTTTATAGAAATGTGTTCAAAAGGTTTCGCATTTACTTGATGTCTTAAACTATAAAAAAACATTAAACTGCACATAAAGTTTCGCAATTTTGCCATGTTGAATGTTTTAAAATGAACATATTACTTTCGTGTCTGCGTATGAGTCAGAACGTCAGAATGATTATGCACAGACAGGGGGAAACTTCAGGGGTCTAAATTACACGTATGTTGCATCTGAAACCTTAATAAAAAGTTTTAGATTAACGTTTCATATCATACTCACTTTTCTTCGAATATGCCGACCTCTAGGGGAAGACCAATAAGAACTGTAGGTAAATAATTAAGCAAAGAATATATAGTGACTCACTTCTGTGTATATTTTGAGGTAAATATTTCCAGTACATCTAAAGTATTGCAATATCGCTAAAGAAATATATGGTTTCCGCACATTAAATTTCACGTTAGCAGAGCGTTACATTGATAATTGCAATTAAACGATAAGCTGAACAGATATTTGACGCCGCAGTCAAGGTGTGTTAGACATAAACCCTACACTCTACATTCACTGTCATCACGTAGTCTCTCTGACGACAGGTCGATAGGATCTTCCAAAGCAAGTTTTCCAGACAGTGCGAGCTAGCGCTTCCTCTTTTAATTCACAGTACCTTCTTGTTTCATTGTCATCCAGTAGCTGCTTATATCTTCTCCCGCCTTTTCCTGTTTCTTGTATCTTCCCTCAAAAATATGTTTTAGAAGGCAGTTCCTACGCAAGATCTTACCAATAGAACATACCTTTTGCCTTCCTTCTTTTTATTGTAAATAGGATATTCCTTTCCTCCTTGACTGTATGTAATACTTCTTCATTTCTCACACGATCGGTCCAACTGATCTCCTCCATCCTTCGCCAGCACCACATTTCAAACCTTTTAAGGTATTTCTAAAGTTTAACACTTTAATAAAAATTGCAAACACAGACAAACTCCGATATAGCGCCACTGCTTATTCACCTGAATTTATGTCGGTATACCGAGACAGTCTGTAAGTCAAAATACTGTACAATAACGAATTTCTGCTCAAGAACTTTCAGAGAGGCCAAGCTGGGATAGCGCTGTATGGAGTTTGACTGTATTCCGCGAACCTGCTTTTGTTGACATTTCAGGTACTTACTTTATGTGACATCCACCGAAGTGGCACCCACAATTTCACATAACTGTCTTATTGGTTTCGTTCACAAAATTATGAGGTACAAAGGTTTTATGGCTTCTTGCAGCCTGAATTGCATACCAAATTTCATAAAAACTCGTCAATTTTTTCACAAGTTAAGCAGTATGGCCACACGTGTACGACAATAACGTTAGCCAGTCTTTCTACGCACGACAAGGACGCTACGCTAGAAATGCCAGCCCCCGTCATAAAGGTCTAAAAAGTGTTCAATTTGCACAGCTTGATTTATGTTACAGAATTTGTTAATATGAATCTGGGCAGCGCCTATGGAATAATCAAAAGAGCATTCAACTGATGATATGAATAGAATAGGAAGTAGCAGAGAACATGGAGAGAAATATCGTAGAACTGGGAGAATAAAAAGATACGAGTAGTAGAAGGTTATGTAAGGACAGAACAAGAAGAAGAGAGAGAATATAAGGTTTGAATTAACCCCGCAAAAAGGAAGAAAGGGGGTAAGGCAGACAGCGCTTTATCTGCTAAAACTTTTAAATTGCATTCCCTGCCGTCGTTTTCCTGCTTTATATACGACTCAACTCGAGTCGCAATTCCAGCAGAACCTTTTGTTTCTGCGAAATGCAGGGATGCAACCCTCGGGATGTGTTAACGTGACGTCAACATACAATCTCACGGTACTGCACGATTGCACAGATAATTCTTCATATTGCATGAAACCGTGCGTAACTCTTCATACTGATTGATATGATCGATTATATCTTTATATCATTTCATACCACAGGTTAACTCTTGGTAATGTTTGACACTACAGCTCTTCATATGACATACCACAGTTTAACTATTCATAATGAATGATAACATAGATTTCTCTTCATGCTGCATGATACCACAGACAATTCGACACATTAAGTGGCATTACAGTTTAACTCTTCATATCTTATGATACCATCCATAACTATTCATATGGCTTAATATCAGATAAATCTTCGCAGTGCAGGATACCACAAATTAGCTCTTCATATTGCATGATATCAATACCCTTCATACAGATTGATACCACAGGTAACTCTTCATATAGCGTAATGCCACCCAGAACTCTACATGCCGATTGAGACCATCGATAAGTCTTCATTCCCTGCATAATACCACAGTTTGACTCTCCACATTGCGTGATGCCACAGGCGGCTCTTCTTAATGCATAATACCACACACTAGCTCTTTGTAGTGATTGATGCCACAGATAACTCTTCATACTGATTGATACCACAGATAACTCTTCATGCTGACTGATGACACAGATAACTCTTCATGCTGATTGATACCACAGATAACTCTTCATGCTGACTGATGCCACAGATAACTCTTCATGCTGATTGATACCACAGATAACTCTTCATGCTGATTGATGCCACAGATAACTCTTCATGCTGATTGATACCACAGATAAATTCATAGTGCATGATATCTCGAATAACTTGTCATAATGCATGATAAGACAGATAGCTCATCATATTGCACGATACCACAGACAACTCTTCATGTTGTAACATAGTCGGTAGAGTGACCCGTCTATGTGCTGTTCGTCTGAGAAACCGTGGTTTGATTCCTGGCAGGGGCCATTAGTGCTGGAAATAAGAGACGGCTAACTCAGGTCGCGACGCCGTCCGACTATGAATATTGTTAATTAAAGTCAACTGAAGAAAAAACACTTGGATCTGCAACTTAATAAGTCCTAAATCGTCTGCGGCTTTTCAACAAACAGAAGAGTGAATTATCACTCAAATATAGAGAAGATCTGCCATTAATTTTTCTTCTAAAAACTCAGCACAGGTTATTAAATATAAGTAGCAGATCTACATGAAATACCAAGTTAACTCCACATAGACTTTACGCCTTAGATATAGCCCAAAGCGCATGAAGCACTAGCAAAGAGGTTGTGGGCGTTTGGGGGAGGGTGTGGGGGTGAGGAATTCGCAAGATTGAGGGGGTAGAGAAGCAAGACGCCGGCGCTACGAGTTAAGTAATTGAAGGTCCTAGCCTCATTAAATCCTTGCTCTATTAAAGTAATTTGTAATTAACTTCGTCGTACCCTGGCACGTAGCGACGTAACTTTAATGTAGAATAACGCTACTAATTAGTTGAGGAGGAAGACGCTGGCTGTAAGGTTACCCCGAGGCAAAACAATGTTGTAATATAATAGATTGCTTGCTTACATCAGCATCCTAAAGGTATTCCTGAAAGCGGCCTTTGAAATGCTTACTCGTGTTTATAGCTGTTTGTATAGAGATCAACATTCCGACTTGCGAACAGAGTATGAGCACACTAGGCAAAGCGTTCACAGCTGAGACTGTATTGCTTTGCAACCTCAAAGCGAGGTACAAAATATGTATTCGTCTTTATAATGACCCGTATGAAATCAAATAGCGCAGCCGTTCTTAACCTGGGGTACGAGGATAGATTTCAGGCGGTCCGTGAACTTGGATAGGGGTAAAAATTTACAAATTTATTTTCACTAACCTGTAACTGAAATGTATCTTTTCATTCAATAATGATTGTTGGCAACAAAGTTATTTGTGGCCTCCAGACTCCAAAAACGTTTGTTACCTTTATAAATACAACTACATATGTCAAATTATTATGCCCTAAGAAAAGGAAATATAAAGCATTTGGTTATGTGAAGCGTCTTGTTATCCGAAAACGTGTAATGGATAATTTCAATAATTTTAATTCCAACTTGTCTATCTTCTAAATATATTTACTGTTTTGTTATTGATTTAATGAATTAATAAACAAGAACATATATTACCGTATTATGTATTTGTTTTTTTAATATTTTGAAAAGAGTATTTGAGCATAATTCGTTTCCTTTGTAATACAATCTATAATATACTCGTAGATTGTAACACATAGGTATAAATTCTAAATCATGTGTTCTATTTCATGCATTTAAATAAATTTTTCCGAGACGGGGTCCGTAGGTTTCATCAGACTCTGAAAGTGATCCATGACAAAAAAAGGTTAAGAACCCCTGACAAAACGTGACGTAGAAATATGGCGTGGTTGCACTGCGCAAAGCGTTAGGCTACTGTTTGATCTCCATATTCTGTAATACTCTTAAAATGCTTCGCTTTCTTAAGAAACTAATTGAGTCATTTTATGCCCTAAGGTTATTCATTTGTGTTGAGTGTCTGCCGAGCAAAATGATATAAAGAGGCGAGGCTCGGGAAGTACCAATGCGAATTTTTGCCGAACACCGGCAATAATGTCTATATTTTTCGTGATTTTCCTTAGTTACTTCAGGCAATTACCCAGGCAATACCTTGACTACGCCAAGACACCTTCCGTCTTAATCCTTTCCAGTTCATCGTTCATCAGTTATACTACCACAGGCTGTGCAAAGTCTAACGTACAGATGATGCCGTGAAACAAACGGCAAGAAGGCTACAGTACCAGTCACAAGTTTGCTGCAAGTCTAACTAGCTGAGGAGCTAATAGGACCTTAGCGAGTACAAAATCCTCACATTTCATCAAACCCGAAAATCATTTTCGCGTTTGAAACAGCCTGTCAAGGTCCATAACCTGAGAACGACAAATCAATTTCACGCACTCCTATCCTATCTATTTAAGACCCATTTGAATATCATCCTCACATCTACGCCTTCAGACACCTCCCCATGTCCACCAAAATCCTGTAGTTATTGCTCTTCCTCCACGCGTGCCACATGCCCTTCCCATCTCCCTGATTTGATCATCCCAATAATATTTACCGTCTGTGACGACCTGATCACTCGTTCAGAGGAGTGCTCCCCGGTATAAGAGTGAGTGAGTGAGTGAGTGAGTGAGTGAGTGAGTGAGTGAGTGAGTGAGTGAGTGAGTGAGTGAGTGTGTGTGTGTGTGTGTGTGAGTGTGTGAGTGTGTGTTTGTGTGTGTGTGAGTGTGTGTGTGAGTGAGTGTGTGTGTGTGAGTGTGTGTGTGTGTGTGTGTGTGTGATCTAGAAACCTCAAAAGGAGGCGACCTCGGCCCGGGTTGGGTTGAGCCACAGGCAAAAGATCGTCTTTACAGTAGTAACGCAGCTATTAATTATAATACCAGACTATAGGATTTACTGCTAGTTTGTTTTGGTAACCTATTTGCAGTGATGGTTGCTGAATCCAAGCTCCTGCAATTTAAATACTGACTCTTGTTTATAAATAAATTAAAAATTCCCGTATATAAAGCGCTCTAGGATCCGCCTTCTGACAATTAATATTGCGGCATGCCAATCGTGGCCGCGCGATATAAGGCGTGGGTCTGCGGCTGCTCGCTTGCTGGAATTGCGGATTCGAATTCCACCGGACACATGAATGTTTGTCTCTTGTAAATATTGTGTGTTGTCTGGTATAGCGCTCTGCGACGGGCCGATCGCTCGTCCAGAGGAGTCATACCTAGTGTGATGTGTCTGAGTATGATCTCGAAACCTCAACCGCAGTGAGGCCTAGGCCCACTAGGGCTGTCGAGCCATGAGAAAAAGTTTGAGGGATACTCTTTGATTCTAACATCTCTGATATAAAGGTTAATGAAGAGCACGTTTCACAATGGACTATGAATTGATTACGAATTTAGGCCTACTATGGATTAAATCGATTTTTGAAACCCTTTGTGTGTGTTCAATGACAGCGGATAGATACATCTCTAGCAGTTATAACAGATGACAGGATCGAAGATCAAAAGATGCCAAAACCTTGGCAAATTAATAATCCATGGTCAAGTTTTGAAAGCGGATTACATCCCGTTACATGGATACACTGCTGTCTGTGTGTTGCATGAAGCAGGGGGTGAGTTTGGAGAAGGAAGGACCCAAGTTAAGGTTTAACCTAATGTCGTACCGTAACATAAACATTTCCACATACGCTGTACATAAATTGTAGAATACTGACAAATGAATACATCCATCGTTTTTTTTAAACGTTCTACTGGAATAAATTATTTATAATACTTAGGGCCTAAGATAATATTTGCCAAAATCGCCTTTCAGGTAACATTCGTCTCGTTGATATTAGGGACAATTTATCCAGTACTCGACAGGTATATTTGATATTCTACGGAATTCAAATTTAGCTTCCAGGTACGATGCTTGTACATAATCGCAAAATGGACACGCTGCATTCACAACCATACCATAATTTTAATTAATTATTCTAAAACGATTTATTGTATAATAGAAAACCCACAGTGCACAAGCGTACTTGAGTGGTTTATGCGCCTATTTGTGCGTGTTTGTGTGTTTATGTACGTTGAACTCTCTGTGATTCTACGTATTACGCGCATGTACTTTTGTATATGCGCATAATAAGGATAAAAAAATTCAAATTAGGTCCATACAATTAAATAGAGCTTTCAAATATCAACTCATAATATTAGTCCCAACGCTGTTCAATAATACCACTGCATAAGGACATTAAACTTTACCACTTTACCTTCTTTAGTTGTCTATTATAAAGTCCACAATCAAAATGTCAGCTATGAGCCCATTAAGTTTCCGTAACCTTGTTAGTGCCTCCAGACTGAGCAAGTACCTCATCAAACGTACGTCTTTCCGCCCTCAGTTCAGCACCTACCCGCTGCTTATCATAACCTGTACATTTTCAGGTGCCTTGCCAAAGCAGTTCTGAAAAGCGACCGTTAGGCTTGTCCTGTCTGTCTGTCTGTCTGTCTACCCACCTGTCCGCATGGAAGAGTGCGATTCCCACCGGGCGAATTTTCGTTAAATTTCATATTTGCGATTTTAAAAAATCTTTTGCTTCATTCCGATTTTGATTAAAATGAGACAAAAATAACAGAAACCTTACATTAAGGCCTACAGACGTTTATATTTCGCCATTATTGGACCTCGTAATCCGAGAAGGACTGTTTTCTACGTGAAGTATGTGTTGAGATAAGAAAAAGAATTAAATATCGAAACACAATACAGTGTCACTGATATCTCGCTGTTTCCGAGATACCAAGCACAATCAACTGCAAATCTCCCCATCAACGACATCTCAACGTCTACGAGATATCAACTACGATCGATTGTAGATCTGTTGCTAAGATACGGTGAAATCCTGTAGTTATACTTATGTAAGAGATTGATGTACATTTAAAACTCTCGTATTTTCATTCTTTTTTTTTTTTGTAAAACTATTTACGAATTTAAAACATACGGGTCATAACAGAACGAAAGGCCCAGAGTTGTTGAGCCCTGTGGAAATTTTCTGATCTGTGGATGGCTTAAACAGTAGGCGAAACATGTTGTCGCTTTCATGATCCTGTAAATTTTGTACAAAACACACGAATGAAATCGTGTCAACTGAAAGAAATGTATCCTTACTTCCTAACTTGCTTTCATTCTGTTTCGTCAACTAGCCAGCTAATACAGCGCCGTGTAAATCAGTTGATTCATAAGTCCTTAAGCGCGCAGAGGAAGGTAACAAAAACAGAGCATAAAGAACGTAGCCTCTAGATGCCTGTTCGTTTCGTCAGCTTCACCTTCTGCATCATTACATCACAGCGTCTCCAAGAACTCAAAACCGGAGTCGTGACTTGTGTCGCTGTGGCACACAGCTATGACGTAATGACACAAGGTTTGGCCTCTCATACAACTGTGGAGTGATTTTAATTACAGCCACAGATGTTGGCGACCACCACGCATGTTCCACACAGGATCAATCACAATTTAGAAAGGCACCGCCTGCACAGGAAAGCAGCGCCGGCAAGTCACCTGCCTGTAGTATCTACCCAAAAGCAAGTGGGGTATAAAATGAGCACGTCACTATCAGCATTAACCAAGGCCATGAAATGTGCTGCGAGTTCACATTCGAAAGCAGCGAAATTTGTATGGAATTAGGTCAGAAATGGAAGGCTCCAAACAGCGCAGTGGATACTGAACATAATGATATTTTCACTATCAAATATAATAGGATTAATACCACAAAGTCTCGAGCTTCAGGCGCAGGAAATGTTAGCGAGTCTAGGCTTATGTCACACATAGGGAGAGTGTGCGAAGGCATGTACGCGGAGATCAATGCATTTCCGCAATCAGAGCGGTGGGGGTGTCAGTGGTCTTCCGCTTACGTAGTAATGCAATCATGTGACTGAAGCAGGAGGACCGTTAAGGTTTGTGAGACTCCCGCTGAAGGTTTTCGTGCAAAATGAGGGAGACTTTATAGATGTGATACTGCTATAATGACCCAAAGGAATACATCACTGTACTGGTAACATCGAGAATCTAGATACGGCATCGTAACTTCTCTTTACTCAGGCACATCCGTAACATTGGATGCAAGTACAAAATAAAGTAGAAAATCTCGGATATTATCACCTGCAAAAAATGTAATACTTTCATATAAGATAACTACTGCTTCGTTTTGCTTTTACAAAATCTGAAATTTGTTACGGATACTAAAATTTCACTTCCTACATTAACAATACAAAATCTCAAAATTTATAAGCTAAAGGGAAAGCAAAATCCTAATACTTTGAAATATTACATTTTTGTTGTGATTAATGTCTGATATTTCTTTCGTTAACATGAATGCAGTCCATGTCACGGGTTAAACATTAATATATTTGGTTATCTAATAGCAGTACTAAATGTTTTATCTCTGCTTCAAATTCATAAACTTCTCTTGACCTTTCAGTTTATTAAAAGTAGCATATTCAGGCTACGCATATTAGACTACTTCCTTCGCCATTTAGTAAGCCCTTTATTGGTATTTTATAGGCCTCCCTTTTGTAACTCGGGTAGTTGCAATCATTTTAGTCACAAAATAGTCTCCACAATATTGAAAAGGTATGTTACTGCCACTGCATGTCTCCCAATCCTCAGATTTGGACCCGCATATATAATATTACACAATTTGCCATGGATTTTCCACTTTGCTGTAACATAACCCGAGTGTTTTAACCACATTAACATTTTGACACTTGTATTCTTAGTGAGAACTGACAATAGTTAACATTCCCAAGGTTAAAAGTCAGTGTTGCAAGTGGATTGCTAAAAACGGGCAGCTTGAAGGTGGCGAAAATATTTAAGGGGTTATAGGATAATATTTAACAGGACGTGAAAATGTAATTTCAAAAATTTAAATTGTTCAGGCATATAAGTTTGATATTCTTTCTATATTCTCATTTTTTTTACCTAGATTGAGGGCCGGGATAGCGCAGTCGATGTAGGGACTCGCTAGGGGTTGGTGATTCCTGGGATCGAATCCCGGTGGGGGGGGCGAGATTTTCTGCACCCGTCCAGACCGGCCCTGGGGCCCAACCAGCCTCCTATATAATGGGTACGGGGTCATTTCCGCGGGTAAAGCGGCTGGGGTGTGGCGTTAACCACCCACCGCCATCCAGCGCCGAGGCTAAAGAAACAAAAGCGCAGTACCTCCCTTCCCCTGTGGGCCTTCATGAAAGGTTATAGGGTGAAATTTATATTTGTGTGGATTCTTGTTCTTCCATGTGGCCACGTATAATATTAGCTCCAAATAATTTTCAAACTGGACACCTAAAAGTAATACATATCAACATACCACATGAAAAAAATCACCTAGGCGTACTAAGTTTCATGAAAATCCGTCACCTCCTTCAGGGGGGCAGGCACATATCATAACCATATTCTGGAGAAAGTCAACTAAAAACTGATTCAGTTTGTCGGAAACCAACCAACCCCATGGAGCAGAGGCCTTCTTGAGAAGCTAACAGTTTCTCAGCTAGTCAAGAAATTCTCCCTATTTTATGGAACCCGGAGGTTCATTAACGCATTCACAAGAACCCGCCACCTGTCTCTATCCTGAGCCAGCTCAATCCAGTGCATGCCCCCATCCCACTTCTTGAGGATGCAGCTTAATATTATCCTCCCATCTACGCCTGGGTCTCCCAAGTGGTCACCTTCCCTCAGGTCTCCCCACCAAAATCCTGTATGCACCTTTCTTTTCCCCCATACGTGCCACATGCCCCGCCCATCTCATTCTTCTCGATATTATTACCCGAATAATATTTGGTGATGAGTACAGGTCTCTAACTTCCTCGTCGGAAAACAGCTTAAAATAATCAAGAGAGGTATTATTTCGCCTCAGATAAAAACAGCAACAGTATATTGAACACAACAGGATACCACTCGTTCTAATAATAAAGTACATAAGGTGGGCTGCATACTCACTGACTAGGAACTCGAAAATGACCCCCTCTCTTCAACATACTGCTTGCAAGTTTTACGACAAATTATTAAATGTGCCAACGCATCCCAGTGACATAATCAATATTTGATGTATAAAAACTTTGTACCGTCATTCCGAAACAAACTTTTGATCCTTGTGTGCTGTATAAAGTGGTCGCGTCTATCCATCATCATCAGCTACTCTCTCAATTATTTCTCGCCCCGTTGTTACACGATATTCCGCTATTCCTCATTATGACATTAACCTCTACGGGACGTTAGCTTTTTATATTTAGCTCCACTAAAGGGCCCTTCTGGGAAAAAATCCATTGATGTTATGTATGCAATATAAGCTACGTTAGCGTTCAGCTATATACCAAACTGGGAACAAGAACGACATATGTAATGCGCGCTATATGAACGTTCAAGAAAATGAGGATGCAGTTTTCAATACTAATGTTTCCTTAGGAATTTCATATAAGAATTCACCTGGTAATATTCGTAAATACAGGAGAACGCCAATAAATGTTAAAAAACCAATACAATGGAGCACAGGCAAATTTAAATAGGTTTCTAATATTTTTAAAGATTTTGTCAGGAGCGTAGAACAATAAGACAGTAAACAACGAACTAGGAAGGATGTAAAAGTAAGTTGTCGTGGCGTAATTTAAGCGACTCCCACCGAAATTTACTGGAGAAACTGAAAAAGTCACGAGAGACCTGAGGATAGCCGGTCATTGGGGCGTGATTTGAACTCTGGATCTTTCGAATATGAAGCAAGGATGGTATTGGCGTATTACGATAATGCGAAACAAAGACAGAGGTATGTTATGTAAAATAAACGCCTTTCAAAATATATATCATTTTAACCCTTTAAAGATGAAAACTAATCTGAGTTATACTTACAGACTTAGCTCGTACCGCGCAGTAAACACACTCTGTCTAGGATACAAAAACCGGTTACTTAGTCATATGCAGTATAGAGTCGCTGCCTCTTCTGAGAACCATACAAAACACAGAAATGCATTCAGGTGGGGGAGAAACTAAATTTTTAAACATTAAACTATTCGGCCCTAAAGGATTAAAGTGTATCTGCAAGTAATCTTCCAAACTAATGCAATCGTGAGGAAGTACACCTACTGATACAAAGTAAACATTTTCCAGAAATAATGACTTTCAGTGCAGCAGAAAGTACTTACATTAACTAACACTGATTAACCATTTCATTTCTCTAAATGTTTGATGGAAGTGAATAACCTACACTGGTCAATAATTTGAAAAAAAAGTACAGTTTGGAGTGAAGAAGATTGGGAAGTGAAAACTCATTATGCGTTGCACATATGAAAAGCTTTATATGAAATTTATTTTAAAAATTCTTCAACCGTATTATGTTTCTGGATCAAATAAACACATTGCGAGACATCACGCCACTTCCTCCAGAGCCAATCAATTCCAGAATTGCCACCCGACCATGAAATCCCCTAAGTCTCTTCGTTTTTGAATACTTTGACCCCTATTTTCGACACTGGTATCATTCCGAGTTTTCAGAACCACAAAGTTTAAGAAACCGATTCCGTTTCCTTCGTCAGGAACTGTCCCTTATTCTACCACCTGATGATTAAAAAATAGTCCCATTTCGAAGGATTGTGTTTTCAAAAAACTGAAAAAACGATTTCCTACACGTAATCCAAAAAGAAATGAAATTCCCAGATCGTAAGAGACCCGCCATTTAACCTGATCCAGTTCAATCCAGTTTACAAATTCACACTCTTTGTCTCCGAAATTCATTTTAATTATAAACCCTCACTTTGCCCTAGGTCTCGCAAATGGTCTCTTCCTTTCGAATTTACCTATCCAATTTTTGTACGCATTTCTCTTTGCCTCACTAACGCAAGCTGCATGTCTACCCCTTCTTTACCTTCTTGATTTAATAGCCTTAATAGTACTGGGTGAGAAGCACACACTAGATCCCTCATTATGCAAACTTCTTTGGCCCAAAGTCTCTCCTTAGTGCTTTAACGGCCACCATGACGTCAGAACTATGTACCATTATTGGTACCTTGAAAATTAACATTTAAAATGACATAAAATAATGAAACGTAACTAAAGTAGAAGGCAGAAAACAAATTCTATAATTGGAAC
Source organism: Coptotermes formosanus (assembly GCA_013340265.1). Lineage (NCBI taxonomy): Eukaryota > Metazoa > Arthropoda > Insecta > Blattodea > Rhinotermitidae > Coptotermes > Coptotermes formosanus. The sequence goes on from BLKM01005761.1 coordinate 340,315, forward strand.
CTTGGACGATGTTTTGTCCTTACGTTAAATACGATGTTTTGTGCTTACATTAAATATCTGGTAAGTACATAGCCTGTATTCATAACAGAGTCTAATTCATTTTTGCACGAAACCTCTAGATTTTTTTTTCAAATAAGAGAACACCGACAAAGTAGAAAACGGGCGAGCTTAAAAACCATTATAACAATCGAGAGGCCATATACAGCATAGTTTGTACGGACCACAATCCACTTCCATCCCTTCCACTAGGGGGAACAGCAACTTAGACCTCACCCCCATCCCTTCACCGGGGTGGAATCAAAGCGTAACAATGCTGTCCACTGGTGATTATCATTGCGACAATATGCCGATGAAAAGTAGAGTGGAAGGGGCTGAAAAGGAAGCGTTGGCGAGAGGAATGTAATCAATTGTAAACAAAGGGATGAGAAAAGTGGGGAGAAAAACAAGGACATGAAACTGAACATGCTTCTATTGGAGGTGCGGGCGTAACAAGATGATAGTAGTTTTAAGGGACAACGCGCAAAAGCATCTGTGGAAGTGTGTACTCCAATATGGAGTAGGCCTATACATATTCTAAAATCCGTTCTTTCAGATTTTGCATTATTGATGGGACTGGATATTTTTTTATTTGTTATGCAAACAATTTTATAATTCGAGATTTCATTTTCTCGCAGTTCACTTAAAATACCTTAACCTTTTAAAACCTAGCGGTAACTTTACATACCACCAGGTTTAACATTAAAAAATTCTACGTGGTGCCCACACTGCGTTTATGTGTTTTGTGTGGATCTCAGAACAAACAGCAACTTTTGCCTTATAAAACATTAAGAGATTGGTTTTTATAACCGAAGTGTAGAGTGTTTACAGCGCGGTACGCACTGAGTCCTTATATAAAACAGATACGCTTCGTCTTTAAAGGGTTAAAGATGGGGATAGTACGCTCCACCGAAAACAAGGGTAGTTATACACCAATCTATACGGCATCAAGTCTCAGAAAACTGAAAGTTCCGAATGTTCGAGTGCCGTAAGTATACGTCTACATCATGCCAAGCAAACACTGTAGCTCTTAACCGAATGCAGAGAGCACATTTTTCCTGTGGTGCAGCACCCCTACTCAAGCCTTGGCTGCCCCATTGGGGAGGTTTCGAGATCACACTCAGACACACCACAGTCAGTAGGACTCCTCTGGACGAGGGATGGGCCCGTCGCAGCGATCTTTACCTGATAACAAAAAAAACTCACCAAAGAGACACCCATGCCCCCGGCAGGATTCGAACCCGCAATCCCAAACAGCGAGCGGTGGCAGACTTACGCCTTAGACCGCGCGGCCACCGGCATCGGCAGACTGCATGTTGCCATGAGCAAATTTCCCACGTAATACATCTTTTTATCAGAAAATTCTTAAAGTGTAATTTTCATGCAAAGTACGGGATATGACAGAGAAATACAAATCGAAATTCACCTGACAAAATCGGTAGAGACTTAGAAAACCGAATTTCATGGAAATCCGCTCACTAACTTCCATCATAATTAACGGAAACGGAAAGATGAGACACAGCCTGCAAATACGAGCTCGCTTACTGCAGTCATTCGTACAAAGAGCGCGCAAACATCAATTACTGCCAGCAATGTGTCGAGGCATGTAAGCCAGCTAACACGCATAAATATACGCGTAATTTAACATTTTGTGCTCTCACGTATCCTGAACTGTACTTCAGTCTAAAAACCTTAGGTTTCACACATAAATGCCTTTGATATAAAAAGTGTTATTTAATTTTTCTCGGAAACTCAGTGGAAGTATCACCCCGTTTCCCCCTTCACAGTCGAATAACTACGGAAATATCTGCGAGGTATTCGATCAGTTTTCCCTCTAAGCTGCGCGGGTGCGCAGCGGCTCAGTAATTGAAATGCTCCAGCGCACACCGAATTGTTGCCGCGCAGCTGGAATTGTTCAATTTTTATTGTAAATATTCTTATTGTGCATATTATAAAAAACTTTTTAAAGTGCCGCGCAGTCGTCAGGTCGTGTAAAAATTTTCTGCTCAGACCAGTAGCAGGTCCGCGTAGCTGTAAAGAAAATTAGAGGGAATGTTGTACTCGATTCAAGTCTTCTGGGGTTTCAGGAAATATTCTATACATCGTAACATCCCAGAAGACATACGTCTTCAGTAACGCCGCTGTTGCAACACGCAATATCGCATATTACGCTTAGTGCACGTTAAACAGATGTAGCCCTACATGGGACTACAGTATTAATAACAGTGCAGCATAAGTCCCGCATATTATGTTTCACTGAAATATGGGGCCCTCAACATCAAACTCACATATCTGCACTTTGAGTTACTTTTGAGTGGAGCAGAAAAACTGTTTCACGCACTTGCTCTCATGACAGGCAGTTCATTTTTAGGCGCGTTCGCAAAATTCCGAAAAGCGACTGTTTGCTTCGTCATGTCTTTATGTCCGTCTGTACGTCTCTCTGTCCGTCCGCATGGAACAACTCGGTTCCCACTGGACTGATTTTCATGAAATTTGATATTTAAGTATCTGCAGAGAAAATATAAGTTTGATTAAATCTGACAAGAATAATGGTACTTGACACGAAGACCTATGTACACTTATGATTATATCTCTCTTAGCCCTTCTTAGAATCAGAAAATTTTGGGAAAATTCGTAGAGAAAATCAAAACACATATTTTATGTCCAATGAATTTTTCCCCGAAGTTTGGCGTTTATGGGATGATGTGGAAAAATATGGCACAGGCAAGAGAGGCCACAGAAGGCAATGGCGCACGCGCCTTGCATCCCAGGTACATACACATTCAGAACATTTAATACTTGTTTTTCACAGCAACAACGATTACGCGAACGCGCCTCAATGTTACTTCATATGTACATTGCTTGTTTGTTTGTATGATGATGTATGCTTGACTTCATCCAAAAGCAGAAAAAGCTTATAATTCGTAAATATACGTGCAACTGGACGTAACTGACTGCGTTATAACAACTGATTTTGATCTCGTAAAAACTGTGATGATATTCAGGCACACACATCATTGTAGAGGCTTTGGAGGGGAATTGAAAGGCGTACATGACTCAATGTAAATATGGATGAAAACGTTTGGTTTTATTTGGTATTTCTAATACCAAATGACACGTAACACATATTCCTATTTATACAAAGATTCAGTTAGATCTTTAAGACACGTGATCATTACAGTAAATCAAAGTGAATGAAACGTATCGTTGTAAAAAATGTACAATGGAAGCAAAATAAAATCGAACAGCCCTGCAACATGTAAGTTGTAATGTACGTCTATAGAGTCAAGCCTGGCCCATGTGTCATGTTATTTGTATACTGTTAGTTGCGGACGGACAGACGGAAATGACGAAAGTGAAAGGCGACTTCCTACAATCTCCTTAGACCCAGCCAAAGGACAATTAAAGGGACAGACACTATACAATGGGCTGCGCTGTCTAAGGCGTAGGTCTGCGGCCGAGCACTTGCTGGGATCGTGGGTTCGAATCCCGCCGGGAACATGGATGTTTGTCTGTTGTGAGTGTTTGTGTTGTCAGGTAGACGTCTCTGCGACGGGCCGATCCCTCGTGCAGAGGAGTCCTACCGACGGTGGTGTGTGTCTGAGTGTGATCAGGTGACAATAAAAACAACCTCGACACCTAACGTGAGTAGGTGGAAGACCTAAGGACTACGAGACACTATACAATGTATTGTGTGCGCCGAAAATGACGGACTGAAACTGTGCTCTTGGTAGGGTGGTACTGTACATCCCTGTTGTAGAGACTTGTTCTGTATAAGAGTTTATCAAATGGCACAGTCTTTTGTCGGCACGTGAGAGGCCGTTTGCCGCTTGGAATGTGCAAGCAGCGAATACAAAACGTTATTTTCTTTTCAGCCACTCATACGACGTAATATAACTAGAATTTAAATGAAATATCGAAATAAGTTTACTTATGTTTTGTGTAGGAACATGCAATGCTGACCGCATGCTGGAATATACGTAACTACCAACGAGAAGTTACGCGTTCATTTGCTTATGAATGCACGCAAAGTAATATATGGAAATATGTGGGACTGTGTTTGTGTGTGTACTGTGTGTGTGTTTGTGTGTGTACTGTGTGTGTGTACTGTGTGTGCGTTTGTGTGTGTACTGTGTGTGTTTGTGTGTGTACTGTGTGTGTGTACTGTGTGTGCGTTTGTGTATGTACTGTGTGTGTTTATGTGTGTACTGTGTGTGCGTTTGTGTGTGTACTGTGTGTGCGTTTGTGTGTGTAGTTTGTGTGTGTACTGTGTGTGTGTTTGTGTGTGTACTGTGTGTGTACTGTGTGTGAGTGTGTGTGTGTACTGTGTGTGTGTACTGTGTGTGCGTTTGTGTGTGTGCTGTGTGTGTACTGTGTGTGTGTTTGTGTGTGTACTGTGTGTGTGTACTGTGTGTGTGTTTGTGTGTGTGCTGTGTGTGTACTGTGTGTGTGTTTGTGTGTGTACTGTGTGTGTGTACTGTGTGTGTGTACTGTGTGTGCGTTTGTGTGTGTGCTGTGTGTGTACTGTGTGTGTGTTTGTGTGTGTACTGTAGTAAGAGGGACTGAAAATGTCAGAAGAAAGCCAAAGTTAAACTGTTGCTGTGTAAGACATGATGGCAAATGGGGGAGTAGAGGTATAGCTCCATTCATCATTAATCTCGGCACTAGATACACTTCAGTGGCCACCTTCATGACACGGGCGCTTTAATCGTAGGGACCGACCCCCCCCCCCCCCTTCCCGGGGGGGGGGGCCGAGACCACATAGCTATTATGGGCACTTTGGAAGAAAGAAGACTGTTGCCCTAGTCGAGAGTCGAACAAAAATATCTGAGTTAAAAGTCACATTCAAAAACGTATTATGAACAGATTAACTCTTTAGGGATAAAAGGCAAACTAAATTGTACATAAAAATTCAATTCGTACCTCAGAGTAAATATTAGTAGAGGCTCCACGAAAAGAATCCATCGGTTAAATACTGTTGAGGGAAATAATCGCTGTTAAGGCCTGTCCTGAGTATTAAATGAACAGACAAATATACTGTGTGAACAAAATGCAGAGGTTTTGATTGTTAAAGAAGGTCGTGCAAGTAGCAGTCACCGGAGGTTTATTAATCCTTTAAAGACGAATCGTATCTGTTTTATATAAGGACTCAGTGCGTACCGCGCTGTAAACACTCTACACTTCGGTTATAAAAACCAGTCTCTTAATGTTTTATAAGGCAAAAGTTGCTGTTTGTTCTGAGATCCGTACAAAACACATAAAAGCAATGTGGGCACCACGTAGAATTTTTTAATCTTAAACCTTGTCGTATGTAAAGTTACCGCTAGGCTTTTAAAGGTTAACATTCCACGTATGAAGCTTCTTAATTCATATATTCATAATTCATATCTATGATGACAGTACACGGCGACAAGCGCCACCAGAGTAGTGGACACAGTGCATCGTATCCTGTACGGCTATTACCACTCACGTTTTGAAACTTGTGCCTCCGAAAAACGGGAAGAAAGATTCAAATTTAGTGGCCATACTTAAGGGTGCTAATCTGTACCCCTAGACACAGAACAACCAAAGCAACCAAAAAGACAACTGAAAGCAGAGACTTGTTTTGTATCCAGCGGCAGTATGGACTATCTTTCTCTTGACGGGCCCACCACATTAGGATCCTTCTCCCTCCTGCACCACCTGAAGACAAAAGCAGCCCACCATTTCAGACGTTCGGTACAAAAAGCTAAAGACAACTGACAATCTCCAAAACAGTACTCAAACTTATTTATTGATATTTCATTTTAATCGCAGGATTTCACGCACCTACAACACCCAAAATAAAGGTGAAAGTAAAAACAGGAGAGTTGTCACTGTCAACACACTGAAGACATATATGGGAGGGGAGGTACAGCTCCACTCATTCTTAACCTCGGCACTAAATGGAGGTGACTGGTCAGCATTAAGCCGCACAGCTTTCCGCCTGGCGCAACAGCCCCTAGTGGGCCGGGACCTTCTTACTATCGTGGCTTCACGATCACACTCAGGCACACCATATTCGGTAGGACTCCTCTGGACGACTGATCAGCCCGACGCAGAGACCTCTACCTGACACACAACACTCACAAGAGTGGCGTCGGTATAGATTTTTCCTCGGAGTACTTCGGTTTTCCCCGTCAGTGCTATTCCAACAATGTCCTGTAATCATTAATGCATGTACCAAAGATGGTACATGATCTCGCAAAATTGATGCATCGTGAAACAGTACACACACACACACACATAAATTCCACATGGACTGCCCTGGGTACGAATCCGGGCCTCGGCGGTAAGAAGTCTGTCGCTAAGAGCCTCAGCTATGACATGGCCGTTTAGAAGACTTGCTAACCTCACATCGTATTACCAAAAGTCGCAAATAAAGTTGGCACCCCTGTTCCACATTGTGACTATGAAATCTAACATCAGGTTTATGAAAGTCCGCAAGAAAAATGGCTCCTCATTCCTATACCCCCTTCCTCACTCACATACACATGAATCTTTCCCCTTTTTACCCCCTCCGTTCTTATACAAGGTTTTCCTCGTCTATTCCCCACCCTATATATGATCACAGGAATTCCTTCCACCCTTCTTTCATCCTTCCCTCTCTGCCAACATGTCAGAGTGAAGCCAAAATGAGCTAATGAAAATGATTGGTCCCATTCTCTCGTCTCCTGATATCATCCCGCCCCTGTGCATCAAGCTACCAGTTCTACTACTCTGTATGGTGTGCTGTCTATACAGACAGGCGCACTCAAGCTTTATCTAATGTGGTGCTGCTCTGTGCAGCAAGAGGTTAGGAAACTGGACTGCCGAGTTTCTCAGCCTTCAAGGCTTGGTTATCGGCCACTAGACAGGTTTGTGTCAACTTATAATGTCATTTTAACTACGACGTTACTGAAGATTACACAGTCTGAGAGGTAATACAGAGTTGCACGCATAAGTAGTATAGACGGTGGTTAGCCACAGGGTAGACCAATGCCTAGTATCTGATCATGCAAGCACATACTGGGGATAAATGTAAATATCCGACGAGTTTTTGATAAGGGCGTTACATACGAGTGTTCAGCTCCAGATCGTGACCGTCTCTAGCGCCTAAGAAACATATATCAATTTTGAGAGATTGGAATGAACTTTGACATGACAAGCTCTGGGCGGCAGAATCCAAGGGGCGGCAAAATCGACGGAAAAATAAATATTTTGAATGAAAAGTTTTGGTTTTCTGGGATTAAAAGTTTTAAATGAATGAGCCAAATGAAAGGTAACTCAATAAATTATTGTGACTTTTTAAAGATCACAATTTCTGTTAGGGGAGGCCACTGTAGTCAGTCGCCCCAGGAGCCAAAAAACAATACCTAGCTAGCCACTGATCCAAAACACGTACTTAGCAGCTTGTCATAAATCATCACACGTCCCACAGATAAAGAACTATACCCTTAGACAAACATGCAGTAGAAGCGTACAAATCATAAAACAAACTAAGCAACAGATTTCATCAAAACTATGGGCATGTAAGATTTATTTTGGACAGACGCGATGGCTGTTAAATATTATCCAAGATTCATGGCATAATCAATATAAAACGAACACGGTACTGGCTGGACGGTTTGGTCTCTGGTTTAAATCTCAGCCAGTACAAAGCGTAACCTCACTGAGGTTCCTTCTGTCTTCTCAGACCTTCCAGGCAAATACCTGCACGATACCTTACGCCAAAATCGTTTCCTTTCAAATCCTTTCCGATTCAAAATTCACCAGTCACCCTACGATCAACTCAATACAATCTGAGACACTGCCAGCGTCCTAAAACAAGTCACATAAAAATAACGAGAAAGTAAGCTAAAATGCACTAAATTTTCTTGCCGACTTCATGTATAAAAATAAATGTTAATATTGGGAAGGGTTTCTCTCCGAATTCTCCCATTTTCTCCTCTCAGTACCACTCCACCTGTGCTTCATACTCATATTTCTTTCACATAACACAGACGCTATAAATATAAGCAACTGACAGCGTCGTTAAATAAAATCTCCATTCTCATGCGTAATGTTAAAGACACATCTCTCTGATAAACAGCATCATTTAACGACATGCCATCAAAACGTTTAGATAACGAAACACCAAACCTCTGCCTCTTTAAACTGCCCCATTTTAGCGTCATGTATAAAGGCTTACCTTCCACTCCTGCCTGTGACGTAGCTTCCCTTAGCTCCGTGTCTAAACAGCATACATCTGCCCACATGCCATGTTCACAGCTGCACCACTTTTGTACTAGTCTCAATTCCACTTTTTATTTTAAAGTTTTTTTAATGTCACGCGATGACAATAAACCACGAGAAATATAAAGTAGCATTTTGAAATACTCTGACAGCGTTAGATTTGAACCACAGGTCGTTCGGAAGAAAGGACACATCTGTCCCTCTTGCACGCATAAACGTGACTGGCCTCTGTCTCTAGCTCCAAGCATTCGAGAAAGATCGGCTTCAGTTCGCTAATTTCCGTCTCAGTGTTACTTTATACATAGATTGCCTGTCCTGTTATCATAAAAGGCAGTTGTGTTTAACTGAATTATCCTTTGATAATAATTAAGTTATAGAACAAAACGAATCTGTCTTCTGTGGAAATTAAAATTTTGTATCTCATTCATTTGTATGCTATATATAGCATTTTACGGAATAAGTAAAATAGCAGGATTGGTTGATACACAGCAGTTCATACAAAGACCGAGATTCCGAGAATTCTAATTAAATTCATTATCTGTGAGTGACTAGAAAAGGAACTGATACATATTAAGTTTGTTAGATGGAGCATATTCTCTTAACTCTACGAGATCTAATATGGTTTCACCGTGCATGTTTAATAGCCAGAGATTACAAGAAATAAAACGAGTTAATTTGAGCTTTAAAACGAAATAAAATCTCTCTCTATCTCTCTCAACAGAGAAATCTAATAAAATCACGACGCTCAATTGCGTCAGGAAATGAAAACTGCCAATTTTGACACATAATAACATCTGTCTAATGACAGTAAAGATTTAAAGAATGAACAGTAGAAGCGAACGAAATGCTGAACTAGCATTAATCACCTCGTACAATACAAAGCAACTCAAGAGAATATGCAACGAAAGAGACGCCGTGCGTTCTTATGAGACTGGATATCAAGAATCAAGAACTGCAGAATTAATATCTTACGTAAAAGGCAGGAGGGGCAGCACACTACAGTAACCAGCCACAAGCCAGACGATTGACGAATTCGGGTTCGATTCCTGTTACAGGGGTAAACTTTCTCCCTTCTACAAAACGCCAGCCAGGTTTGTATTCAATGGGACTCGGGGCTTTCCCTCTAGGGTAAAGTGACCGGGGCATTTCCGCAAAGTAAGGCTCCGGAGCTTGAAGCCGACCACTCACCACAATATATCTCCGAAGTTAAGAATGCGTGGAGCTAGACCTCAGTTCCCCATACGTCTTTACCGAGTCCAGCTTATTTGCGCACAGGTGTAAACTTATCATTACGCTTGTCAATGATTTACATTTGTATGAAACATGTTTATGTCAGGCCAGAAGTGCCCCTAACGGTAATCAAACCTAAATTCCTCAATCGACCAGCCCGCATCCTACGTCACTGCGTTTATGCCGACTGAAACATCCCAACTCCTAAGCCTGGCCCTACGGTTAGAACAACGGAACTAAACATTCGATGTACTTACCCACAGTCGCGCAGTTCTGTAACATGTCCCCTTCCCCCAAGAAAGTGAGTCTGAAGTCAGGGCAGCACTGTGTTTCTCTTCCAAATGGTCCTCTATTACGTCTATTTTGGGTGCACTGACCAGCTACGTGTAGGGTCACCACGAGTTTCTTTATTGCAGCCGGCTAATAGATGGCAGTAAAAGTCACCGCTAAAAGCTTTCGGTTGTAACACCAAGAAATGGCCGCTGGTCGGGTTTATAAAGGCTCCGTTCTAATTAAGTTTCAGCTACCTGCAAGATACTTGAGCTGCAGGCGAGAAATCAAATACAGATCCGAAATCCTGATAAGCAATCTGAAACACAGAAGGCAGATTAGCTCAGTCAGTATCAGGCGCGCACCCAGAATTTTTCCTTGGGGGGGAGGCTGACCCTAAGGCTATATATAATTTATGTTTAATTTTAAAAATTATGTTATAAAAATCATGTAGTAAGTATAACTGAAAAACAACACTCTTTGCTACTGTATTTATATACACACAAATACAACTACATGTTCCATGACTCAATCACAGTGTCCAATTTTCTTGCTTTTTAATTTTATTAATTTATTTTTCAAAATTCTAATGTACTGGTCATCAGCCGATTTCAGTGGCTGATTTCGGCTGAATGATAAATGACGTAAAACGTTTGATATCATCGTGTCTACAAAACTTATGTTCTTTAAATTTCAGTTCTGGGGGGTTCGGGGGGGCTGCAGCCCGACAGCGTCCCCTTGGAAGCGCCTTTGGTCAGTATAGTAACTAACCCATGGGCTTGACAATCGGGTTGGAATCCCTGAAGTGGCAGAGATTGCTCCATCCTGCACCACATTCAGAGAGGCCACCGGGGGTTCTTACCCCCAGAATAAATAGACCGGGACATGAAGTTACCTCTCAGCTAGTACCTAAGTTGAGAATATAAGGATCCGTACCTCTTCTCTCCCGCACTGACCATTCACGTCCATGTTAGGCTGAGCTCTGAACACCTCCATTTCTGTATGTCCTGACGGTGTGCACAAGAAAACTATAATTTTACTTTACAGTGGGGTTGGTGCAGTATAACTGTGTAATACATTATTACCGCGCACTCAAATTTAATCAAGTAAGACACACAACAATATACTACAAATAAATTAATTAAATATTTAAACGTCCCTCACTGTTTTGGAAATAAAACAATACCATCGAGAGTGGTTACAACACGTAGACAGAATGGGCTCAGAGATGACATCCAAACAGGCACTGAAATATAGGCCAAAGGGGAAGAGAAGCATAGGACGCCCAAGGAAAAGATGGAAGGGCCAGCTTCATCTCGAGGGATAAAGAAGAAGCACTACGCCCGTTTACAGCTCATGATGATGATGATTACTATTATTATTTCTGTTGTTGTTATTATTATCATCATCATCCGAATTTCTCACTTCTCAACTTTAGCTGGGAAATATTCACCTATCCTGGGATGTATCATCAACAGGATTAGGCTCGGTGGTCTTATGTGTAATTTAGGAAATTTCTTACAATTGAACATGTGCCAAGAATTACCACTTTTTGCATTTGTATATATGTGTTTGGGTGCAGGTTAAGTCTCTTAACCTTATTATTATTATTATTATTATTATTATTATTATTATTATTATTATTATTATTTACACACTCCTACATGTTTCGACCTTAAATGTCACCCCCAGGATGGCCGATAAGGCCGAAATATCTAAAAATGTTTAAATAATTAATGTACTTTTATAAAGTGCGCTTTGTTGGTGGTATTATTCGATAGCGTAGTACAGGCATATGTCATGCTGCGCCTTAAGTGCGGGCTACTGCGAAATATTACAACACTAAGCAACCAAAAAGCGTCTGGTCATGCCAGGAGCCATGACACAATGCTCATATAAATACCCACTCTCAAAGCGCGTTTCTTTGTAAGGTGTATAGACCTGTTAGACACATTATAGCTTTTATTGTACTTTAATGTTGGACCTTAAAAGCCCATTAGCAAGATAGCTAACTAAACTTTAAATTATCATGGTGAGGTTGATAGTTGTCTGTAGAAGAGTAAATCTACTGATGACTCCACAACGTCCGGAAAAAATGTCGCAGAACCAACTCTTTGGGAACACATTGCTCGAGGGAAGATTGCACGGATACTCTGAGGCCGGATGCATGGGGAGTAAACATTGGAATGGGTATGTCACCATACGTAACAATATTTTAGCAAAGCCATATATAACCACAGAACATTCAAAGAATGTGAATCTTTCTTAGCCTATAAACTTCGAAATCTGCCCCATCAATTTAATATAATTTGTAATGACATGCAGGCCTGTACGGTGTCAATCATTTCTAGGCAGAAGTGAAGATGGTCAAAATATGACCGAAATCTGTAGCATATATTCTTACATGTAATAAAGTTTTTGTGTCTGATGGAAATTTATAACTTATTGCTCCCTACGCATTTCCCAATTCTTCCATCCACGATACATGCCCCAAATCACCCCACAGTCCTTCATATGATCACCCTAGCAGTATGTGATCAAAAGTAAAAACTACAAACACATTAAACAATTTGCGCTAGGCACCTGTTACGTCCTGACTTTTTGAGATCAGACACTATCTTCTATATGCTAAAACACTAATCACCAACAAATGCACAAAGAGAGTTTTATCATCAATCGTTACACACACCTACATGTTTCGACCCTGCCGGGTCATCTTCAGGGAGAACGTTTTTGTTATCGTTACACTAAGGTTGCACTTTATAGTTGAGTGAGAATGTGCTGTTGACTGTGTACTCACACAGAGTTTACGCCTCCAAAAACAACGCAGTACACAGTCAACAGCACATTCTCACTCAACTATAAAGTGCAACCTTAGTGTAACGATAACAAAAAAGTTCTCCCTGAAGATGACCCAGCAGGGTCGAAACATGTAGGAGTGTGTTACAAATGATGATAAAACTCTCTTTGTGAATTTGTTGGTGATTAGTGTTTTTGTATAATATAGTGCGCGGACATGGAACACATTAAATTCTATATGCTGTTCTGAGACACAATCAGTGTTCTTCACCCAGTGCAGAAGACTAAGTTTCACACCCGTATCAAACAGCAGCGATACCAGAAACATCAAACACAACTTATAACCGGAGTTCTGTGATGGTAAATAATTATACGTATGGCAGCATTTCATTACATTAGGTGGCCTTCAACACTGTGCTAGCACTGAAGGCTATTGCTTGTGCCCTGTGTCGTCCTGCCGGAATATCCCATAAAATTTGTACATGGAAGTACATCAGTAACGCTTTAAGATTAATTTTAAAGATAAGGTCTCAATGTACTCACAGCGTGGTTCGTTACGACAGCGCTCTCCAGCGACTCCGGCCAGTATACGCGTATGCCAGTACACTCGATCAAACTAGCACAGCAGGCAGTGCTGCAATTCAGATGGAGGGAAACCACGTCAGCTGGGAGCGAGACGGACATACGTGTGGTATCTGCACAGGGTGTGAAGAGTTAAATAAAATATGGACACATTCATGAGTAGTGAGCCATTAAATGCAGGGAAGGAGGCGGCAATAGTATTAAAATGTGGCATCCGGCATTGAACTGCATAAAAATCACGAAAACCCTGTAATACTAACATATCACCCGGCTGAAATTGGGATAAGAGTTACAGATTCGAACCAGATGCCTCCCAAATATAATTTTAGACAGTTATAATTATAGGCCCACTTACTAACACAGTAACAGCTGTTTATAACAAGCACGTCAATTTATTATTCACGTACAAGTAAACAGGCATGCACTTGATTACCAAGAGATGTGAACAAAAGATTAACCAAATTTAATGTGTTCCATGTCCGTGCACTATATCATACAAAAACACAAATCACCAACAAATGCACAAAGAGAGTTTTGTCATCAATTGTAACACACTCCTACATGTTTCGACCCTGCTGGGTCATCTTCAGGGAGACCTTTTTGTTGTCGTTACACTAAGGTTGCACTTTACAGTTGAGTGAGAATGTGCTGCAGGCCTGCAGGCCGGGACCGCAGAAAGTTCACACCTCCAAAACAACGCAGTACACAGTCAACAGCACATTATCACTCAACTATAAAGTGCAACCTTAGTGTAACGATAACAAAAAAGTTCTCCCTGAAGATGACCCAGCAGGGTCGAAACATGTAGGAGTGTGTTACAATTGATGATAAAACTCTCTTTGTGCATTTGTTGGTGATTAGTGTTTTTTGTAAAAGATTAACCACTTAACGCCTGGTGGTAACTATGTGTAACGCCAGATTTAACAGTTCAAATCTCCGCATTTATGTATTTGTGTGTTCGCTACAACTGCCACAACAAACAATAATTATATCTCTATACAACATGAAGCAGTTGATCTTCCTCATCGAAACATATTGTGTTCTCTCTGATGTATGAACTGAGCCGTTATGTTACACAATGCACACTAATTATCGTCCACGAAGTTTTCGAAAGAGACATTTCTAAGTTTACTCCTGATTATGTAACTTCAGTGCTTTTTTGTGCCGGTACGCAACGGTACGGCGTACCGGCACCTTTACTAATACGAACGCAGTAAATAAATGTTATAAATTACAAACACGAGACAAACACATACTATTTGTTGTTTTTATTCCAACAATTTTATCACAATATTAAATGTAACAAAAAAAGTTTTTTGTCTTTTTAATACGAAGACAAAGGACATTTCAACTATACCTGCTGTCAAAAAGTGAGTATTGGCATCTCGTTTTCTACAAAAAAGCACTACCTATTTACACCACAGGTGTAAAATTATCAACTGCCTCTGTCCCATAGATTTACGAAATACAGAATTGTCTGACTGTACCCCCAGCTATGACAGGACGGCCAACCGTTTGCGGCTTATAAAAAGTTACGCAAAAACTATAAAATTAAACAGATAAACATGTTCCACAGAGCAATTAAGTACTATTAAAACCTGTTTTATTATGTCTGCCGTGTCATAAAAATTTAATGAAATAATAAAAAGGCACCAGGTGGAGTCGAGAATGCTATAACATTACTGGAGAGCTGACAAAGGAAGAAGCCGCTGTGTATTGATTATTAATTGCAACTGCGGTGTTAGAAGGCGCTACGGAGCAGGCCCGCGTTGCTTTTCATACTACCGCAAAATCCTGCGTGGAGTCATCTTAAAGAAAAAATGAAGTATCAAGTCAACGGGCCATTTTAGAGGAATTAATAGTTCCACAAACACCTATAACAACGTTATTGGCGACCGAAAAATATTTAAACTGACACGAAGTTTATATAAATATAATAAGACAGGCAATGCACGTATAAAAGAACACTGAGACGCGTTCGCGAAACCTTGTTTTCGTGGAAAAGCAATAAGTATTACATAATATGAGTGTGTATCTGTAGCCTTAGTTATCCAGCATGAAATGCGCAGGCGCCGAATTGTCATGTCACCTGTTTGGCTCTACCATATTTTTCCACATTATCTGATTAATGGCACGATTTTGGGAAAAAAGTTACGAAACATAAAACATGTGTTTTGATTTTCTCTACGATTTTTGTTTGAAACATTTCTCATTCTAGGAAGAATTTAGCGAGGTATTGTCATAAATGCACGTACGTGTTCATGTAAAGTACCCCTTATTCTTGCCAGATTTTAATCAAACTTGAATTTCCACCACAGATTTTCGAAAAATACAAATATCAAATTTCATGAAAATCCGCCCAGTGAGAGCCGATTTGTTCCTTGCGGACTGATACACATGACGAACCTAATAGTCGATTTTCGCAATTTTGCGGACGACCCTAAAAGCCATTTAAAATACATTAAGAAATGCAATTATATCTACATTAAAGCCTAGGAACTCCACAGTGCTTCATTCAGTTTGCGCAATACATAATTATGTACTTCAGTTTTAGAACTATAATGAAATTACATTAATGGGAGTTGACGAATCTTGGAAATTAAATTTTCCTGCTGGGTAACAACCTCTATTCCAGCACAATAAACTAATTACCATGACGATGCAGTGTGGCTGTGACCAGTGAGGTTACATAATGCAGCCAACACAGTTGTCGTCAAATGTCCATAACAAACAGCTGAGCTATTCTTGACCGGCATGTTTTTGTGCTGTGTCCAGTGCGGACAGCTGAAGCTGTTAGTGTTGGTTGCACTGTGCAACCGCATAAGTAATTTACTTCAGTTGCTATTCACTGACATCTCTCATTAAATTATACGCCTAAAAGCAAGAAATCTCTCTTAAAGGCCACACTGCAGTTGGCCTGTTTAACACGCAGCTTACTGGAAGACTTCCTCCACTGACATACACGAGTAACTTTGGTCCCCCCGCATAATTATTAGCGAAATTACACCCAAATCTCCTAACACAAATGCAGAATACTGCTTCCTGTCAGACTATGAATCAAGTCCAAAAACGCCCCTAAGTCCTAGTATTCAGTAGATTCGACCCGCCCCCCCCCCATTAAACCCCCCCCCCCCCCCCCCCGCCCCCGCCCCCGCCGCAAGGACCTTATTTACGACACTGGCTTCGCCCTTCCATAGCTTCAAACGACGAATAAATTTTAACTGTGTGAAATCAAAGTTTTCACGGCGACTAGAATTTGGACAGTGGTCGTATAGGTGGACACCACGTAGTCTGGCAGACATATACGGCGTTTCGGAGTAACCTGCCGCATTTATTATCTGCACGCCCAAAAAGAATGCAGCGGGTTTCTCAGAAACTTCATCACCAAAAGACTGCAGTGCAAATAACAGCATAACTATTAATTCCATTTAATATAATCCGTATATCCTTTTGGATCTTGATTGACCATACACATGGGCTCAGTAAAAAAAAAAACAGTTTTAAATTATTCATAAACGTGCATTAAGCAATTAGACGTGATAACAAAACCAACAAACGTACGTAAATGTATGAACGTACATTATACGCAAGGCATAACTCGCACACGTTTCGGCCATTCTTGTGGTCATCTTCAGGAAGGTGCGTTACAAAGGACAGATACATCGAAATAACACAGAAGGATCTATCAGTTTTAATGCACTTCCCTGAAGATGGCCACATAAGTGGCCGAAACGAGGAGGTACAGGGTGTGTATAGCATACGTTCATACGCTTATGTGCATTTATTAAATAAAAATCATTTTCACACGGTCTATGAAAAGTTGAACGTGTATCTTCAACCAAACTCCGCTTCCTGTAACTTGCAGCCGGTAAGACAATGTGCCAAGTTTCTTCGTTACCTACTACAGCACAATAGTTACACATGCTCCTAAATGTTTCGGCTGAACTACTCAGCCATCATCAGGGGGTCATCCTCCATAGATATAAGCAGCGTGCAATATGTCGTAGAATGATAAAATATACATATGTTACAGCCGTAATCACTGATTTTTATATAGTTGGCATATTATCAAATCAGTATATTGATACATAAATTTTTTAAAGTATAAAATGTATAAAATCTAAAACATAAATGTTTCCAAACATCTGTTTCGTTATCATGTCCAATTGTGTGGGGTAGAAACCCCTGGCTGTGGTCCCCCGTATTTATTTTTTACGTGCTATCTCTGTAAGGGCAAGCAGTGCAGCAGTCGGTAACAAATAAACTTGTATACACAAAACAACTGCACTGAAAATGTATAATATTAAATACAATGTGTCAAATTTAGGAAGTAAATATCATCACTCAGCATGCTTTCTTGTACCTCCCGAAAACAGACTACAGCAAAACCCTTGCCAACCAAGGGCGGGGGGCCGCCGGGCTGCAGCCCCCCAAACCACTCAAAACTGAAAATTAAAAAGCACAGATTTTGTAGCTATTATGGTATCAAAAGGTCTACGCGATTTTCCCTTCAGCAGAAATCAGCCACTGAAATTGGCTGGTGACTAGTACATTAGAAGTCTGAAAAATAAATTACTAAAATTAAAAAAAATAAGAACATAGGACACTGACTGAGGCATGGAACAGGTAGCTATATTCGTATCTATGTGAATGCAGTTGCAGACAGTGTTATGCCGTACTTACAACATGATATTTATGACATAACTTTTAAATCAGACGTAAATTATATATAGCCTCAGAGTCAGCCCCCCCCCCCCCAAGGAAAAATTCTGGGTGCGCGAGTGTTCGGAGCCCATACCAAGATAATCATTCACAATACATCCAGTGACCATAAAATCTAACATAAACTGTGCATATTAATTCATACATTTATATAAAATATATACAATACATAATTATATATAACTTAACCTATATATATTATGCCCATTTTTGGACAATACGTAGCCATTTTAATGGTCGTAAAGCGAAGATTTAAGAGACTTTGACAACTAAAATAGCATTAATATTGCCCCAGGTGACAAAATGTTCGCACATTTAATAATGCAATTTCTTAGTTTGAAACTGGACAGGTTTACAAACCGGCGCAAAATAAACCTTAAAGATGGAGGAACTAAAACGTTTCTTCAGTTCTGAAAAACAAGACCCGAAATAATTCCGTTCTTTCGAATGTAGAAATAACATTTTTAATCGTTGAATGTAAAATATTGATTTTAAAAATTAATAAAATTCCGTGTGTTCAGTTTCAATGTTACCACTCCATAACCACTCGGCACTGCCCAAACAAAAAGCTGAACAAAACACGTATCGTATTATAATAGGAAGCGATATTTTTCATGCCACAAATAATGGAGCAAATCGGACACACACTTCATCTTTCTCGTCGAACAAAGGAAATCAACGAGCTATAAATGAAATTTAATATAATTTCCGAATATACGTTTGTGTATGAATTCTACGACTAACCGGAAAGTACACGCATTTTTCTCTACTGAATTGCTTTCCTGTTATTAATGACGTTTTGGGGATGAAAATGCGCGCCCCCCCCCGGGCCAAAGAGAGAAAGAGATAATGAAACAGAACGCGAAACAAAAATGTGTTGTCATCAGAGTAGGAAAACAATTAAAACAAACCGGAAAGCCGTCGAGAGACGCGAAAGGCATTTATCATTTTTCAATTTTGATCTCCGTTGTGCCTCCATGCATTGCATTCAAACACGTACGTAACTCTTTGGGTTGCTATAGACATCGGCGCATTTATACCCTGCTGGATTATAACAATGCTTTACTGCAGAAAGTTGAACTGTGATATCCAAACAAAAGATCCTTACAATAAAAGCTATACGGCAGGCAATGGTTCTACTGAAGCCACAAGCCCTATTAATCCTCAAAACTCGGATCATACATCACAGTGACAAGCACCGACACGGAGAGCTATTTTTACTTCTTGAAATGCTCCATTTCAAGAAGATGAAAATACAGTACTTGTACGCGCGCGTGTGTGTGTGTGTGCGTGTGTCTAAAACTTTCTACCCTTACAACTGTGACTAAGGTTGCATATGTACGTAATTAGGTCTACAGTAACTATACTGGCCTATTTATTCGTTTCGTAGTCCTTGCCTCTTCTACCTGCTTGTTCACAGTAGGTGTCGAGGTTGTTTTTATTTTCACTTGATCACGCTCAGACACACACCACAGTCGGTAGGACTCCTCTGCACGAGGGATCGGCCCGTCGAAGAGACCTCTACCTGACAACACAAACACTCACAAGAGACAAACAACCATGCTCCCGGTGGGATTCGAACCCACGATCCCAGCAAGCGCTCGGCCGCAGACCTACGCCTTGCTGGCCTATTTATGAGAATTTTAAAAGCAGACGACTAAAAGGAATAAGCAAATGTAACAGTCCAAATAACAGGAGTACCGCAACTCCTGAATGTTAGGTCCAGAAGTATGCTATTCAAATGTTAACAGAAGTACCGCAACTCCTCAATGTTAGGTCCAGAAGTATGCTATTCAAATGTTGACACAAGTACCGCAACTCCTCAATGTTAGGTCCAGAAGTATGCTATTCAAATGTTGACAGAAGTACCGCAACTCCTCAATGTTAGGTCCAGAAGTATGCTATTCAAATGTTGACAGAAGTACCGCAACTCCTCAATGTTAGGTCCAGAAGTATGCTACTCAAATGTTGACAGAAGTACCGCAACTCCTCAATGTTAGGTCCAGCAATATGCTACTGAAATGTGAACTGTCAATTCTTGTGATCAGAACAGGCCTGCAAGACACAGCTTCAGCATTTTTCTTAGCCTCTCGTAAAGTCCCACTAAAGCGGTGTTTTTGAAGATTCCTGTCTTCTGGGATAGGACGCCGTGTCCCTTCATAAATACTTGACGACGTTTTGGAGAAGACTGTTGCCTCCAATTTCAGGGTAGTCTAAGAAGAATGTTCTTGGATAACCGCTAAGCCAGACGCAACAGTCTCATTCGATACGGCGCTCTATCTCAGCAAACGTTTACCTTCACGTGTGTAACACTACCACGTTCCTCCAGAACATCACCTCTTGTGGCATGTCTTCGTACGCGGTAAAACGTTAAGACAGCAATGCACGAAACGTCACATCCAAGTGTATCAGCAAGGCGGAGGGAGGATAATACCATGGGACACATTATGCTTATTATTCATGCATTTTAAGCTAACTACATAGGGTAAGCAATTTTCCTCTTAAACTGTTGAACACCTGTAATTCTCGTACTGTGAAGCCCATAAGGCGTCCGGTCCGGCAGGTAACAGCTAAGAACATTCTGCTTTTGAACTTTGTCCATTGTCTAATGTAAAATTAAAGCACTGGGCTACAGAAGACGGCTCTTCTTCCGTCCTCAGATGACAAGGATCAGGGAAAACACCTAATCTGACGGACCCCTTAGAAACAGCGGACTGTTAGTCACTGGCACACTGTGTGCACGTGTTTGCAGACCACAGTACGTCAACAAAATATGCGTTTAACTATAATGCCAGCAGAAGCGCCAAGCATGAAATTCACATTCCACAGCAGTATTGGCTATTTCAGTAGTTAATTTGGAAAGAAAGAGAAAGGCCCATCCCAAGAAGTTCAAGTATGTTTCCCAACAAGAATATCCATTAGAAATGTGTAAGATGTTACGTAATCTGAATTTTATGAGAAAAGTTGGGGCGATACCGCTTTTGAGGTGAATCCACAAATGAAACGAAAGAAGGAATTTGATAATAATTAACAACATTACATCACGTTTCATCTGTGAAATATCCGATGGAGTAAAGTGGAAGAGAGGGAAACTGAAATTATTAAATTAAAATATAAAAACTCAATTTTGGAGTTGGAACATTGGAATTCAATTCATCAAGTGAGGAAGAAAGAGTTGGCTGGTATAAATTTAATTAAATGTTAGTTCCATATAGTCTCTATTTAATTTTTGTTTTAATGTTTATACAAGTGGTTTATTATTTCAAAGGTGTGGTCAGAAAATCGTACGTCGTTTAAACTGATAAAAGCAGATCTAACTGGAAAACAAAAAACAAGTACCGAAAATATACACAATGTCCCCGCAGCTTGGTTCGTAACCGGCAAGCACTTATGAAAGAACAACCTCGCTTTGTAATAGGTTTAAAACGGAGCTACAGGCGGTAGAATGGTGCAGCTTTGAAAAATAATTTTAGGGGCTTCTCCTCACACACGCTGGTGACTTATCACTGTTAAAGAATAACCCACGAATGGATCGAGGTGTCACTAATTACGTAATGTACACCATTTATATTCTCAATACCACTTATCTCAAATAAACTATCCATTTACACATGGCGTTGAACCGACTTGCATTTTGGATCTTTTAGAGACCACCTGAAACTGAGAATTTTGAAGGAAAGGGGCGGTAACTAAGAAACTCCATTAGCACTTAAGCGTGCTGGATCACAGTGAGAATTCTTCCCACACAATTCATTTTATTACCGGACAATCTGAAATTTCGGACACATACGTCGCAGTTGTGGCCTCTGAACGGGAAAACTAAGTCATTTATGCACCCAGAAGTATAATACGTGTCAACAAAGAATACAAAGGGGACAGCTACAAATTCATCAGTTGTCCTGTATCATCTGAGGGTACAGCTATACGCCTAACATCACCCACACTCAGTTTCTTACTAACGCAAACATACAAAAATTAACTATGAAGTTTACATCTTTTTTTCTTCAAACTCCGAGAAATAATACATATAAATGGAATAAGCATTGTAACAATGTACACTGAACGTAAAGCCACATGAAGTGGTTACTGATTTGAGTAAGGACATGTGTCTTGGGTAAGGTAAATTTTGACAGTAGTCAAATGCAAGTAGTTTTAGAAGAGTTCATTTTTAATGAATGAATTTATCTTCCAAGTATTTGTGGACATAGATTCTCTATAGGTAAAAGCCTTGAATTTCGTAACCACTGTTGGCAACCTTACTGAAACGTAACAATGCTCCCTGTACAATAATCACACACACTGCTCCATGCATCCTGAAGGCATAGTCCTTTCTTGAAAAACCTAAAATATGCGGACTTAATTTTTGAGGAATACCTTCCTTCGCTGGTAATATTCCTTGAACAACGCGAACGCTCTGACCACAGAATTCTCACCGCACGACTTGTTAGTTTACTCACTGCTGTTGGTGTAATGACTACGCTACGGCCCTAGCGACAGAGGGACTGCGGCTCGAACCCTGCAGGGGCCATACATTTTTCTCTTCCCCAAAGGGTCAAGACCGGCTCTGGGCTCCAACCAGCCTCCTACGCAACGTCTACAGGGGTAAAGCGGCCGAACGGTGAAGCCCACCACTTGCCTCCATCCAGTGCAGAGATTAAAAATTAGGGGACTTACACCTCTATTCCCCCATATATCTCCATGACGTGCATAGGGACAACTCGACAGCTTATAATGGGATTTTCTATGGAAAATCCTATCCAGATGTTCCTGTCATCTTCCATACTTCATCAGTTTTGTAATGTCGGTGTTTTTTTTTTTGCCTCTGTTAACTTCAGTAACACCTCCTGACTTTTTTACACCAACCTCAGCAATAACTTTTATACGTCAAAAGGAAGCTTCTGGAAACACAAGGCTACTTCCTTGTACATCTACGCAGTGAATAAACTTAGATCCTTACTTCTTAAATTAGGGTTGATGGCCTTCAAACGAATCCTGGAACATCATGCTAAGAAGATATCCAGCTGTGGTTTTATTTACGCATCACAAATGAGCTTGTGCAACAGTTCACAGACGCTGATTTTGGAGCAACTTGGCTTCGCATTACACGTTGAAACCGGTTAGGACTGCCTAGGTGACACAAGGGCTTCACAGATATTAAGAACTTGAAGACCACAACTATCTCCACGGAGCAGAGTCCTTCTTGAGAAGCTAATACTTCAGAGCTTGTCAAGAAATTCCCCGCATTCTACGGAAACAGTAGGATTATTACCGTCTTCACAAGAGCTCGCCACTTATCCCTATCCCCGAGCCAGATCAATTCAGTTAATGTCCTCCCATCTGACTACTTCAAGATCCATTTTAATACTATCCTCCCATGCACACCTAGGTCTTCCAAGTGTTCACTTTCCTTCAGGCTTCCTCATCACAACTCTCTACGTATTTCCTTCTCCCCCATATGTGCTACGTGCACCGCCCATCCCACCCTTCTTGACTTGTTCATCCAAATAATATCTGACGAGGATTACAAATCACCAAGCTCCTCACTATGTAATTTACTCCTGCCTCATGTTACATCCACTTCAATATTATCTTCCCATCTACTGCCAGGTCTTCGATACCGTCTCTTTCCTTCAGGGTTTAATGGACACTGTGTTCTCTGTTCGACAGGTACTGGCTTTTTTTTATATTACGTAATTTATATGAAAGTCTAGGGTTCGCCGTGCCGTACTGAACTGAAGGCCGCTGCCAAGTCCTTTTAATGTCGCAGGTTTTCCTGCTAACATGTCAAAGAAAAATTGCAGCTGAAAGACCTATTTCCTTTTGGTATAAGCAGATTAATTTTAGGACAGTTGATTTCACAGAACACAACATTGCAATCAGTGGCGCACCCGGGGGGGGGGGGGGGCCAAAACAGAAATTTAAAAAGTATATATTTTGTAGATATTATGATATCGAAAGTTCTGTGTGATTTACTCTTCAGCCGAAATCAGACACTTAAGTCGGCTGATCACTAGTACATTAGAATTTGAAAAATAAATTCAGAAAAGTAAAAGAAACAATAGGATGGGACACTCTGACTGGGTCATGGAACAGGTAGTTATATTCATATATATATAAATGCAGTTGCAGGCAGCATTATGTTGTCCTTACAACATTATTTTATAACATAATCTTCAAAATCAAACATAAATTATACACAGCCTCAGGGTCGCCCCCCCCCCCCCCCCCCCCAAGGAAAAATCCTGGGTGAGCGCCTGATTGCAATCGTTTGCGACCCGAAGTGACCAACCAGTGTTTCAGAGATCTGCGACTGTAACCGGAACCACACCATAAACGAAACACATTCTCTCGAAACGAGTAATACAAAGGAAGTGAAGATCAGAATGTAAGACACAAAACATGGAAGAAATATTTGGCTGTCTC
Organism: Coptotermes formosanus; assembly: GCA_013340265.1. NCBI lineage: Eukaryota > Metazoa > Arthropoda > Insecta > Blattodea > Rhinotermitidae > Coptotermes > Coptotermes formosanus. Next base: position 364,609 of record BLKM01005761.1, read on the forward strand.
CCATATTTCCCGCCCTTGATCTCCTCTCTCCTAACTCTGCAGATTCTTAACAACCAATTTCCTGGCATGCGTGTAAGAGTTATTAATTCGCTTCTGATGTGAAGTCCGCAGTTTTTTTAATACAAATCCAATACTCGCGTTAAATTGGCTACACAGAATGTGATAGCCCGGTGACTGTCGGGTACAGCTGTAATACGCAAATTAGCTGCCTACGGCTTCATGCCATTTATGAAGTTACACACGGCTGTTACGTTAATTCAGTTTAGCGGATATTACCGTAATATTAACGTCGATTCCTTTTCGGACTTGTGCATTTAATACGTAAAGCTTTTCAAACTTAACAGTTGCCCAGTAACGTCTTCAACCGGCAGGTACTGTTTACTCATAATGCACGATACACATCTACGTGGGCCGGGATAGCGTAGTCGGTATAGCTACTCGCTACGGGCTCGAGAGTCCGGGGATCGAATCCTGGTGTGAGGCGAGATTTACCGCGCCCGGTCCTGGGGCCCACCCACCGCCATATACAATGGGTACTGCCTCGGGGGTAAAACTGCCGGGGGGTGGCGTTGACCACCCACCCCTATCTAGTGCCGAGGTTAAAGAAACAGTATAAATATACCTCTATTGCCCATTTGGGCCTTCATGGCCTCTTCTAGGGTGAACCTAAAATCTACTTTACCTTTACCAAATTTACCCTTTACCGCTAGCAAATTTAATGAACTCTTGAAGTCATTATTAGTTATCTTTTGATCCATGTGACTCAATGCATAGGCCACAACCCGTAGGGTAAGATCACTTAGGAGGGTTATGACACAGGCTACCAAGGCCTGGGTTCACACCCACGGCATCTCATGTGGGATTTGTGGTGGATAAATTGGTACTGCGGCATATTTTCCTGTCAATTATCATTCCACCAGTGTTCCACATTCATTCCTCTATTACCCCAGGGTGGTAAAATATACCCATTGGCAGCCACAGTAACAAGAGACTTGGCCTCACTCCACCCAAAAAGCACATCACTGTGTATCAAGAAAATCACAAAACGCAAAACATATATAAGGGTGTATCAAAAAGTTCTGAGACTGGACCTATAGACTAGAATGTATTTACTTGATTTAAGTTTGGGCAGCATCCCCTTCAGAATAGTCCCCTTGTGCAGCGACACATCAATCCCAGCGCCATTGCCACGGCTGTAACACGTGCTGGAAGTCCTGTTCTCGAAGCGTACCAAGAACATTCTGCGATTCCCGCTTGATCTCCTCTCCTCCACTCTGTCAAAGCGGCGACTCTTTAGCTGCAACTTCATCTTCGGGAAGAGGAAGAAGTCGCAAGGGGCCAAATCTGGCGAGTAAGGTGGATGCGGAAGTGTGATTATGCCGTTGTGGGCGAGAAACTCACGCATTACGAGAGCTCGGTGAGAGGGTGCATTGTCATCATGGAGCAGCCAATTGCCCGCGCGCCACAGTTCAGGTCATTTTCGCTGAATGTCCTCCCTCAGACGGCGAAGAACACTGCAGTACAACTTGGCGTTCACAGTCTGGCCTTCGCGGGCAAATTCATGGTGCACAATCCCTCGAATGTTGAAAAACACGATGAGCATGCTCTTGGTCATGCTGCGGCTCTGCCTCGCCTTCTTCGGTCTTGGGAATCCTGGGCTCTTCCATTGCGAAGACTGTTGTTTAGTCTCGGGATCATACCCATAGACCCAACTCTCGTCCCCAGTGATGACCCTCGACATGAAGGATGGGTCATCCAGGGCACGCTGACGAAGCTCTTGACAAATTGCAACACGGTGCTCTTTCTGTTCGGGGGTCAGAAGCCTGGGCACGAACTTTGCAGCATCATGGTGCATGTTCAAATCACACATGAGAATTGTCTGCACTGTTCCATATGACACATAACGATTGCAGCAATGTCCTTAATGGTTCTCCGACGATCCTCATGCACAAGCCGCCAAATTGTTTCCACATTTTTAGGTGTTGAGCTTGGGGAAGGTCGCCCTGACCCTCTCGTCATCTTCGAGTGATGTTCTGCCTCTCTTGAAGTGTGTGTGCCACTTGAAACACCTCGCACGACTCATGGCCTCATTTCCATACGCACGTCACATCATTTCAAAAGTCTCCGCTCCAGATTTGCCAAGTTTCACGCAGAATTTGATGTTTGCTCTCTGCTCCAGTTTCATGTCCATGCTGAAATCGCAAATGTGAAGGCACACATGGTGACAAACACTCGTGTTGTGCACCTCCCAATGTTCACACAGCGACGCCACTCAGCCTACTGAGTGACAATGTTCCCTGCTCCCAAGCACAGCACACACATTCACATACTGTCATTGGTTGGCGGTCTATGGAACTAGTCTCAAAACTTTTTGATATGCCTACATACTACATGGCAAAAAGTAGGGAAACTCAACAACTGAGTTGCAAGAAAGAAGGGCTGAAAAACAATGCACTGGATTGCATGCTCACCTTTAATGTATAAAAATGATAACACCAAAAATACAGTTCTACTTTGTAGTATTTCGTTCATTGCGAGCAGACTTCATTACTTGTGAAATCACTTTACTTCATGATAGGCCTACTTTGTAGCTGTCATCAACAACACAGAATGAAGGCCTACACGCCATAAAATCCTGTTTTTGAAAACATCATCAATGGCATCGTCAAAGAAAGTATGGGGTATTTGGAATGTTCAGATGAAAATTAATTTGCCTCAATTGCCACATATATTTAAAAGTCAGGTCTACATAACTAGTAACTATGCTGAATGAATAAATTTCCATTTTATGGCACTGTAGCAATTTTTTACATGTGCTTTGGTTTCTTATTCCTCCTGCAGTATGTGCAAAGTCGACAAATACTAATTGATGAAGAACACATCATGTCACTATCACCCTCGCGAGGCTAACTAGGCCACATGTGGTGTGTTAGCTTCCAGTGTGTGTCAGGAGAAATGTTATAAGATGGAGTTGACTTCCCTTTCTAAGCAACAATGGCCTAACATACTTAACGGATGGCATCACAAGTTGCAGCACAACACGAAGTCATGTGATAAGATGACAGCCACCTGGCATACTAACTCCACGCAGCACAGTCCTTGAGAATTAATAGTTGTTCCACTAGTCAAGATATTCACTATATTTATGGAACCCCAAGGTTCATTATTGTGTTCCCAAGAGATTGCCACAGTGCCCATCCTATTTGTGATCCATTTTAATATTATCTGCCAATGCACGCCTAGGTCTTCCAAGTGTCTCCTTCCTTCAGCTTTGTCCACCAAAACCCTGCACGCATGTTTCTTCCCCGTATACGCCACATGCCCCACCCATCTTATTGTCCCTGATTTGACCACCATAATATTTGGTGAGTACAGATCATGAAGCTCCTCAGATCCTCCTCTTACTTCCTCCGTTTTAGGTCCAAATATCTTCCTCAGCATCCTACCATCAAACACCATGAGCCTCTGTTCCTCCCTTAATGTAAAAGACAAGTTTCACACCCATACAAAACAACAAGAAATTACAGTTCTGTACAGCATCTCAGATGACAAAATGAAAGAACACATTAAAAAGATTATCAAGCAAACAGATCACAAAACAGAAAACCAGAACACATTTATCTGCCTTTGGGGCTGAATACAAAACAGTACAAAATGTACGAGACTGAAGAGGAGGAAGCAGAAAGAAAGCCCAACACCGCATTATTGCTACAGGTATATACTCAACCACTACATCCACTTGTTATTAGGAGCACTCAATCATACATTTGTCCTCCCAATGGTGTCTCCGCCTTGTCATCCCAGTACAGATAGTGTGATGCAGTCATCTCAATAACTATGCCAGCAGTAGCACAGCTACTGGCAGGGTCCCCAAGGCCAGACAGGTCAAGAGTGAGGTTCCAGACAAAGACAGACATCCCGGTTCTCCAGACTGGGATTTAGGCATTGTGTTGACATACCAATCCCATAAAAAACAAGCTTGTTCAGTAAAAAACAGAACGGAATTCACAACTGGACAGATGCTTGGGATTCAGGCACGTAATGGTAAGGGACCATCGGGAGTGGAGAAAGATTGTATTGAAAGCCAAGGTCCACAACAGACTGTAGTGCTTGAGGAGGAGGAGGAGGAGGAAGAGAGGAGGGGGAGATGGAAGAGGAAGAGGAGAGGGAAGAGGAGAGGGAGGAAGAGGAGGAGGGGGGAATCATACCCTTGTGCAATTTGTGATAAACTGCAAAAGAAGACCAGAAGTTCAGAAAATGAAACTGCTGCTGCAGAAAAACAAAAAAGCTAAGGTAACCACTGATACATAAAATGCAGAATAAGAAAACATAACGAAAGGCTGAATTACAGTAGCTGTATGATTCAATCTACAGCAAGCTGTATATACATCATATATATAAGGGCAACAGCTGGCTTTGGTGTTTAAACACAAAAATCCAAGAGCTACTGAACATGTTTAGCCTGAAAATGAAGGACAGAGAGAAGTGGACAGAATCCTAACCCGCCTAGATAACTCTGTTGATGATTTACCATGCAGAAACACCGGGCATGTGCTACATCAGTCTCTTTGTGTTGGCCAGAATAAAAAGTTTAAAGACATTTCTTACTTCATATCCCTAACATGCACTGGCTACTTGGGCACTGTCTGACACACATTTCTAGTGCCAGTGTAAATCTAGCCTGCACTGTGAATGTGGTCTCACTGAATCAGAGAAATATGGCAACAGTACATATACCAAATGGGTAGACCGATATAGCACAAAAGACAAGGCAAAGGAATACTTTCAAAGACTAAGGAATGAAAAGGCAAGGTCTTTTCTTCGAAAAGTCTGACAAATAACTCTCGAAACACAAGCCAAGAAAAAATGCAATTACGAGAAATGGGTGAAAATTATTTTCAAACATGAAAGCCTGATGAAGCCAGGACTGATCTTTAGCTCCTCTGATGTGGACTCTTATCAAATATAGGACGTTATCGAAGTTGTTCACAGACATCGCACCGAAACTTCTGAAAATAAGGTTTCGGCTCAAGCCTGCCCAGTTCCAAAACACAAGACTGATGTGCCAACAAAAGCTACAAAACCTCAAGCTCTACTTCTGCTACTCATTACCAAGCCATCACGCCTTCCATGACAGTGGTCAAGTTCCTGCAGAGATAACAATCACAGTTTGCAAAGAAGACTTTCAGGATGTCATGGACTTTGCTGACTGCGGTGCTTTTATTAAATATCATATTTACCCAAAAACAAGGAAAGAAATTTTGTGTAATCCATCATTTGAAAAAGGGGTGGGGCCACCTTCACAACCTTGCAGGAAGTTGCATACATTCTGTATAGGTATTTTTCCTGAAAAATGAAGGTTATGAAGGTGATCACCTTATATTCACACAAATGTGGTACTAAACACAGCAAATATTATAAACATCTTTTCTCTTTGTTTGCAAGAATCTTACATACAGATCACTACACACACAGTTATAAAACCACCTGCCCAAGCACATTGTTTAAAATGATAATGTTCTAGACATACACTGTGGTCTTCTGGGTTATGACCCCATGTAATCAGGTAAACAGTTCCTGTTCCATATTACTTCCATGTTCAAGGTAGAACACAAAGGTAGTATTCTCCTCCAAAGCACTGGTAATCACCTACCTGACTGTACAGTGTCACAATCCAGATGGCCACAGTATAAATCTTCAATGCTGTAAAACTTCACATCACTTACACTTGCATTTTGGAGGAGACCAGTTCAAACTTCAGCTGGATTACAGTTACCCTGAGGTTTCTCTTGGTTTTCCAAAGTCTCTTCAGGCAAATTTTGGAATAGTACCTTGAAATAGGTCATAACTGCTTTCTTTAAATTCTACTCATCATTCATGATCACCTTTCCATTTCTTTTGCACAACTGCAGACTTGTATTGATGGCCAGCATTACCACTAACCAGGCCACTCACTCACTCAAGTCAATCAACTGCCATGTACACGTGGAAAACCAGTATAATGTTCTTACTTTGGTTTTGTCTCCTGATCAGTGACATAACGGATAAACACGCTGTCTTCTGGCATGTTCTCCGGTGGCGTCTCGAGTTCATACATATAGCCACATGCAATTGCAAGCACAGTGCCTGAAACAACACACAACATATTAAATCACTTTTATACACAATGCATTAAAACCAAGATTAGGTACAGTCAAACCCCATTACAATTCTACTCTTTGTCCACCACTAACACTGGGATTAAAGTGGCATAACAGTAAACATAAACAGCTATTTTTATGCTTGCTAAGCCTTTATGTACTTCACCACTTGGCGCCACAATTACTCAGTGTGATGTGCAGATGACCAGAATTTAAATAAGTGCTGCATAAGAACAGCAATAACTGGCCAAAGCCAATAAGCAATGTTCAGCACTTTGAGCATCACATCTGGCATTACCAACCCATCATGTTAGGAGACAAAAGGTTAACAACAATGCCATGTGGCATACGAAATATTCAGGATCATGAGGGTAAGTGACAGCAGACAGCTGCTACCAGGGATGACATTTTACTGAGAAGCTTCCTTTAAAATAACAACAGGGAAAGTGGGTTCCTAGGATTTAATGGGAGCAAAGCAAGAATGACACTATAGAAAGGGGTGCTGCACGAGGGGTAGCTTGTAGATTAATTTTGACAAATGTTTCCATCCCATGTTCCCTAATTTTTAGGTTTTCCTTCTTTTAACACTGAATTTCAAAGAAGCCAAATTCATAACCACATTTGTCACGTGTCCTCCATTGAGTGTTCAAATCCACTGCCCCCAAAGAAAGCCTTAAATGGGTATTTCACTGGATAGGGAACCTTTGATATCTGCCTCATTTGCAATTTGTTTCTCATATATTATCCACTATTTCAAACAACACCCATCATGTCACCACCAGTTTCTCACACCATATAAGTCACTTCCTATCACCCAGCAGCATCAGTATAGCAGGAATGCCCCTAGCAAGAGATTCTCGAAACAGTTCTCTGCACATTTTATTCTTATTTATTTTCTGCCTGCAACAAACCCAGTGCAATGACTACACACTCTAATGAGAAAGCTAACTGACCATGGCCCCATTATGGAAACAAAACTACAAATTGCTGCTGATTTTTTGACAAGCAACTGATATTTTTGAACACCCACTAAAGCAAGAACAACCGTAGATGATAAAAAGAAATACAAAGATTTTGCAAAATTACCAGTGCCTGGTATAATTAAGTGCTGGAGAACCAAAGGAAATGTTATGCTGAAAATGAAGTTTTTACTCATGTGGACTTCTGATCAGCAAGTTAAAGAAGATGATGTCCATTCTGCTTTGATATGGCACAAGACTAAGAGGGCCTTTCACACTCAAGATGGACGAAAAACTGCCATGCTCACACTAAAAAAATAATGCCTAGGAATTTCAAAGTCCCCAAAAAAATATAAAGGTTTACTGTTGACTCCAACTCACCATCATGACTGAAACAAAGTGAAGAAATGGATGCATTGTAGCGGTGGAACTGGCAGAGTCTTTTCTTGTTGAATCCATCCCATATGTTGACATAACCATCAGAACCGCCCGTAGCAAATGTATTATAGCCAGTATGGAAACTGACAGGGGGAAAAAATTTGTAATAATTATAAACTTCCTAATTTATAAATGATGTGTATGCATAAACAAATTTTCTGTTCTATATTACCAGTTGATGAGTACAGGTAACTCTCGTTTTACACAATTTTGGTTGTGCGATTTCGCTTTTATGCAACTTGAAAATTTACACCATTTTTCCAATGCATGCAATAATTTTCGCTTTAATGCGATTTGGCATAGACATCCATGGTCGCTGTTCTCGAATTTACTTGATAATTTTCAGTTGTATGCGATTTGGGACAGATGATCCGTGGTCATGGTTATCTTCTGTAGGAACCAAGCAGGGAGTGACATCACTGTACGCTATCAGTCATGTGTACGGATTCATACATTGGTTTTATAACCACGTGGTTCATTAAGTTTCCTCTTCAACGGTATTGACTTTTCTTACCAATATGAGTGAGAAATGTAAATCTGCATCGCCTAGTGCAACCCATGTTAAAAATCAGTGAAAGACAATCAGTATAGAAGAGAAATTATGCATAATAATGTGACATGAAAAAGGTGAATGAATTGTTGATATATGCCATAACGTTAGACTTGCTCATAATAGCATATATACAATTCGTGATGATGCTGACAGAATTAACCCTTTAAAGACGAAGCCTATCTGTTTTATATAAGGACTCAGCGCCTACCGCGCTGTAAACACTCTCCACTTCGGTTATAAAAATCAGTCTCTTAATTTTTTATAAGGCAAGAGTTGCTGTTTGTTCTGAGATCTGTACAAAACACATAAACGCAATGTGGGCACCATGTAGAATTTTTTAATGTTAAACCTGGTCATATGTAAAGTTACTGCTAGGCTTTAAAAGGTTAAAGAAAGTGCTAATTCAGGAACTGAAGTGCTGGTTTGTGTAGCAAGATTACCATGGTCCTGCAATCTGGCATAAAACGAGAGTTACCTGTACAATTTTTGGTATGTAATAATGAAGGAAATTTGTTGGCAGCATTACATTCACTGACGTAAGTTTACCAGAAACTTCATATGTAAGTAATCATTATTTAATCTTATTTATATTACAATTATAATTTCACTTCCTGTACGGAAACACAATGTCAAGACAGGATATTAGGGACCTGACCCTGGACTGTGGGTAATGGCACTCACAGTGATTAACTTTTGGTTTCTACTAGTGTCATCATGTTTCCTTATTTTCATTCTCTCTGGTATGTCATAGAATACTGTTTTACACCTCCTGCAGTAATGTGCATCTTAGTACAACAAGTATTTACTTTCTTCACACCTCTGGACCAGGATGGCTGCACAGATTTATTCATAATGTAGAGTTCAAATAGGTTACACAGGACTGTGGTTTTACATTATTGTATTGGAAGACATGCTTCTACAATATCTAATCACATGTCTTCGCAACATGATATGTGTAGTTGTTTGTCAACGTTTGGGCACATGACTCAAATTTGGATTACAATCTAAGTGAAAATGACATTCACTTCAACTGGTATTTTATTGGTGTTTATGTAACATGTATAGAAGAGTAATCACCTGATAGCATTCACAGGATAAATATTCTCAATGCCACCCTCTTTAATTCTATGGCATTTGAAAGCATATTTCTTCTTCTGAACTTCAGGACTTGTATCAAGGTACTCAACAGCAACTCTGCCTTCAATACTGCTGAGAACATAGCCCTACAACAAACATAAACAGCAAAACAGCATTTTTTAAACTGTGAAAAGCCAAAATGAACAAAGACCGAGCAACAGACAGAGAAACTGACTACAAACTTACATACAAAATAGAAGAACTTATACACACAACTCATTTAGAATGGTATGCCAAATGAATGTTATACAAATTCTTGCACAAATATTTACTAAAAAATCATATCCGATAAAATTTACAACTTCTGACTCCCTTGATGCCTGAAACCTCTACTTAGATCCTGTACAAAAAGCAAAATTCCAGTACATTTGATAGCTCACCTGATGTAACTCAGGGACATGTAACGATTTCTTTGTTTGGTTAGCATAATTCTTCCTAACAGGATTCACATTTGCATTCACAAATGCTTTCACCGACTGCTTTAAATGTCCTGAACATCCAAAGAGTGAGAATGACAACTATCTCATTGCCGAAAGATGTGACAGCACTGTGTCATCGTTAAGTTATGTAACTCAAATTGATTCAAATATTTTCCATATAAACTAGAAACTCAATCTACAAAGAAAACAGCACACATTAATGCTTGATATGATGTGTCCACTATAAAATTCATCCCCTTGACAGTTTTGATATATAACTTCAGAATTTCATATTAATATGAGATCACAACATTTATAACTTTCACACATAAAAGCTGCAGATATAAAATCTTCCATTTGTTTAACATTATGTTTACATACTTTAATTACATTAACAATCTACAGTCATGTAAAAGCACCACCTGTTTTTGTCTACAATTTAGCCACCTTCAGTTGTATTTATAGTCTATCATAAAAGTTGAATATATACCCACTTCTAAAACCTTAGGCTACTGCTTATGCTGGTAACATGCACCTCATGAGGTGAAATGTAGCCAAAACACATAGGTAGCATTTGATTAATGTGGCAAAACTCCAATGGTAAGGAAAAGTAAAATATTACATCTGTAGATATTTTCATGATATATCTCCTTATCACTGCTCACATAATTCACTTAAAAAACATGATTAAAATAAACACATCTTCAAATGGCAGCACATTAAAATGATGTATCTCAAACCCATCTTTGTTCATAGCACATACAGAAAGGAAATATAAGCAATTTGAGAAACAGAAGAATTCTTTTCATTGTTACCTGCTTGTTGGGGAAACAGCGAATACACCGGGTCTGATACTTCAGACTTGACTCTCTGCGCTGGTGAACATAGCCCATATTTCGAAGGTCCCATACGTACACTTTGCGTCCTGCTGTGCCAACCACAAACTTCTCTCCACATAAACTCATTGTGTACACCTTAACACATAAAACAGAAACACAAATTCATTTCTTAGGAAGGAACACAGGTGAGTCATGATCGTAAGCATGTGCAGCGCATTTCATTAGGGTGTGCACACACAGAGCTTCATCTTTCATTTTTTAAAGGCAAACATTTACTTAATACTCAGTCATAAAGGACATTACTTTTATTCACCAAACAAACTAAAGAAACTAAAACTTCACTAAACTTTTTAAATTAACAACTAAATTCTAATTAAAAACACCACTTTAAATATTCAGGCAAAAAATACCAATTTTTTTGCTGTAGTGATAACAAGGATTATACAGGCATTAGGGTGTGCCTGGACACACCCAGCAGACCCTGTATGCACGCCTATGGTTATAACGCATCAACATTGCTGTGTCACTTTCTTTTAAGGTTAACAAGTTTTTCCCCAAGGTCACTTGTACTGTTTCACATCACCTGAAAGGAATCAAAAGAACACACAACTCTCCAATCCAACTTTAAATTTAATTCATGAAAACCTCAATGCCTCAGACACCACACAGCATGATGAGATAACACAGTGATTACCACTTGCAAAATGGTAAGACTTTGTTATGACGTGTACATTTATAAACATGTGTACAGCTGGGAGCTTTGTTAACATCATAGTCCTTTCTCCTTTACTGTGCAGAATCTCTAACGTAAAGCATGTTACATGAGTCACACAAGCTGTACCTTGTCAGGTTGTGTGTACGTGCCAACACATCGCGGACTTCTTGGATCCCACAACTTCGCACTTGCATCCCAACTTCCTGTCAGTATACCATTCACTTCTGGAGAATACTCAACTGCTCGAATTGCATTGTCATGTGAACCAACTACAGTTTCTGTTAACACAACAAAAAAATTAAAGTGACGAAGATGCTTATTATACCATCATAAAATTCTTATACTTTCAATACACACACACAGCAACATAAACTACTAGACATTATAATGGCAGCTGACACTTTGTTTCTGGAAAAAAAAGGATACAGGTAACTCAGCCATGTTTCCAGTCTCTTTGAGAGCTAGTGATTTCACTGTCAACCCTTTGGCACCTAAGAATGACTACAGTCATTGCATAATGCAATGCTCAGAAAACCAAAGTACAGTCAACCTCGGTTATACCGGCCTCGGTTATAACGGATCGTTTTTCGATTCCCTGGCTGTTTCCCTATGCTTTATCATTGTAACTACCTCGGTTACACTGGTCTCTTACATATCAAATCTTCGGTCACATCGGATTTCTCCAGCATTCCCCAACAGTTGATTTTCTTCGGCTATACCGTTTTTGGCAAAATAATGGCAATTTCACAAAGGTTACAGTGTATTCGAGTGCAGGGTGCTCATTTGTCAGAGCAACATGACTGCAAATGTAATTTGATAGCATTTTGTACCTGGAGATGCCGTGGAGACTTGTAAATTTTGCACTTTGTTTGGCTTTGTTAAGGACAAGGTCAAACCATTAGCCGTTATAATGGATAAGCCAGGGCTGTCTCTACCTGTTTCCCTTATTCATGCGGCAGGGAGAAAGTACTGTAATTGTCATATGCCAGCATCTTTATGGCACTTGGGGCAGAGTGCCCTGTCATAAATCAATTACGGCTTGACTTCAGCGCATTTACTTGTAACACTTTAGGTAGCGATTTTGTAAGACTCTTACTTACCGTATGTACACAGAATTCTTTTTTCAGCAAAGTGATATGTGCCAGTACTGGCCAACCAAAGAGGTGTGAATATGTAAAAAGGTAAAGCTATCCCATTACAAACCTGGACAGGCCCTTACGGTTCCAGGAAGTAGAAGCTCCCAGATTTGAAGACAATCGGCACATGAAGGTGGCAAGCTTGTCAGCCCTATGCGCCGGCCGCCTTTAGCCGCAGGAAAAATTCCTGGTACTCATTCCTATTAGAGGCAGTGCAGACCCCCCAGCCATAGTACGGCTGGAAGGATTATGTCAATGAAAAATTCCAATGGCACTATCAGGAAATGAACCTGAGGCCTTCCGATTTGTAGCACAGTGCCTCAACCAATTGCGCCACATGAATACAAAGAGTATTTAAAAATTCTGGCCGATCCTAGTGGCCAAGTGGCATAAGGCGTAGGTCTGCCACCAATAGCTTGCTGGGATTGTGAGTTTGAATCCCACCCAGGACACGGATGTCTGTCTCTTGTGAGCGTCGTGTGCTGTCACATAGGGGTCTTTGCGTCGGGCCATCACTCATCAAGAGTAGTCCTACAAGAGTGTGGTGTGTCTGAGTGTGATCGTGAAGCCACGGTAATGAGGGGGCCCTGGCCCACAAGGGGCTGTTGCATCACTGCGGGGGGATTTAAAAATTTTGAGTATGTTGTGCAATACAGTAGGTGTGTAAAGGAGGGGAGAATTCAGGCATCTTGGTGTGTGGTGCTTCCATCTGTTACACCAAGGGTTCACGAACGTAGCAATGTGTGCTTTTGTGTGTGCAAAATGTAGCTGTTCATGTCCATATGCAATAAAACTGAAAAAAAAAAGCGTAACTTAAGTGGCATAAATTTAAACGTCATGTTAAAAAGTACTTTAACTGAACCTCGGATATAACGGACTTCAGCTACAATGGACATTTTTTGCACTCCCCTTGGGCTCTGTTATAATTGAGGTTGACTGTACAACTAAAGTCATCACCCAAAATGTGTTAAATATGGCATGTTCTTATACAACTCTCAGCTGATATACTGTGCTTTGATATATTGCTCATGAAACAGCACTATGTCATAACCCACTGATATTCAGTTTTACAGGAGACAGAAAAAACTTGACAGATCCTTAATACACCAACACTTAAGCATGTTACATTTTTATGAAAATATAAAGGGAAGCAATTTTTTTGTGGACACACCATTTTGACGGAAGACATGCCTGCAACCCAACTGTCTAGCAATGTGGAACTCTCAATTTGACGAACTGTGAGGGTTACAACAAATTGTTGTTTCACGAGCAATAATGTAGCTGTCTCCATTCGAGTGCTAAGGAAAGATGGTTTATAATAATGTTCCCACTTCACCCACTCAAATCCACAAATTCAATTCTTGCACCACAGGGTTAAATAACCATACTATCAAGATATGAGCATACTATCTGCAGACGTGGTTGAGCACATCTTAATCCACTTCAAACATCTCTCCAGTGGTCCAATATTTACTAAAAATTACTAAGTTTTATGTGTATGCAATGCAAACCTGGACCAAACTGTCCACAACACAAAGCTCATTTCATTAAATTCATTCTGACTCCGGCTCTATTGCCATCATGAGCCATATTTTTAGGTGTGTTCACAAAGAAGTTACAAAAGCAACTATGTGCTCACACAGTACGGTTCCAGGAAAGATTCCGCAAGAACAGATATGCACAAAAAAGAATAAAACTGTTTTATCTTCTTTCAAAGACACTCCCCTCACTGCATCACACTTTTTACATATTTCTAAAAGTTGATATAACAGTAATTCAGATGCACCCAAAGGAACTGCATTTTCTTCGGCAGTTGTGTTCTTCTTCATCCTGCAATTTTCTTCTTTGAGCAGGTCTTTTATTTCAGGAGACAGAAAAAAAATCAGATGGCACAAGGTCACATAAATATGGTGGGCGGCTGGCCTCCATCATGCCCACAGTCACCCTGAAGTGCTTCATTATCGTGGCAGAATAAAATCATATAACAAGACTATGTGGAACAAACTTTGCACAGGTTTTTTACCTTACCAAATTTTTCATGAGAAATCTGACAAATCATATCTCAAAAACTTTAAACACCAACAAATGCACAAAGAGTTTATTCTCGTCAATTATAACTCACTCCTACATGTTTCGACCCTGCTGGGTCATCTTCAGGGAGAAACCTTTCGTTGTTGTTACACTATGTTGCCCTATCCAGTTTAGCGAGAATGTGCTGTTGACTGTGCACTGCGCCGTTTATGGAGGCGTGAACTCTTTTGTAGTCTCGGCTTGTGTCACACATTAGTGGTGTATGCTTGGAATGTGCGTTGGTCAGGGAGCAGTTAGGCGGGGGGTCTTCATGTTTTGCCAAGCTGCGCCCGGGTGTCGTACGGCAGTTGAAATAGGGAGTTGTATTCATGCGGTTTTTGTTCTGGTATGAGCCGGTGTTCCTGGTGGTGTTTCTGGATCTGTAGTTGTTCCATTGTATCCATGCGTCTTCCTTTGTTTGTTCGGTGGATTAGAGTCATGGTGTCCTGCATGGGTCCATATTCATGTCGCTGTTGTAGTATGTGTTGTGCATATGCTGACTGCGGGTTGTTGGAGCGGATGTATCTAGCGTGTTCGGAGTAGCGTGTTTTCAGGTTCCGGCCGGTTTGGCCAACATACGTTAGGTGACAGGTGGCGCATCTGAGGCTGTAGATGCCGCTGTTCTCGTAGTCATTTTTGTTATGTCTGGGTTGTGTTCGAAGTAATTTAGCGATCCTGTTGGTGGGTTTGTAGGTCACTTGTAAATTTGTCTGCTTGAATAGGTTGCTGATGGATCGGATGTATGGCCCAAAGTATGTCAGAGTGATCCGTTTTCTGTGGGAGTCTGTGGGTTGTCTAGGAGTTTCTTCCTGTTTCTCCAGTCGTGTTTTCACGGAGCTGATTATTTGCAGTGGGAATCCGTTTGCTGCTGCGATGTGCTTGATTGTTTTCCATTCTTTTTGCTTGCAGGAGTCTTTGAGTGGGAGTGAGTTCATCCAGCGTATGAGGAACTGGTATGCCGCCATTTTGTGTTCTGTTGGATGGTTGGATAGGTGGTGTATAGTTGTATTTGTGGTGGTTGGTTTTCAGAAGATGTCGATTTCCAGGGAAGAGTTGTTGCGCATTATCCATAAGTCCAAGAAACTGATTCGTCCCTCCACTTCGTGGGATGGTGTAAATGTGAGGTTGCTGTGGATTTTGTTGAGAGTGCTTGTTAGTGTGCTGGCGTTGGTGAGTGATTCATCGTATATGATCAGTATATCGTCAACATATCTCGTGTAGAAGAAACTAAATCCATCATCTTCTACACGAGATATGTTGACGATATACTGATCATATACGATGAATCACTCACCAACGCCAGCACACTAACAAGCACTCTCAACAAAATCCACAGCAACCTCACATTTACACCATCCCACGAAGTGGAGGGACGAATCAGTTTCTTGGACTTATGGATAATGCGCAACAACTCTTCCCTGGAAATCGACATCTTCCGAAAACCAACCACCACAAATACAACTATACACCACCTATCCAACCATCCAACAGAACACAAAATGGCGGCATACCAGTTCCTCATACGCTGGATGAACTCACTCCCACTCAAAGACTCCTGCAAGCAAAAAGAATGGAAAACAATCAAGCACATCGCAGCAGCAAACCGATTCCCACTGCAAATAATCAGCTCCGTGAAAACACGACTGGAGAAACAGGAAGAAACTCCTAGACAACCCACAGACCCCCACAGAAAACGGATCACTCTGACATACTTTGGGCCATACATCCGATCCATCAGCAACCTATTCAAGCAGACAAATTTACAAGTGACCTACAAACCCACCAACAGGATCGCTAAATTACTCCGAACACAACCCAGACATAACAAAAACGACTACGAGAACAGCGGCATCTACAGCCTCAGATGCGCCACCTGCCACCTAACGTATGTTGGCCAAACCGGCCGGAACCTGAAAACACGCTACTCCGAACACGCTAGATACATCCGCTCCAACAACCCGCAGTCAGCACACGCACAACACATACTACAACAGCGACATGAATATGGACCCATGCAGGACACCATGACTCTAATCCACCGAACAAACAATGGAAGACACATGGATACAATGGAACAACTACAGATCCAGAAACACCACCAGGAACACCGGCTCATACTAGAACAAAAACTGCATGAATACAACCCCCTATTTCAACTGCTGTACGACACCCGGGCGCAACTTGGCAACACATGAAGACCCCCCGCCTAACGGCTCCCTCACCAACGCACATTCCAAGCATACCCCACTAATGTGCGACACAAGCCGAGACTACAAAAGAGTTCACGCCTCCATAAACGGTGCAGTGCACAGTCAACAGCACAATCTCGCTAAACTGTATAGTGCAACATAGTGTAACAACAACGAAAGGTTTCTCCCTGAAGATGACCCAGCAGGGTCGAAACATGTAGGAGTGAGTTATAATTGATGAGAATAAACTCTTTGTGCATTTGTTGGTGTTTAAAGTTTTTGTATAATATAGTGCACGGACATGGAACACATTAAAAATCATATCTCGTTTATTGTGCACTCGATCTTCCCTCAATTTCTGGGTCACTTGAAGAGCTCTGGCCACCAGTTCACAAACTTTGCAATTATTTCCAAATTTTGAGCAGTTGACAGCTGCCCACTTCTTGAACCATCTCCAAGGTTCTCACACTCTATTCTGTGTCATCTGAACCACTTCAAGACACACAATGCATATCAGATAGAGTTTCATTTCCATAAACAGTTCTAATCATTTTGTACACTTCTGTAGCTATTTTCCTGCACTGAAAACAAAACGGGATGTTTGCTCACACTGCTGTACAATAGCAACGAAAAACAAACCACAAAAACATGGCTGCTACAGATGAACTGATTGAGCTAGGATTTTCATTTCACTTTTCTCTGGTGGCCACAATGTGAACAAAAATTGGCAATTGGTTCACATGACAAACCACACTAGTGCAATAGCATCAATCTCAGAATTTTATATAGTGCGACCACATAATAGGCTTGTCATGCCCCTGTACCAGACAGATTTTCATGCAATTCCATATTTAGGATTTTTACTAACATCTGTCAACTTTTTCCAATTTTGATTTGAACTGAACTAAAATGACACCGTATGTGCCTATCTACGTACACTTATAATCCCTCTTGCAAATGAGACAAATTTGTGTTCTTTGTGAGGTATGCATTGTGGCGCATGAAACAGCTGTTGATCGAAACATAGCAACTAATTATGATTGATATTTCTGACATACTGACTATAACTGCTATAAATGATGCCAAGCCACACTGAAAACATATACATACTACTGTGTGTTGCGTAAAATAGGGAAGGGCACATTCAAATACTTGCATCATCAGGTTTTCCTTGAAAATAGTTATTAATTCAAAATCTATACACAATAAGTGCAAATGTGTCAGAAGTGTTATACTCTACGGATGTTTCCTAACTTGTCATTTCCTAATGTTATTCCCAACTTTGTCACAGTATCAAGCAATTAATTAGTACACATCAGGGCTGTGGAGTCAGAGTTGGAGTTGGAAGGAATTTTGGGTGGCGTCAGAGTCAGTAAAAATGCACTGACTCGGACTCCAACCTTGATATAAAATCTTAAATAGATGCTAGCTACAGTAACCATTACACTTATACTTAAATATAGGTTATATGTCTAAAAAGTAGCCTGATGTTTCACGTGGTGGTGATGAAGTATCTTGTGATACCATTTGCCACTTTAGTAGGTTTACCGTTACTAATACATATTGAACTTTTATGTAGGAGTTGGAGTAAGAGATTTAAAAATTGAGGAGTAGGAGGTTTTGTGTATCGACTCCACAGCCCTGTACGTCATATTCACTTTCACTACTTCTGAACTCCTATAATAAATACACTAAATATTACTATGATTAAATGAAATATCATAACACAAACACAGTATAATTAACATCTATGTACCTGTATTGCTATTGAAATCATACATTTTCAGAACAGTATCCAGTCCACCACTGTATGAATGAACAGCATCCTGTAATCAAGCAAGATGAAAATAAGCATTCTCTGCAGTGACTGTATTTTTAAAACGTATTCCTTGCCACCATACACAATACAATGGCAGACACAATCTACCACTGGAAAGCTAATTTCATTACAGGCACCTGCAACAGTCCTATTCTTGTAATCTCACCTTGGTGATCAGTGCTAACAATTCTGAAATTATGCAGTAACAAATGGTACAAAGATCAGTACATAGGTGAAAAAGGTATAGAAGGAAGCAGTTGTGAGCCAAGGCAGGGGTGCAAAAATCCCGGGCACCTTGTCACCCAGGAAGCTAAATTTTGTGTGGTGGGACCCAGAATTTTTCCTTGGGGGGAAGGGGGCTGAACTTGAGACTATATATAATTGATATATGATTTTAAAAATTATGTTATAAACATCATGTTGTAAGTACAACACAACACTGCCTGCAACTGCATTTATATACATACAATATAACTACATGTTTCATGACTCAATCACAGTGTGGTATGTTCCTGTTTTTTACTCAATTTTATTAATTTATTTTTCAAAATTCTAATGTACTAGTCATCAGCCGATTTCAGTGGCTGACATTGGCTGAAACACTTTTTGACACCATAATATCTACAAAATCTGTGTGCCCTTGGTGGCACCTAATATTTTCAGCACAATTATAGCAGTCCCCTCCCCCCATACATACAAAAATGTGGTTCAGTTCACATTCACCACATAACAGTGTGGTAGAGACTTCAATCCAGAGTCAGGGCTCCTCAGCACGGAATTTGCATCATGCTATCCTTCTGGTGCCTACAATTTGGAGACGGCCTTTAGATTTTTTAAAACAATTATGGACCTCTGAGCGAAGCTAAGATATTACCTGGCACTTGCCTGGGAACTGAAGAAAACAAACAAAAAACTCACCATGATAGCAAGTCTCCAGGCTGCTACAAATTAGCATAGCTCAGTTAGTGTGGTGATTAGGTTATAATCTGTACAACCAGCATTCGATTACTGACAGCAGCAGGACTATCTCTCTCATCCACCATGTCCAGACAGGCTGTGAGGAGCACCATGCCTCCAAATGAATGGTTGGCAAGACAGAAGGTGGAGAGTCCCTCACACCGCAGAACTTTGCATGCTGCCACATTGGAATTATTACTATTTGAAAAATAGAAGTAAAATGGCAAGGGCCCTGACAATCTCCCAACTGGTTCAGGATTTATTATACGGGATGGGCAACCAAACAGATGTGACAATACCATAAGCTTTAACTTTCCCTCATGAAGCAAAGAAGTACACTACAAGATGTACGATGCAACTGTGTTGTACATCATCTCACCTGGAAACAAACGTCCAAAACAGGCCTGTCATGTGTATACTTCAGCCTCATGTTGTTTGTAAGTACATCATATAAACGGACAGTACTATCCCAGGAGGAAACAAGTAAAAACTGTGCAGAGTTAGGTCCAAATTTAACAGATGATATTCCATCTTCAGGAGGTGTTTTCAGCTTGAATTCAGTTCTTGATTCAGTCATTCCTAAACAAAAAAGCATAACAGAAGCTACAAATCTAATTATTCACTTTAATTCCCTTTAGTCTTACAGCAGCCTCCTATTCAAT
The DNA here is from genome assembly GCA_013340265.1 of Coptotermes formosanus. Taxonomy (NCBI): domain Eukaryota; kingdom Metazoa; phylum Arthropoda; class Insecta; order Blattodea; family Rhinotermitidae; genus Coptotermes; species Coptotermes formosanus. The sequence goes on from BLKM01005761.1 coordinate 384,642, forward strand.
CGTTAACACGGTTCTTTCCCTCAGGTAAAGCAGCTGGGGCATGAAGTTCTCCACTCACCTCCATCTAGTGCAGAGACTGAGTGCGAATGAAACTATACATTTTCATAGCGTGGACAGGGACCACCTTACCATTTTTGCTCTAACTTCTTTTACCTCCTCAAAGCACCAATCTTTCCAAAATGGCCATTAATTTAACAGCCACAATGTTTATGACCAAACGTGTCATTTTACTGCTAATGTCTGTACTTATGGAACTTTTGTTATGGCATGGATTTGGCACTGGAGACAACAGTACTCCTCTATACAGTGCTAAACAACAGTTAGCAAAATTATTTTAAAATATGTGCTCACTGAGAAGCAGAGGTTGAATTTCTAACCTAAAATTGATAACCGAAATCCGGAACTACTGATACTACCAATACGAAAGGAACATCTTAATTACGGTTAAGAGTTCTTCTTGAACTACGGTAATTCACAAAAGTTCATCGAACATGGGGGGGGGGGGTTTCTTCTTCATTCATATTGACCATCACACCAAAAGAACATCCCAACCGACATTCCTGGGACGAGACGACACCAGGTTAAAGTTTTATTTTTGTATGATAAAAAAGTTAGAAACGATTTTATTGAAGATAAGCTCAATTCGAGAAAGAACAGAAATTTCTAACCTACATTTAGGAATCAACCTCGACCTTAAATGTGGACATCTAGCGTCAAATGCATTTATCAAATACGATAAGCAACCCTTCTGAACAATGACAACTAATTCACACATACTATTCAAGCAAAAAATTGTCGTTAACTTTTACGGTCCTGCAACAAAGCCGAGCACCGTATCGTCAGCATTTCCTGGTACTGTGTAAATGAGAACCCCCACATCACGTACCCTATGAAACGCAAACTTCATTACGTGAAAAATATGCTCAAATGTTTCCGTACAAAGTAAACATTTAATAACATTACCTCCCCTGAATTAACATCAAACTGCCAGCGTTGCTTCGAAAACACCACTCTCACGAACTCTCCTTCCCACAAACAACTCCGCACACTTCAAATACACTTCCCGCTATACTTAGTATCTGGCAGCGGAAACCCTGAACTGAGCGCTCTCGAAAAGTTTCACGCTTTCCTGTTCCTAATCCTCCGCTACTGTATGTTCTTTCTCTCAGATGGTGTGGGACATTCCTCAAACTATGTAATTTAAAACACTGCTACATTTCGTGCAACTTACTTGCCGATTGTTTTTGATCCTACAGCGATGCTAGTCACAGATTACTCGTAACCGAATACCAAACCGCTACTTTTGTCAGTTGTATGGGACTGTGCACGTACGTCATAACTCACGTCACGGATACAACTACGTGTTTGGTTACACAAAGCCAGTCTTTCCAGTATTTTTATGCTCGTATCGAGCGCTTTCAGGCAAGTGTTTCTGATCCGTGGTTGTTATTCCTGCTTATTCTGCTACATTGTTACTCCGTATAATTGTTGCACCAGAGGCCGATGGCATGCAGAGACCGTAAATAAAGCAAAAATTCGTGCATGACGCAAAAATTGAACAATTTTGGAAGCCGCAAAGCTGTTTCTTGTCGAGTTGACTAATCTGTACTAAATATTACTACATTATGGTGAGTTCGTATGTTCTAAACAATGGATCCCCTTATAAACGGAAGCATTAAAGGTGAAAGTATTACAGAACGAACTGTCGAGGAATATGGTACGTTAGTTAATCTTGCTCAGCATGCTGTTTTCATCGACTGCATTAGTGGATTCTTCAGCATAGCTGTACAAGCTATTAAAAAGGAGTCAGTGATAGGAATTGATGCAAAGGTAGTACATATTGGCCACAATTATGAAGTAATACTCCTTAGCATCTCCATACAAACACATGTATACCAATTCGACATCCTGACACTTGGAATGGCAGCTTTTGACAATGGATTACGATCAATTCTGGAAAGCAAAATTCAGAAAGTAATTCATAATAGTCGTCTTCTGTCTGGTTGCTTACATCATAAATACTCGGTCAAGCTAGATAATGTTTTTGATACTCAAGTGGGTGAGATGATCATAGAAAAGAATTTATGTGGTGAGTTCCCACAATATGTGTGCAGTTTAAAAGAGTGTATTAAGATATTTCTTGGAGTTCCACTAGACATAGTGCAGTTCAACAAAGATGACACACTAATGTGGATCAAGCGTCCTTTGTCACAAAGCCTGAAGTTTACAGCAGCACAAAATGCTGTCTTTCTAGTGCCTCTACAAAAATGTATCAAGACCAAAATGTTCTCTTCTTTAATGCAAGGTATTAATATTTTCCTGAAAACAGTTAGAGATGCTGAAGATGAAGAAGCTATTCAGCACCTTGGAAGGAATTATCTTGTTCCACAAGAATTTCTTCAGCTGGAATATGCAGGCACACATCTGTGAGCCCCATATTACGTCAAAAGTTAAGTAACATCATAATACATAATATGTGTGAGCTCATGGTGGTGTACAGAAATGGAGACAAGGACATGTGACAAAACAAGATAGGCATTTAGCTTTCTATGTACTGTTGTTACATATCTCACAATGTTCCATGAAATATTATGGACAACCAGTTAGTGAACAGTACCATTAAAGCTACTTCACTGTTCTGTTTCAATGGCTTTTAGTGCCTGCAGTGTCAATGGACTGAAAAACAGTAACTGACTTTCCATATAATATAATTCAGTTTTCCTTCATGCGTGTGTCAATCTGAGGATTGACGCTCAGTCTTATACCTGTTTACCTGTTTGTTACATATCCCAGTGTTATTGTCAAGTTCTTCAGTGAACTGTTACAGCAGAGATCAAACACCAGGATGACTGAATGTTCAAATAATTAAGATACTTTGCTGTAACAGTTATAATGACTTTTCAAGGCATGTCAGTAAATGGAATAATACTACTACTAACTGCCCACATCTTATAATTTAGTGTTCTTTCATGTATATTCACTGCCATTAGAATTTAAGTCTACAATACTGCAAACTGGACAATCTTTTGGAAATAAATTAGTGTTTCTGTCATAAGGAATTTGATCTGACTACTCGATAAAGGAACCAAATGCCCTAACTTATGTTCAGTGATCACTGAACATAAGTTAGTGAACACAGTGAAACTGATGTAGTTACTCGGCATTAATAAGGAATATGAAAGATGAGGTGCAGAAAGGACGATTAGCCATTTTGATGCAGACATTTTAGTTCAGTAAAAGTGCCTGCCCATTTGTGTGTAGCATATATAAATTAAATTTTAACTTAAGTTTACATAAATTATGCACTTTTTCCTGTTTCACAGAGGTGTACAAGAATGCAAATATGCCCTCTTTGCACTAAATCTTCCATATTCATTTAGCATTTTGCAACAAACAGAGAATTTGTTCTACTACTTATAATATAAATTTCCCTGCCAATTCTTATACCCTGTACACATATGTACCATATTCACCTGAATACAACATACGAATCTTTTTCTAACCCGTCACCTGAAAAATAGGCCATGGCTTTCTAATTGCACATATAGTTAAACATAAGTTGTGTCTAAAAATTTCCAACAGTATGCACCATATATTTAATGGTTTTTAAAAATTTATTACAAAATCACTCTATATTCTGACATGATTCAGTGGCAGCCGCCACCATCATCAGGAAAAGTTTGCCTTATGAGCTGGAACCACCGTTAAAACACTGTTTATCTTGTTATGCACTCACAGTAAAACCCACTTCACAACTACAATTATGTATAATCACACCAACTCATGCACAAGTTACAATGTGCATGAGTTGGCGTGATTATATATACAACTTTAGTGACAATATGTGCATGGTATGGACCACTTCACAAGATCTGTGAGCAGTGTGGAGTGGATCCATGGGGTTTGCTCCTCTGTCAGATGCTGAGAAGTGGACTGGATGTAAAATAAATACTGACGTTAAATGTGCTTACTGTACTTGTGATTTTGACAGCAGACCCATCCTACTGTAACCCACAAACTTATGTGACTGGTGAAGACAAAGTAACAATATCACTTTTGGGGTCAATTGTGAATATTATGCGAGGTTAATCATGCCACCTCTGTGACTATTTTTTGTCTTAAATAAACATGCAGAAAATGACTGTAATCACATTTTGTACACTGTTACTTGTAGAGTACAACATGAAATTGGGCAGTAATGCATGACAAACCCACTGCTCATTATACTGGTTTATGACCAGACAAGGTTGAAAACCACTGACTGAGACAGGTGTTCCATAAATATGAAACTCAACACCTTAGAAAGTGCATCATACATCATGGAGAAACACAATATTTTGACTAAATTTCCCTTTGTTGCAAGTAAGATAGCAAAAAAGTACTTTGATATGAAATTTCATTGCAACATAGAATCAGTCATTCAACAATCTTACTGCAACATAGATTACATGTATTTCCGCACATTACATTCCCTAAGAAACACAGGTTCTGAGAGTATCTTATTATGATGCAAAGAAGCTATTACACTTGCCTAATATCTACAGTATCAATAATATTCAGTTGTCGAGTATGTGGAACATTTTCCTTGTTCTAGCACCTGGAAAGATAGCAGATACTTTAAGTTATTCATCAGTATTTATAACACTTTCACATACTTGTTACTCTTTTATGAACTGGCAGGGTCACGTGGAAAGTAAAGGATAACTTGCTTCAGTATGAATTATAATTGAATTGTAGGTGGTTTGAGCTCAAAGTTAAACACCAGAATAGATATATGTTATGGGCTTCAATAATCATCCCTACATTCCTACAAAGATGATTTTACAAGACTTACAATTTTCAGGAACTAATGAGATGCTGTACATGTCTGCAGTCCAAAGATGTTTCCTGCAATACAGAAGTATAATTTCTGGTGCAACTTCTTGGCAACACTTCATAAACTTTCTCATCTTATAAGTGCCATTCCCCTGTAAATTATACTTTCACAGCATCATTAATTTGTGATGCTGACAATATTAACTGGAATATATCACAAATTAAGGACTGATTACATGACAAACCAAATTCTGATAATTTTCTTTTACATTCTTTAAATGATCATTACCATAACCTCAACTGGAAGGCAACTACTTTATTTACCCGAATCTTAATTTTCAGGAGAATACATATACAGAAAATGTTGAACTTTGTGCATCATTATCAGGTGACGCCCAGTTTCTCTGATGAATTAGGAAAAAATTCTCATTTTATATTCGGGTAAATACAGAACATCAATTACGCAGTTAACTTACAGCATTTTCAGGTGGTAAGTTTCCACTGAACTACAGTCCTGTAACTATATCACAAATTATAGTTTTGAGTTTTTTCTTTTCTAGGGAGATGTTAGGTACCACATTACGTGATGTAATTTTACTGATGAGGGATGTGCTGCAATGTCTGACACCTGATCACGAGATAATTCATGCAGTTAGTTACATGCTTACCCAATTTAAATACCACGGCAGTCTCTATGCAATGTATGAAGAATAAAGTGCCACTGGGTAAGTCCTTCTCAACATACTCTTGGTTTTCCCAGTACTGGTCATCATTTGACATACGTAATGCCCCTAAGGTGTATTATCATAGGTGTCACCTTCCAGCAATTTATTGTAATCCCAATTCTACTCTCAGGCCTCACCTCTGACTGTCCCTTAGAGTAAGTCTACAGTAACTATATCAGCACACTATTTAACCATGCTGTCAACTGCTAGATTATATAGTGTCAGTGCTTGAGAAATGAATATGGAGCACCAGTGGAATGATACTACTGGGGGAAACAGACTACTAAGAGTAAAACCTGTCTCAGTGCCACTTTAATTACATCAGATCTTCGTAATTTCATGTACACTTTCACAAGTGGAATCCCACGCACAAAATGGAACAATTTCAAAACTGGTACTAGGATGTGATTGATAACATGACACAGATATATAGTAATGAGACGTCAAACAAAGAACAAATAATGAAATGTGAATATTATGAAACAATCACTAATCTCAATAACAACAGCACATTACTAGCAAAAGAAGTGCATACAAAATCTTCCTGCTACTTCCTTGTACAGTGGCGGGTTGTACAGTGTGAAACTTTTGGAGTAATGAAAACACTATGCTGGCATTTAAGCCTTTGGACATGTACTTAACTACAGTGACCGCGGTAGCACAGTCGGTATAGCAACTCACTACAGTCTGGATGGTCCAGGGTTCCGAGCCCTATCACAGCAATGTTTTCCAGACCGGCCCCAAGGCCCACCCAGCTTTCCTGTACAATGTGTACCAGGTCTCTTTTCTGGGGGTAAAGTGGCAGGGGCATGGCACTGACCACCCACCCTCTTCTAGCATCAGAGTCAACTATAGGTACAGCTATACCTCTACCACTCCTCTGTAACTGCTTGGCATGTAATGGGGCAGTTTTACCTTAATTACAGCATTGCTTTATTTCTTTATAAAAAATATTTGAGCAATGTAATTAACATAGGTGAATACTTCTAAAATATTTCAGAGATAAAAACACTTTAAAAAATGCACACAGATATCTATACAAATTCTAACATTATAATTAATTAACACACTACAAATTTATCTGAAAATTGGACCCTCATTGCTGGTGCAATTAAGATATGCATGTTCTTTAGTTAACTATTCATTTGTTTAAAAAACCATTATACTCGTATTGAATAAGAATTTGTAACAAAATATCCAGCACATAACACACTTAAAACCCTGCAATCATAACGTGCGTATGATAGTGTACTTACTTGCTTTTAATTACAATTACTTGCAGTTAAAGCACAAACTAATGTACTGAACATTTTTAAATGTCTTAGAACTATGGAAGATTCATTCCACAGTATGATTTTAATTTTGAATCCACACCTCCACAAAATGTGGACCTGCACGTGATGACAGAAATTTTAAAAAATGATTTACATGTGTGATTTCAGGCTTCTGTCACAAGGTAAATGAGATATCCCCTCTTCTGGGATGTTACATAGCGAATTTCTCATGAGTTACATGACTTTACTAACAGTAAAATCACATACCACCGATTTACTTTGTTTAACTCTTATAAGACTAAATATCATCTGTTAGGTTCAGGTCATAACATTCATTTCCTGCACTAGTAGCTTCACAGTTTTAAAACTTTATGGAGCAGTTTATCCTCCTGTAACATGAATCACAACCACCATGAAACTTAAAAGCCAATGGGCAAAGGATAAAATTAATACATTGGCTATCCATCAAACAACATGCACTGTGTCCTGTATGAGTAACAAATAAGCCAATGATAAATGACACTTTTAAATAAACAATGTGTGAGTCACACCCTGGTTTCCATGGCTACCACTGTTGCTGTGTTCACTGTGAGATACATGCCAAGGCAGAAGAAACAGCAAACTATTAAGTGCAGCTGAAATGGTTACCACGTACATTCTCTATGAGGTACACACTGAGGCACAAGAAGTGGAGCATCATGCTTAAAACACAACATAACAACTAGATGGCAGCAATCAAATAGACAAGATTAATGCTGAATGAGGCTGCGAAGTAGCATGTGAATAATTTTTCTGCCCATAATATGATCAACTGTAAAGGTCTTACCACAATATGCAGAAACTCTAGGCCTGAACTGTGTAAAAATAGGCATACATAAGTGATGATACTCAGCATGCCAGTTTGATGAATATGAAAATATGGCGTAATTAACAGGTTTTTTGGTTCTCTGAGTACAGAAAGTTAAATATAATTTTGTGTTTCATAAGATGTTTGTCAATTTTCTGCAATAAGACACACGGTCATTCGGGTGTGTTTAATAACTGAATAACCACTAGTGTAATGAGTTAACAAATCACTGATAACCAAAGAAAAATTATGAGTAAGGTTATGTGGTGGCACGAGTATTAAGGCAGCCTGTCACATGACAGGCACATGGCCAGTACGTAAACAAACAAAGCAACAATTAAGGCCACAAAAATCCTTGGCCAGATTGTAATACACTCTAAAAATGACCTGTAGTTACATAAAAGCCTAAAGGTCACCCAGGCTGTTAATTTCAAAATACAGACTCACAACTTCTGTGTGCCTGTTTGTGGGGGAGGTGAGGTGGAAAGGGCAGACAAATTAACCAGTTGTGTGGTAACAGAACACATGGATTTAGCAGTGTTCCTCCATCACTTCAACCTAGTTCACATCCTCACAGAGTGTTTTCTAAAGACCAATTTATTGTACTATGCCATATCCTTCAGTTTTCCAAGCAGCTGCTTCACACTAAAATTCTTTACACATGCCTTTTCCTCCACTCAAGCTACATGTGCAGCCTATATTTCTCCTTGCTTAACTATCCTACAAGTAAGAGTTGAGCCCAAGTCGTAAGTTCCACGTTATGCCATATCCTCCACTACCCAGTAACTTCACGTCTTCTGCATGTACATAATACAAACTTTTATTTGAAGAATATGTAACATTTTATTGTGCTTCAAAGCAATATACCTGGGCCACACAAATATAAGGGACTATCCCAAACAAATGTAAACACAAACCTTCAGTAGAGTGACTTATTAATTTAAAATTTGCAAACAATGAATTATTCCTTAAAAATTTACTGTTCACAGGTCATGTTTCAACAATTATCATGAATTTATCAGAGATCACTGGCATGCCAGTGGCAATGAAAGTTCATAAATGACTGATGTAAAACAATAATGATCCACGACAGCCCTACAGCAAAGAACATGGCTACCTTGGCACATAGTATACTACTTATTTATGTTACATTTTTCACTATTCCATTATTGTTGTTGTCATCATTGTTATCATCATTGTCGTCGTCATTGCTGTTACAACAATAACCAACCAATGTGAAAATGGTTATTCACCTCATGTCTCACTGGTTGTTCAGATATGCATAAGAGTTTACATGTACAGCAGAGTGAGAGAACCTGCTGGATGCATGTAGGATTAAAACCACTTTTGCTGAAAAATTTCACAACCAGATATGTGATCCTCAGAAATGTACTTTTGCTTACACTTTCCCAATAGTTTGGTCCTGCATACATGGGGAAACACACTGAAAGTGGTTTCTTCTGGAAAATTCATGGCCCACAGATGTGATCCTCAGGAATGTGGCGAGTTTTTATTTTTTCCTAAAAAAATCTGTGTTTATGCAGTGAAACAGGTATTAGGGTCTTGGATTAGAGGGACCTCCCGTATAAGCTATGGAACTCACAGGAATAGATTGAAAAAATTCATTTCTACATCTTTAAATGTTTTTCGTAGAACAACAGACTGAAAGCAATAAGCACTAATGAAGTCAAACATGCTGTACCAAACACATTCAAATACAAAATGCTGTGTGTATTATATCCAAAATGGATACAAACCTACATCCATACTATAAATTGTAACACACTGAAGCATGCACTGGAGTCTAAATTCATGCCAATTTATTCAGAGCATGAAAATACTTGCAAGTAATAGACATGATTCAAGCAAATTGCTAAACTTCTACTGCATCACCAGTATACATAAACAAATTATAAATTAAGTACTCTCATTAAGTCTAGAAGTACACAATGCACTTCATACAAAAAATACTTTTCTGTCACATTGTCAGACATCACAAAGAACTAGAAAGCAATTTACAATCCTGAAAATTAAGATGGCAACTGGAAGGATTTACCAGTCATTCCCCGAACTTTTAAGATGTCACAAATGTAATACTGAACTCTAGCAAGTATGCTCATCAGTTATTATGTGAATGACAACACAATGTCTTTTCATTGCTAAATGAGATAAAAATCTCTGCTAGACAGAACACTTTCTTACCAAAAAGCAAATTATTTCCTTATAGGCACTTGTGGTATACTCTGCATGTCTATGTGGCTGGAAATGGACCAATACATGCTGCAAAAATACATTACATGCTAAACAAAATTGTCATGCATGAACACACCAATAAAACCCCGAAAGTATAAGAATGGTTAACAATAATAACGGTTTGTTTTGTTTATTTTCAAGAGGAAGATAATCTAAATCTGATACTGTATTTGAACACCTGTTTGTTTAATCTGAGATGTGTGTTATGCACTGGAAAGTGTAGTGATTTGGATATTTATACACTGCACACTAATATACAGTAGAATGTTATCCAAACTCATACACAAAGGCACTAAGCACATTTAACAGGAACTGATAATCATACTGACTGTTTCTGATAGAATAATCTACACAATATCCAAATAAAGATACCTACAAATAAAAATAGGGCTTTTATGTTCCCCCTTTCAATTATTCAGTCTACTAAGTACTCTACATACAGTTCAGTTCAAAGGTAATGTGACTGCACCTTTAAATAACCTCCATTAACTTACATGTACATATATATTATCCTACTGTCCAATAAACAATTTTATTTATCCACCTGTGTACAGATTCTTATTTATAAACACACAAAAGAATATTAAAAATATATTCCTGAATGGAAAGTGGTCATCCAGGTTAAGAGTCACACATGACAAGCATCCTGTTTAATATATACCCCAACAGTGGACAAATGGTGAGAACTTCCTTTCTGTATTTCAGAATATTGCCTAGCATCTAACATGGGCTGCACCTTCCACACAATTGGTACCTAATGAACCATGTATGGGACATTACAACATAATATGTCACTCTGGTATAAAAGATGAATCAATAAAAGCTGAAATTACTGTTATACTGTCAACTGTTCTCATTATTTAGAAGTATGCTTCACTTGCAGGGCAGAGTGAAAGTCTACAATTTTCTTTCAGATACAACTGCATTTCATAATCACCACCACCACCGCTGCCACCACCACCACCACCACATCGTTGTCGTCCTTATCTATTATGATTTATTGTAGCTCATATCTGTTCTTTACAGCTTTGAGTGACAAATGATAAAACTTTAACAATAAAAAGATATACAGGGAAAGGCATAATATAATATTACATATTACACGGCAAGAACGAAAGCTACCAAACATGAACATATGAAGCCATCTCCTACACTCCAGAAAACTGAAATTCACAAAAATTCATTACTAATGGAACAGGAACTAGGTAATTTGCAACACTATCCTACCTGAATGACAATTTTCCACTACTTCTCTCAAATAATCCCCTGGAAGATTAATCTTTTGGTCAGTATAAATACGTATACTTAAAAAATAAGAATACTGTATCACAGATGTAAAGTACAATGGTGACACGACTAGACTCTTTTTGGCTTTTGGACCACAGCATACTCTTGTTCGTTGTAGACTTTGTGGATAGGTCCGAGATCATTTTGAACGTTAGGAGCTGATTTTTTGCGTATCATGCCATAACCATGATGTGAATCATCAGCCATTCGGCATGCCTGCATTTTCTCATCTATGACATCATACTCATTCCAGGATGGATGTAAGTCAACTGGAACAGCTGGAACAGGGGGTGGGGCACCAGCTGGAGGAATATGCCTGTACCCTGGGTTGCTGTTTGGTTTAGATGATGACCCAAAGTGCTGCAGTTTGTCATAATCCTCCATAGATTCTGACTTGGTTGAGATTTGTGTCACCAATATTTTTGAACATGCAGGCCTGACAGTACTACTGTTTTCAGGTTCTGGCACTGCTGGAGGCTTCTCACAATTAGCTTCCTCCTCAGTATCACTCCCATCATACTGACGTTCAGTATGTGCTAAGTCAGTTACCCCCATGGTACGCCATGCATCTTTCCGAACCTCCACTTTATCATAATCTAAAGACTTAGGATTATCAGTAACAGGTATTATGGCTGCTGTAGGGCTTGCTAACATAGGCGGGGTATCACTGTTCTTAAGCTTCCTATGCCTCCCAAATCCACCAAAATCCAATGATAAATCTTCTGTTTCTTCATCCTTCTTTGACGAATTGATGGGCTGAACATGTTTTCGAGGTGGCTTAGAAGGTCTAGGTTTAGGTTTTATTAATGGGACAGAATTGTTAATTATTAAGGACTTGGTTTCTGTTACTGGAGAAATTAATGGCTTAATGGAAGCCGAGGACATGGCACTGAAATCTATATCAAGTAACGGTGTGGCACTGGTTGGGGAAGGGGGCAGAGGACTTCTAGATCTTGCCTCCATGCTGAGAGCAGCCTGAAATTGGTTGTCTCCACACACAATAACTGGTGTAGAAGGAGTTTCACCAGTTAAAAGCTTACGCATGCTCTTCATCTTGGAAGACAGACATCTAAATATCTCCTGCTGATTTGAATGCTCCAGATGGAAAACCCCTTCGCCTGTGTCACACTTACGGCCAGCTTCAAAAGTGAATTTGCCTTGCCGGTAACCATATCGTCGGATATAGCGATACGGCCAGGTAAAGAGGAGACGATGCTCCTGAGGATCACAAAGTTGGATGGCTGCTGAAGCTACAACCAGAGTATAAGGACCGGGTTCTAATTTGCAGCGTGTAGATGCTTCTGAAGGCACCAAGTTCACAGTGAAAACACCTGGTGGATATAAGGAACATGTATGAATTCAGAACCAAAGAGTAAACATAATACACAACTGCAAACAGTGTATATTCCTACTTCAGCATTCTCACTCCCCTAAATAACATATTTTGAACTGTTAAATAAATAAAACTGCATTATAAACTACATACTATATGTACAAATATCCACTCTTATGCTATAATGAAGTCACCATTACAAAATTAAGTTTGTGGATTTCAAATAAATACCAAAAACATTCTCCACTATCCAAAACTCACAATTATGGATACTTACAACAAATTCTCTATCAAAAAATAAGAACTCTTTGGAGAGTTCTATACTGGACTTTACCCAGTGAAATACCTTCAGCAGGAAGAGTGTTTTGAGAAATGGATCTAGCAGTTTTCAGGTTAATTGCTTATCAAGACATTTATACAATTCTTTAATTTAATATGGGGTTTGAACCAAAATGATGCACTTTGCATTACCAACAGAACCATTATATCACTAAACTGGCCCCAAAGGAAATACATAACAAAAGGATACCAGCCATTAAGCTAGGACAGGCTTATAACCAACTTCCCAAGTACTGTATCGAAGAGTCAATATTCAACACAACATGAATGTTCTGATCAACACACCTTCAGAAGCATTAACGTATTGTAATATATATTCACAGCAGCAATCTCCTAGTGCATCAACATTAATGTAACGTAAGCACCACTTTAACCCTTTAACCTTTTAAAGCCTAGCGGTAACTTTACATACGACCAGGTTTAACATTAAAAAATTCTACGTGTTGCCCACATTGTGTTTATGTGTTCTGTACGGATCTCAGAACACATAAACACAATGTGGGCAACACGTAGAATTTTTTAATGTTAAACCTGGTCGTATGTAAAGTTACCGCTAGGCTTTAAAAGGTTAAAGGGTTAAAGTGGTGCTTACGTTACATTAATGTTGATGCACTAGGAGATTGCTGCTGTGAATATATATTACAATACGTTAATGCTTCTGAAGGTGTGTTGATCAGAACATTCATGTTGTGTTGAATATTGACTCTTCGATACAGTACTTGGGAAGTTGGTTATAAGCCTGTCCTAGCTTAATGGCTGGTATCCTTTTGTTATGTATTTCCTTTGGGGCCAGTTTAGTGATATAATGGTTCTGTTGGTAATGCAAAGTGCATCATTTTGGTTCAAACCCCATATTAAATTAAAGAATTGTNTATAAGGCAAAAGTTGCTGTTTGTTCTGAGATCCGTACAAAACACATAAACGTAATGTGGGCACCACACAGAATTTTTTAATTTTAAAACTGGTCGTATGTAAAGTTACCACTAGGCTTTAAAAGGTTAATCAGAGATGGAAGGATATGCTTGTTTCAATGATTTTCTCAACCATCGCATATATCCAGAATAACACGGTCAATGGGTCAATATTTGTGCACCAAGCAGTAAAACAGAACAGTAAGAACACAACTTACACTGTCTGCCAAAAATAAAAACTGTTACTTGAGAAGTCCTTGAATCAAACCGACCATATTCTCTAGAGTACTGAACATACAGATTATAACATAAATATTCATTCATAAGAAACGGGAAATAAGACTACGCTGAAGTCTGGTCCACAGAGAAAACAGCATACATGTCTGTAATGAGGAGGAAACTAGCAAATATTAGAGGCCAAAACAACATACTCACCTTCACCAGAGGAACAATATAGATCGTTGTCCTCTTCAATGGTATGTCTAGAACAGTCATCCTTAAAGACAACAGACTGAAATGCTGCTATCCAATCTGCCATCTCCTTCTCACATAGCGAAGCAAAGTAATGGATAGCATTCTTCGTCACAATCTGTCATGCAACAAAATGTTTGTTCAATTACTTAGACCTGGAGCAAAACGTGTTAGCTCTTGTCTGTACTTTAGAGCAAGGATGACATACATCATCCAGTGACTAGGCTATGAGGAATCATGGTTTGATTCCCAGCAAGCACAAGAGATTTTTCTCTTTGCTGAAGTGTTCAGAATGGTTATGGGGCTCACTACATCTCTCACTAGGAGGGTACAAGCGGCTCTTTCCCTGGGGGTAAAGTGGCTGCGGAATGAAGCTAACAACTCGCCTTCATCTAGCGCTGCAGTTAAGAATAAGTGGAGATACCCACAGCCCCACACACCATCATGGCATGGACAGGGACAACTTGTTTGTACCTCACCTGTAATAACATTCTAACCTCCAGATGTACTTCAACATTTTCTTTTGGTAGAAACACCCATACATAGTAAAATTTATGATTATCAGTTATTGTCCACATGTTTATACAGTACAATAACATGAACACTGTTTAAGCAAGAACATTTATGAGCTTCATGCAAAGATTTAGAGATAACAGATTAAATTCCTCTAAATTGTACTAATGGGTAGTGGTATTTTCTGTAATGTGACTCTGGTTACAGGGTCTATAGCTTCAGTGACCACACGCTCACACACACACACACACATGTGCACGCGCGCGCACATGTGTGTGTGGGGGGGGTGTGGAGGGGGCATGCTTGTCATGGTAAGTCTTGCAACTTTTGCTTCCAAAGAACAGTTTGCACAGCAGTCCCCATGTAGCACAAAAGTAAGTTTGTGTCAATATGTCAGAAATAAAAAACACTGTTTTCCAGCATTTTAAAATATTTAATTCTGCATATCCCAAAACCTGTAACACTTACTTGTTTTACTGTTCCCAGTAAATTTTAAGTCACTGCTTAATGAACTTACAGACCTCCTCATTAATGACACAACTTCCATCAACCTGCATTGTGCTAACTCCCTTGATGTGTTCATCATTCCCTGATTTTCTATCTGATGCTTGAGCAGCTAGCTAGTTCTGAACATCGACACCCACTACACCCTACTCAACAGAATGCAGAAGGTAGACTGGACTTAAAACTCTAAAAAAAAAAAAAATCAGCTGTACTCTAAAGTAAACAACAGTAAGAAACTTACAGCAAAAACATTTGGTTGATGTTTCTGAGCATCCTGCATTATTTTGATGCAATTTTCCAAGGTAATGATCCTCACAGTTGTATTCTTTGATACCTCTTCTTCATTATCAAACACCTCCAATCGTTCAATGCCATTCTTGCTTGATCGGAAGAGCTGACAGAATTTCTTGTGCCAAGATTTCTAAAATTAATGCAAGACTCAGGTTATAATAAAAGAATACATTAAGACTGAACACATGATGCTCAAAGAAACTAAACAAATTATGTAAATATACATCATATTACATAACTAGTTAGCCCCGTAACAAATCACATGGGATATAGCAAACACAAAGATATGTAGAAACCTGTAATGCTCAAATCAATGATGCAGGGCTTGGTATAACAAAGAACTTAATTTAAAGCATCAGCACATCAAACTTCATATATTCCATTTCCACACATTAATTCACATAAAAATGATAAAAACACCAACTAAATGCACAATATGTTTTAATATTCACTGTTGAGATCACATGCTCCTACATGTTCCGACCCCACTGGGTCATCACCAGGGAGACAACTGGTTACACACAAATCAGCTCCAAGACAGTTAAAATGAATGTGTGCATTTGCACATGTTCATTTTAACTGTCTCACTGATGATGACCCAGCGGGGTAGAAACATGTAGGAGCATGTGATCTCAACAGTGAATATTAAAACACACTGTGCATTTAGTTGGTACTTTAATCATTTTTACATCAGCACATCAATTCACAGACCAGTGAGCGCATCATCCTGCTTCTATGACACAGGCTACTCCTGCATCATATGCTGACATACTCCATACTTTTCCTCATACATATCAATGATCTGCCTGCAACTACAAATGTCAATCCAAACCAGTCCTCTTTGCTGGTGATACAAATACACCACATCCAGAATTGGTATCATTTCAAAACTGCAAGAATGATAGCTCTGTGAACCTACAACAAACTGTTTAAATCCTGCAAACTTACATTAAAGCTTAACACAACGAACTTCATAAGATTTGAAATCTGCACTCTTCTGGGGTGTTACACAGCGTCACGTGATAAAGGATTACCACTTGACGCTGCGTAATGCCCCAGAAGAGCGCAGATCTCATCAATATCATGGCAGAAGCCTGAAATCATTCATAAAATTTACTATTGCAAACAAAATATGTATCAGTTTTAATGCAGGTTATGACAATAAATCAATCAAGACAGTGGAGATACATAAATCCCTTGGCCTACAAACTGACAATAACTTAAATTGGAAGAAACACACTGAATATATTATCCCCAGTTAAGTAGTGCCTGCTTTACCATGACAACAATCACACTATTCATGAAACAGATACTTTAAGATTAGGCTACTTTACTTACTTACATGCCATATGTTGTATGGACCAATCACCTAGGAATTAAATATTTAAATTAATTTAAATAAATAAATTAGCAATTAAATATTTAACACCAGAGAAATTATTAGTATAATGGCTGGTGTTAGAAAAAGTCTCTCTTGTACGAAATTACTTCAGCTTTCAAGTGAAATTATACTTCAGTTACTACCCTTTGTTCTGAAAGCTGGTAAGATTTCAAAAGAAATTCAGATGTACACAATTTAAACACAAGATGTAAACATGACCTTCAGAAGCCAAATTCTAACCTCACTAAATATCCAAAATGAGTACACTGTATGGATATCAAGTAATTCAATTATCTTCTGTGTACAATCAAAACTTTTAATCATGATTTAAAAGAGTATCTCTTGTATCTTTCACTCTACACAGTTGATGAATTTACCCCAATTGAAAATTTTTTAAGCTTTATACGGGCATATGTAAAACATTTCTTGGACTAGCACATATGTTGACTTAAACATTACTCTATGTCTATTCTTAATGGTCTTCTGCAAAGTGTTATAGAATTACATCGCCAAATACATGTTAAGAATAGATATTGCTCTTTTCATACAAAATAAGTTCCATCAGTATATTATGTTAAGTTATACCCTGTTTGTGAACAGACTTTACAACTATATATTTATATGTACAACTGTGTCAAGCAGTTACATCAGTTTATAGGTGAAACAAATTTTGCACTTGTATTATGACATGTTCAACATCAAGATCTGTGCTCTTTTGGGATATTACACAGCCTTGAATGGTGATCCTTTACCTATGTTTTGGGACAGCATATTGGTCCCATCTTCAAGAGTCAAGAAATCCAAGAAGCACATCCTTTAACTGAGCCCAATAAAAGGATATATAGAATGCAAATAAATTCTACTCATTTCTATTCTATTCAATAAAGCTTTGTAACAAATCTGTCAGCCTAAACAACCTGTCTTTGACAACCCCTGTCAAAATGTTTTAAGTGTCATAGATTCCAACCACAAAGGGGGCACAATATACTGGTACATACAAATTCTGCAGACTTCACACCAACTGTTTACACTTCAGCACTCCATACAACAGAAATAAAAACTCTCATGAAATGATAAGTGCTCCAGGAAGCACGAACGGTCTAGTGAATAAGCCTAGGGTCTACAAATCAACCAGCATGCGGGCCAACTGGTTAATTCTAAAATTTAAGGCAGGCGACCCATAATTTTAAGCAATAAAGAGAAGTATTTCAACTGAAATTAAACACACCATTAAGAATAGTGCACACCTTTCATAACAAAACTAAAACACGTTACTGTTCCTGAACTTAAAAACTTAATGTCATGTTCTCTCTCTCTCTCTCTTTGCTGACATGCTGTGCATTACCACCAGGGGCCGCTAACCTCTTTTAGCCTTCTGGCCAGCGACAAAAAAACATTTCATATCAAAATATCCCTCAACAGTGTACCCAGCCACATTCTGTACTCGGAATGTGTACGTGACAGGGCACACAAAACTGACTGGCGGCCGCATGTTTGGGAACCTTGGACCACGTTGGAGAATTACAGAAGTCGATTCTTAGCAAGTAAAATTTTTCTCTTCGCCACCGACTCAAGACTGGCTCTGTGGAACAACCAGCCTCCTGACCAGGGGGTGTGCAGGAATTTTTCCTAGGCGGTGAAGACGCTAGGGACAGCAGCTAACCACTCACCTTTATTGCCTATGGGTAAGCAACACTGGAGATACAACTCGACTCACCTGTGCGGTACTCCTGGTGTGGTGCTTGTTTGCTTAATTAATTAATTAATTAATTAATCAATCAATCAATCACAAGGCACTTTTACCTCTTAAATGAAACTAACCTTCAGTTGTCCCAGAACTCCATGTGGTGGGAACAACAAATGTCCTTCCTTGACAGGTTTCTCTGTTTCCATAATTCTTGCTGTGCATGCGCATGTCACTACCATATAATATGAGCATATCAAATATCACGTTCGTTTATACATACTAACGACAATAAGCATTATAAAATATTTTCCCTCCTTTTGACATCTACACCACGAAGGTTACAGAACACTGATAAATCGCCATTCACTATTGCCACGTTTCACTGAAACTGTACAAGGAAATAGCGATATAAATTATTTCTTAAGGTTCAAAATACTTCAGATAAAGTCGCCGGACACGTATAGTATTCCTATATTAATTTCTATGAGTTTCGTCAAATGACAATATATAGATATATTTATATATTAAATAACATAAACATCCGTACGCGGCACTTGGCAACATAGAGCACACTCCCACAAACCAACCGGATGTTAATATCCTTCGGTCTAAGACATGGAGGAAATATATATCCGGTACGCAAGTGCGCTCTATTAGAATGATGTACAATTATAATAACTCTCGAAGATAGTGTGGAATGTTCGAAGTTATTAAGGCGTGCAGTGTGGTATGTGCTGACGTTTTGGAGGATACCGCAGCGTCCGTCTTCAGTACGGATCATCAGAGTGGATGTTCCTTTTAGAAACCCCCAGCTTTGCGCACGAGTGATCAATGGCCTACAGATATAAGCAATCCATGCAAAAATGACATCGCCTTGGACATCCAAAATAAGAGCTGGAAAGATATTCTTGGCTGTTGTCGTAACAGTGCATGTAGGAACTTTCTACTTAAAGCCTCTATTAATGCCTGGCAAAAATTCGACGAGAAGTGATAATGGCCCACATAAGCAGCAGACTTGCGATTAATGAAACAATCCGTTATCCCACGTAACGAGTCTTAGTAACGTTTATGAATGCGTTCTGGTCGACATCTGCTACAAAATTGTCAAAGTGAGGTTATGTTGTGTACACGTGCATGGAAATATGTACTGTGAAAACTATGTATAATGTATAGGCCAGGGACAAAGCAATGGGGATGTTCACTGTAACCAACTGTGAACATTCGTTTGATGCCGATTGAAAAAATGTTACCAGTATTATAAAAAATGTCATTACATTATTTGTACATGTCCTGTTTTCACTCTTTTGTAGATCCAAATGTTGATTGCTTTATCTCAGTTCAGAGATCTCTGTTCAGCAAGGTCAATAAAAAATTGTTATGATTTCAGATTTGAAGTGGATTAGATTCTACCTTTCTGCTGTTAGAACCTGAATGTACAGAATTATGATATCTCGTCTGTTAGAGCTGTCTGTCAGTTTACAAATATGAAATGTTTGAGTATCATTGGTTGAGGAACACAGCCCACAGTTCATATGTTACATAAATCACGTCATGCATGTAACAATACATCTATACAAAAGCATGTACAATATGAGTTTTATAGTTGCGCAAAATTCCACCAACACCGAAAATGCCCGCACAGGAAATAATGTTATTCTACCCATCTCCAGAGCTACCACTTACAGATCAAGGTGAATGTCCCGACAAACCTTCTCTTCCTTTATTTATACCATACTGTACTGCACTGTACCATATTTGTACATTCCTTACCCCCTACACCCTATTCTGCTTGCCCCTGAAAACACATTGAAGCAAAAGGTGGAAGGAAATGTGGCAACATCAAGAACCTTGAAAGTAACCCTCAATGCAGCAGCCTCATTTCCCACACGTTCCACAGTGCACACTTGGAGGGAGTTTTATGGATAATTTTAACGGCTATTACAAGATGAAAACAGGAATTAAGATGTCTGGCCAATCTGTGCCAGTCACAATACTTAACATAAGGTAACATTATGTCGCGTTCTTTGTAGTGGTCCTGCCGCAGAAGGTAAACTGTAATTTATTTGCACGGACTATAAACACAATGCTATTGACTCTTCTGACCTCACCTGTCTATCAGGAATGTTCTTATCAACATCAAGCAGAAGCATTCAAACTCTAAATGCAATGTAATGTAAACATATGGCAGTTTCCCCTATCCAAGCTCAGTCCAGTTCCATAACCCTACATTCTTAAGTTCCATTCATCTCAGTTCAGTTCCATAATCCTACACTCTAAACTCCATTCAGCTCTGTTCAGTTCCGTAATCTACACTCTAAGCTCCATTCGGCTCAGTTCAGTTCTATAATCCTACACTGTAAGCTCCATTTGAATAATATTCTGGACCTGCCAGAGTATTACATAACATAATAATGTAAGTCAGATTCTCTTAACACTTAAATTGCCTTCTACCTAACCATGTACTTGGGATTTGCATGCTTGTAGTCATGAGAAGTAAAACGTAAAGTTGCTTCTGCACATGCCATGAAGTCATATAGGTGGAGCAAAGGTATAGATCCACTCGTGCTTAACCTCAGCACAACATGCAGGCAACTTACTCTGAACACCTTTCACTTCACACCCTGTACACATGTGCATATATTAAATGAGAAAGAAAACAGTTTCATCACACATCATTTGATACTGCATTCCAAGAAATTAAGAAGCCTATACAATTGCAGCACCAGCCATATTAGGAAATCTGAAAATTAAGGGTTATGATACAGGTTAACTTTACAGACTCCAGTCTCATGGTGTAAAAGTAAAGTTCACACTAGAACAGGCCATGAAGGCCCAGAGTGGGAGTAGAGGTATAGCTCTACTCTTTCTTTAACCTGGCTGCTAGATGGGAGTAGGTGGTTTATGCCATGCCCCGGCCACCTTACCCCCAGGAAAGAAACCCAGTACCCATGGTATAGGAGGCTGGGTGGACCCCCAGCTCCAGTCTGGACAGGTGCAGAAAATCTTGCCCCCACTGGGATTTGATCCCCAGACCGTCCAGCCCATTGCAAGTTGCTATACTCACTATGCTATCCTGGCCCACTGTCTGATGGCGTGCTGAATAAATTATTAGACAAACAGACCATGTCCTAACCAGATCAAACCTCGCAGGGAATTATACTGCTTGTGTTGCCTCCTGGAATGACAGTGGTCCAATCTGTGACATAATGTCCATTTTTTTTGTACCTGAGTGGAGCATGGCACCTTCACTGTGCAGAAAGCCTGCATCTGCTGGGACATATTGTAACACATGCCATGGTCACAGACAATACGATGAACATCCTGCATAAGATGATTATGAGAAGGTAACCTAGGTAAAGACAATGGAGCCCGATTTTAAATAGCAGCACATATTTGTTCATGCTGTTCTTCTTTATACATTCCGTAAGAATATGTTCTAGGGGACAGGGAAGACATGCACACCAGTAGGAACTGGATGCCATATGAAAAGATACAGCAGATCAAGGGTATTTCTCTATTTTACTCTTTCCTTAGTTCAATCAAAAGTCAGCAAATTTTAACAGGCACATAAATTTATCCACATATAACCTCTGTACGATACTTAACATGGGTATTTTTAAAGGAAATTAACGCAGGATGTATGATGTTTGGAATAAGTGCAAATATTAATTAATTTATCACTGTTTACACTGCCATGCAATAAAATGCAGAAAAATGTGTTGCAGTTTCTTGTAATGTAAGTTAATTCCATGCCAATGTAATGGGTGGGGGTTCACTCTGAGTACTGTGCCCAATATGCCAAAAGTTAATACCCTTATATTGTAGAACACCAGTTGTATACATGTGTATACAGAATTGCCATCAGAAAATATTGAATTTTACTAAATACTGAAAGTTAAAAAACAATTTTAAATTTGCAAGGACTTGTACCACAATTAACAGAAATCAAAGTTACTCAAATGCACATAAATATAAAAGATCTACCAAATAACTTACTTACAGCTGTAAAGGAGATTAAGAAGTATAATTTATAATTATTGTATCATGACTGCTGTCATAAAATATGAGTAGTCCTTGCTTAACATTCCCCCCAGACAATGTTCTTTTGCTTTAACACTGAAAAATTTTAGTGACCAGAGATTCAATTAACATTGCCCAGGTTTGAATTATGTTGTTTTTGCTGGCAGCTGATGGGACCTTCAATGCACAGACTCTCAGGTATTTTAATTATGTCTTCTAGGGGGAACAAGTGCTCCATTCTGTGTGATTCCTCTCTGCATTGTGATTTGTCAAGAACGTAACCCCAATGTTAAACAAGGACTCAAATGTACATATATATTGTCTATTTGTCCAGTTACTGCCATGTTCAAGGTAGCAATACACATGACAAATTTATTCAAACTGACAGAGGCGTTACTTCTGGCAATGCAAAACCACCCTGGCCAATGCCATGCCAAGCCTGCAATGCTAGAAACATTATCATTTAACAAAAGCATATGTTGCCCTTACATCCTTGTTACATGCTGCCATTTGTATTTTTGGGGACTCATGGTCCTTACATAGTTCAAAGGAGACAAGTTGATAACAGTTCCTATACAGTAAAATTGTAATGATGTTGTATGGTAGCACAGAGCACAGAGGGCTGCATGTGCTACATACAAGCAGTATCTTAATTCTTCCAGCAGGTTAATCTGCTGACAACAGCCTTTAAACATCAACTGCTGTCATTTTCATTAAAAAGAAGTCCTCATTTAGGAGAAATACTTGTAATCCATATTCTGAATACAGTAGAATTCGTTTCATCCAGCACCCACAGGACCAGACATGTGCCAGACTACAAAATATTCCTGATTATGAGACAGTAGCTATGCTGACCTATGTTCCTACACGTAATTTTTTATTACTGCCACAAAAGAATGAGTTTTAATTTAATCATAAGAAGACTTAGCCTTTTCAATTATCACAGGCCAAGTCACGGGTTTTCCTTCGGAATGCCTTGCTGTAAACCACTTACACAAGACCTTGTTCAATTGCAGAAATTAGGGCTCTTTCAATGTTTTTTTGCTTGTACTATCCTTCACACTTTCACTACATGCTGTAAACTATCATACTTGGTAATTCCATTTCTTTATATCATAGACAGTTGACAACCCAACATTGTATGAAGCCATAACCTCTCTTTGGCTTTCACCACTTTCAAGCCTCCTAATTATTTCAGGTTTAAGAGTAATTGTTAAAGTTACACGTCTCCTTTTCCAAGCTGTACCTTGTTTACTCATGTTTGGACTCCTGAAGTAATTATAATAGCATGATGGGCTCAGTAATCTCCAGATAACCAAAGAAAAAGTCCTGGAATTAGTACATGCATCGGAATTTACGGACGGTGGAACTTCCCAGTCTTGGGACTACTTTCCTCAAGTGCCAAACTATCAGGAATGCCAGATTAAAGGAATTCTATTGTATTTCCAATTGTGGCAATACCCATTCTGATAACTTTACTTTTTTGATACACTGTATGGTATAATATCCACTAATTCACACAAACATTTTATCTTCATGCTTTGCATTAGTTATCTACATTATCCGCATCTCTCAGCGCCACCATGGTGGCTCACATCACACATTTGGACATGACCATCAGAAGGTTAAACATGTTTCCTTCATTGGTGCACTTGGCTTTACAGTTACTTGTAAACTATGTAAGGGCCATTGTGGTTCCATGAACAATAGCATTATGATAAAATACTGTGTCTTAGTTTCTATAAATTTGACACTAATGCAGCAGCGACCTTTTTTTTTTTAATGCATTGGTAGGGCATTGAAAAACTACATCACAGATGAAGTTACTGTCAATCCTTTCATAGAATGTATATTACTCTCTCTTATTTAAAATCTCCCACGCATCCTCATCCCACTTGGAGTTCCAGTCATTCCCTTTGTCCTCAGCTAAATCAATTAACAAACCTTCCTTTGCACTCCCAGTCTGCTTCTTCCCTTTCCTTGTAGATGATCCATTGCCAGCACCTTGCAGTGAAGAATCTGAAGGCCAACTGCCCCAGTCATTAGAAGATTTTGGACTGTCTACTGTCCTATGTCACATGAAAGCATATAAATACACTACATATACACATACAAGTTTTACTTCAAATACTGCATAAAGCAATTTTTTTATACTCCTATAGGTTTCATGTACGTATTGTAGTCATCATCAGGGAGCCACAATATTACAAACACATAAACAGTCTATTATATGACAGCAAATGGTAAATATACATTAGACACACGTATGAGCATATAAAAAATTACTCTGTGCAGCAGCTTAAGTAACACTCGTATGTGTAAGGTAACTGCATGGAATATGAGTAACATTAAGTACACTACATGTAATGTATGCCGATTCCTCACCATTTCTTTGGTAACCTGTAAACCCCATGCCCCAAACACTTTGCCACCAGAAGAGACATCAGCACTACCAATTTGAGACATAGATGCACAGCAAGCACAAGCTTAAATCCTGCCCCAGTGACAAGAAATATCCCCCCCTCCATCCTTCTCTGCATAGTGTCTAGCAACTCAGCATTCTCAAAACTTCCTACTTGATAAATACTTAATAAATACACATCTGAAGTGGGGAATTTCATTAGGCGGGAACATTTTATTTTAAGTGGGATAAAAATGCAGTGTCCCTCCCAAGATATTTTTTGGGACCAAATCCTTACACCATTTTAGGTGGGAATCCATTTTAAATGAGATCTTCTTAGCCAGGAACCAGCACACATGCAAGTTTGAAAAATCCTCTTCATAAACTTTGTTTCTAGTATTGGAATGGAACATTTATTGAGAAAACTTTGATGCAATTATGTGGCATCCCACATTTAAATTGTCTCTCAGACTTCATGTATGATTAAGTAAGTTAGTGATGTAGCAATTTCCAGAGATGCACAGCAACAAGGCATTGCAACCTAACACTACATAATTTGAAACTTACTTAGAATGTTGCCGTTTCTCTTCAGAATTCCAATTTAGCCATTCTTCCACATCCCCCGAGCTTCCACGGTTATCACTTAGCAATGGAGTGCCAATGCTGTCCTTTGTTTGGTTTCTGTAGTAAGAAGAGTCATACATAAAATCACACTTCCTTAAATGTAGGCAAAATTGCAAAATTTTTAGGCATTCTGTGTGCAAAGTGCATGAATGAAGAGCAAGGTGTTTAGGGTATATTTGTCAGGAGAGATGCAACATTAAAAGTTGTCAGTCAAGTTTTATTTTGGCTGAGACCAGTCGCAAGTATAACCCCTACTTTTTGTGGAATTCAAATTTAACTTCATTCTTAGAAACAGTTGATTATTAAAAACTGGGGCTTATCACACAATATAGACCTTGTCAAGACCAACTTTTATTGAAACACTTTCCAACATCTAACACAATATAAAAAAATCCTTGAAGGCCCTTCACAGTATGATCATCTGTAGCACAATTAGAACAAATCTGTATCTGCAAGAGATTTGTTTCAACTTTCTCTGGCTGTGTATCATATCATAAGCGTGCATATGTGCATAGCCAAGTGGCCAAGTGCTGCATTTTCTCAATTCTAATACTGTAACCCCCAAAATATGGCTACCAGCACCTACTGAGCACAGTACTTCAGTAACTTTTCCATTGTTCATCTTAGATACAGTTAATAAAGTCTGGATGTCTGTGTTTGAAAACAGCACATACGACAGTCCAAGTACATTGTACGAGTTTGCTTCACTTACATTAACACACCACATCCACTCAGAAAGACAGCATACACAGGACAGCATACAGCATAGACAGGAATGACAGGCCAAACTTCTTGCAAAGCATATTTAAAACAAAACTAAAAACACTGGGTTTCAGGGACACAATCTGTTCCACTCATCAAGTGAGTGAGTGAAACAGCCATTCAGTTGGGCCCATTGCACAAGTCATTCTAAACATCTGGGCCCAGAAGTTTAGAATATAACAGAAGTATATTACAGACGTTGAAGTTACCTCTGTGCATTGCCCCCTTCTAACAGCAACGAAGATTTTTCAGTGGAAATACCATCAGAAGTGTCTCCTCTTGTGGGGGAGGCAGCAGTATTTGTACCTGATATATCTTTCCATCCTCTCCTACCTAAATCTCCTACCTATAACAAAATAATTACTGTATGCATCAACTTACTACACATTACATTTTGTGACTGAACTTGTTATTTGTTTAGGTACACGCAGCTTAGTGCAAATTATGTGAAGGTTAAGTCCATCCGCCAAGCGATTCCTACATACATTCAAGTGTCAGTAGCATGGGAAGTGATGGCTCATTTTGAAACCCTCAATGAGAAGAGTGTAACAAATACATGGTGTATTTTTCTGGATGAAAATATTTTAGGCATTTAAGACCAAAGGCTACAGAGGCTCACATAACACATGTAGATAAGTGTGCTGCCAGTGCATTGCATTTTCTCATATGGAACAGATGTGTAATACAGTAACTTTCAGCACCATGTGAATGGCAAACAAAGAAGTTTGTATTAGCACTGCAAGACAATATTAACTTATGAACTGCAAGTGAAGAGTTTAAGATAATATTAACTCTAACATATGTAAGTGAAATAAATGTGAGACATTGCAACATTTCATTCGGTTACCTTGGTGGCAAGATTTGAGACTTGTGTACTGACATCTTCTAGCAGCGTTCCTTCCTTCACCTGACAGAACAAAACCACAAAATAGTCATGCAGGACAAAGTAAATCATTACAAGGGTAAAAAATAAATTATAGGCACGTGAATACGTCTACATAACATGCAGTCTTGACATATTATAAGGATACATCACTCCAATTAAAACACTAACCATGCTATTATCATAACAATAACAAAAACAGAAGTTAACAATTTTATGTTTTTAACATTAATTCCTATAAAACTCAACCCTAATGACACTGAAACTCACTGTTTGGGTCTGTGAAACATGTGGCTACAGTGAATCCACTACAATCCGAACCGACCAGCAACTGCATGACAAAGGAGACAGTCCACTCCTCCCAGTTAAGTGGAGAGGCTTTAATATCAATTTGATTTCAATAATATGACATGGCTACAAGAATTTTTAGAAAATCTGGTAATCAGATTTTTAGAAAATCTGGTGATCAGCAAGACTTCCCATTAAGCAATTACAATAAATACAACTGCAGTATAACTCCAATTATCTGGATTAATTGGGACCGCGAGCCATCCGGATATGCAGAAAATCCAGATAACTGGATTCTTCTTTGAAAATAAGCTACACTGGCAGTATAAAGTGAAACAAAATTTCTACAAACAGCTATTTTTAGGCTGCATATTTATTTACATACAAATAAAACATTAATACATAATTCCTTATACATATTTGGCAATGGGGGGAAAAATTTCAGCCATGCAAAAGATGTAGTACCATTACAGTAAGAAAATGTTTGACTTACAGATTTACTTGATGAAGTCAAGGATCTATCAATCCAAGAACTGGTAATTTCAAGGCAAATTAGTTTTGCAGCAGAATTCTTAACAAAGTTACCTGAAGGGCCAAGCTGATCCGGATAATTGGCGACCCAGGTAACCAGCATCCGGATAACTGGAGTTATACTGTATTTAACAGTCAACAATGTCTCACAGCAACCAGTAAATAAATACTCTCTGAACTGAAGTACAATCCCAGTGGGACCTGACAACACTATTTCATCAGCAAAATGCACGGGGTCCATGATATTTAAGAACACAGGCTATCTATTCACATTATAACATGCTATCTATTTCAACTGCAAGAATCTACAATGCCATTAAACAGTGAAGGTCAAGCAGCAAACAGACTGAATGATGACATTCACACATCTATGAAGTGAACAAAAAATAAACAGAAATTTATCTAATTGCTAACAAAGGCAGAACTGACATCAATACACACCACACACAAGCTGTGCTTTTGTTTCAGTCCTCAGACATGGTTTCAAGAAGCCAATCATAGTGCCCACATACATCTCAATGGGAAGTATCTTTAAACTTCTATATTTGCACTGTCTGAATCTGACATCACTTACACTCAATTCCATCTTGCGTTCTAACAGAATTAGTCAAGAACTGTTTATGACTATGAATAAATATTGCATATGTTTTCATCCCACTCCAACACTGAACCTCATCTAATGAAATTCATGACAAAATAAAGACAAAAAAATTATGGCAATTCTTTTTATTATTCAATTCAGGAACTGTTATCAGTCCATCTTCTTTCCAAGGCACTATCAACATAGACATACAATTTATCATGAACAAAATTTTCATGTTGTTTTGGATGAGGTACTTTGAAGGATAAAGTACCATATATGAAAATAGTAACCAGATAAATATTTGGGCACAAGAAAAGGGATGCATGCACCCTGCAATATTATGAATTGTGTTCAATAAGTAAGGTCCCTTCATCTGTAAAGTCTACGTTAATGAAGCATTTTACTTTTTAGAATGAGGAAGGACTTGTAGGAAGGGGTGACATAACAAATGGTGCAAGAGTCAGTCAGTCAGATGCTATATATGGGATAATTTTCTGTGCAATAGCAATGACCTCTGAAACTTGGTCCCCTCAAGAAGTTCACAATTTGGTTCAGTTTCTATGGGCAAAACATGTTTCCCCATTTAAATTCACCACCAATTCATAAAGATGTATGGTGACAGCACAACGATAGTGCAGCATGACAAAAAATGGTGCAAAAAGTTAAAAAATGGTCAAATTCACATCCACAATGATGATCAACTCTGTTGACCCAGCACACGAAGGACACATGTGAATGCAGCTTAAGTGGAGAAACTGGCTGCAGACTGCTGAAGCAACACTTCAAGAAGTCACTGATTCCACAGTAATTAGGAAGTGTAAATGGCTATTTTGAATAGTCCAGAACGGAAGAGGGTTTCTACCATGACGGAGTATCCAAACTCGTGCTAAGATGTAACAAATTCATCATTATGCTTGAGGATTAGGTTGAAAAATAATGATACTTTGGTGGAATAAATGAGCTACATTTAACATTGTAATGACTTCCTATTTAATTTTCATAACATAAGGGACATCACCTGCTCAACATCCTTCAGTATTGTTAGGACAGTGACATTAAGGAGGCTACCATGGGCTGGACAAAATTAGGGGAACATGAAAAGCCTACACAATTTCAGTACAGAAACCT
Source organism: Coptotermes formosanus (assembly GCA_013340265.1). Taxonomy (NCBI): domain Eukaryota; kingdom Metazoa; phylum Arthropoda; class Insecta; order Blattodea; family Rhinotermitidae; genus Coptotermes; species Coptotermes formosanus. Next base: position 414,493 of record BLKM01005761.1, read on the forward strand.
CTTGGCAGAAAGAGGCACCTGAAAGACCACAAAGAATACAAGATGACAGCAAACTGCTAGAGGCCTCATTTCTAAGGAACAGACATAAAAATATGGCCTACACATGCAACTGGGATTTAAAAAACCCAGAAGAGCATTCCACAGTACTTACCTTTTCCCCGACAGAAGCACTTATATCAGCTACCTTCTGAGATGCTATGCCTCCTATTCTAATGGCTCCTTCAGTTGCTTTGCTTGCTATTTTGGTTGCTGACACTGAAAACACAGACCACCCCTACAACAGAAAATTAAAAGCCAAAATTTACTTAAATAAGTCAATATTCACCTACCTGTAAGAGGTCTACAAACTGTTCTCACTTGATCTACAGACATATTAAAGCATCACAACAATTTCTGTTCATGATAAGGCACTATGACTACACATTTTGAAGCAAAAAATATGACAATTTTTCATATTTGAAACAAAACTATGGTACAAAAATAACCACTCTCGATAATGATACCAATATGTGAAGTCAGTAAAAACAATGTGTTCCCTCAAAATGAGCAACCATTTGTAAAAATACAACTTGACACAATGTACTAGTTCACATGGATCCACCAAAATCTAAATTATGGTTTTCAAAATTTAGTATATATGAAGCAGCAATCCTTTATGTGTATATCCACTCCATACAAAGTCCCACATTCCAGCTTTACCAGTTCATTAATTACTTCCATCAAATACAATGTTAACTATATACTTCACACAGTGACCACGTTATTGTCTTACATTCTACCAAAAAATTGACATAATTTGCACAGAATTTCAAGGTCTTTCCATAAAAGTGACACCAGTGTCGCTCTTACGGAAGCCGTCAGTCCAGTATTACTAATGGCAACAAATTACAAATTATAAAAGTGGGATAGCATGTAGTGATACGACCTCCATGCCAAATTTCATGAGAATTTGTCAGTAAGTTCACAAGATATTACAGAAAGACAGATGAATGGTCATAATATGAAAAAGTAAGCATTAAAAAGTGACTGCCCAAGTTAAGGTTATTCTTGGCAGCTGAAGATAAATAACACACACAAGGTACAGTGGAGGTGAATGTATTATTGAGATCCATACAGCTTTAATTACATTAATAAGTAGTAGTTCTCAAGCACAGGTAATAGCTACTAATTAATTAATCAATCAATTAATTATGTAAAATAAAATAAGGATGGTGCACTCTCAAATTCAGTTCCAGGCTTGAGATTAACTTTTTTCTTCATACCCTGAAATAGCTCATTAATGACATACTTTTATGCAACAATCACACAAGCTCCACAGGAAAAAAAATTCAAAACAGATTGCAGCAACAGAAAATTCTTTTGTTAATGAACGTGTCCAAACAGATATTTGGTCATGCAACTTCTGCTCAATAACTTGGATTTTACATTATATTTTCTTTCAACTAATCCCAGGATTGTCCTCCATCCAACATACAGGTTACTGGCCCAGGGCTTGAAATGATTTGGGTTCATTTTTAACTCGATGCTTGTTTCTAGAAATGCCAAACACAACAGTAAAACACGCTGATGCAGTGGAAATATTCTATCCCTAAACCCTACAATGTACCCCATGGGTTCTTTGGCATTTCACTGAAAATAAGCACATATCCATTCCTTCTCAAAACATAAATCACATAATTCCATGAAATCTGAGTCCTTCTTGAGATGCCACCACTTGTTCACCTAGTCAAGCAATCCCCAAGCCATTCTAGGTGGTCCCCGCAAACACATAAAAATTGTGCATGTGTATGTGTGTGTACAAATTTACTGTATGTACAAACACACACACACACACACATATATATAAATATATACACACACAAAATTCAGATAATTCACTCATTGCTCCTTACATAAGATGGCCAATAATTGACTTTTTGTGACATATGTAATGGCTATGTTTCTACAGCACAGATTATGGCACATGACATAAGATATGATCATTATAAATTACTCAAATGGGAGGAATATGGAAAGCCTGAAGCTAGTCCGTAGATGATGGTATGTTTCTGGAGGGAACGGAAAATAAGATTCCCTCAGGACAGCCACCTGACAGAAATGTTTGGTACAGCCTATTACCTCAGTCGGGAACTACGTGGCCCTCAGTGGCTCTCATTCTTCTGAGTTTGGTTATCTGGTCTGGAGTGATACATATTCATAATGTAAGTTACTTTCCTTTTAATTCAGATAATCAATACACAGGGCCTTTCTTACATCACCGCATGGAGCACAGCAACTCTATCACATAAAATGCCCACATCTGCCAGTATGTGTCATGATACATGTGGTGCTCAGGACAGCAATAAAAGAAATACACTGACTATTTGCATAAATTAGTAAAAAGCAAAGTATCACACTAGAAGAGTTTCCTTCAAAAGTACTGCTGGTTATAATGTACACATGGAGGGCATGTAAGTCTGCAGACTTCATGGTAGGTATCAGTCAGAATGGTACTGATTTCTAAATCATTCTGCACTGTGACACTGACTGCAGGCCACAGCCCTTAATTTTGGCTGTCAAGAGCACTTTCATTACGCATATAAAGTACAGCAATGTATACTTAATATACACAGACTCACACTTGCTAAAGAAGAAACTGCACTATCAAAGAACTCTTGGGAGGTGCTACGAGGTGGTGGATCCATTGTGTAGCCAAACCCAGAATAACGTCCACCTTGGTTTGGGGGAATATCACTGAAAATTGAATATTAAATCAGATGCCACATATGGTATTTAACTTTTGAGTATAACATCTTGTTTCATTTAGAACATCAACATAACACTACAGAAACAAAATTCTACCACCATGAACACCATCTTATTACTGTACATACTACACTGTTTATGATGACATATTTCACCCTGAATGTTAGCCATCGTTAGGTCAATGACACACAGGAAACAAGCAGAGGAATTAAAATTTAAAATAAAAAATACACACATTTACACTTCTATGTGTCCTCCATACAAATTAGATTTCATTCACATCTATACCACACTATTTTATACAGGACTGCTTTTCATATTAAAGTTATCTCTTCATCATTTACTGGGAGGAATTGTTATTATAATGCATACTATTAAGTGCCAAATTTGTAGAATTAAAACTAAATGGTTTTTTTTAACTAACTTATTCTAGAATTGAATCCTACTAATACAGGACTGTCCACTGCAAGCATGTGTTGTCCTTGAGCAAATCCTACACATGACTCTTTTTATCTCTCCGGTCTCAACTTTGAATGAAAATGTGGATGTTTATATTAATACAAAATCCTGTGTTCAGATAGTATGTCTAGGTGTGTTAGTCAAATGGATTGTAACCATGCAATTACACTGTGGATTTGTTGTGAGGTTGCTCGTGTATGTGTGCTTGCTCTCGTGACTGGATTTGGACTGTGTACAATATATGGTGTAAAAGGGAATCAGATCTCAGTTCCTTAGAAGACACATGGAAGTGTAAGTATATATTATTATTTTAATTTCAATTCCTCTGCATATTTCTTGTATGTCACTGATTGAATATGGCCAACATTTAGGGCCCAAACATACTGCCATAAACAGTAACAAAGTTGTGGTAATGGTGATACAATTTGCTTTATGCAGCATTACAGTGTGGCACTTTAGTAATGCTAAATAATGCTTGTACCAAAATACATTACAATAATTTTATCATGTATTAAACTGCGCATGAAAAGTGACACATTTAGCATAACAGACTAGGTAAGTAAGATAGCGATACTCCAAAGGTGTTTGTGAGATCTGAAGTCCTCATGACAGTGAGCAGTCACATTACAGTCATCTGGGAGGTGATACTGTGTGGGATGGTACATAGGCACCAACAAGTTGGGAGGAACTGCTGCCCAATCTTCTCAAAGAAGAGGAGTCTACCCTGAAGCTAATGGCCACAAGTTTCTCTTAAACGTTGTACCTGTCTATCAAACTACATGGTTGCACATCCCAGAAGGCCACAGTCTTGAGGGATTTCAGCAGAAAACATAGTGTACTAACAATAAGCATGGCCAGCCATTACTCAAACTAAGTGTAGACAAAGACTTACTCAGGTTTTAATGCATTCTCATTCTGCCTGCGTGTGAAGAAAGCTTCTTTTTGGTCTCTGAGGTTCTGTTGTGCATCCAGACTCTGATATCCCCCACCTGACTGGTAGCTACCAGAATCAGAATTGTAATTATACAGTTGATCACTATTACCATAGCCGACACCTCCTGTGCCCGAACTACTGCTATACTGCTTCAATGAACTGCTGAAATAATTCTGTGCTGATGAAGTTGCCTCATTCCATTCATGTCCTTGAGCAAGAGCTGCAATCTGACGACAATGCATTAAATAAAAAATTAGCTTTAATCAATAAGAGTTTCAAGAGATCTTAGCTTTATATAAAAATGGGATTTCCAGCTACTTTAAGGCCAGAGTTACAAATATTCTGGTGATTCAAAGTTAGTGACAATTTAAAGATTTAATACTGTGCATCCCTTTAATTCACAGAGCAAGGTAAAACTTCATATCTGTCACTTACAACGTAGATCCAAAACCTTTTCAATTAAATTCATCTGCCATGTTGAGCTAACACGGAATGACCAACAAAAAGATACTGCTACATTACCCAACACTTGATCTGTTATGTCTTTGGTGGGCAGGGGAACCCCCAGACATCTTCAAATCAATTAACAAAATAACTAAAAACACAACAAACATCACCAGTTCTAGCCTCACCTTATCACGATATAATGCAGCTGCTTTTGTGTTATACCGCTGTTGTAATGTCATACTATCATCCCAATCTGGTTGGGACTCAAAAAATTCTCTAGCTTTTCGATTTCCCCCGACCTAGAAACAAAAGAATACAGTTGTTCACTATGGTTGGCTTGAATTAATTTACACAATTTATAATCCACTATCAATGTGACATTATGTGCGTTATATAACAACACTGTCAGCTGCTAAGTTGTATAGGGTCAGTGGTAGATCAACAAAATACGAGCACAGATCATTGGTAGAATGATAATAACTGGGGAAACCCTAAGCATTTGGTGAACAAACAGTCCCAGTACCACTCTGTGCACCAAAAACCCCACATAGTCTGGCCTAAGGTCCTGGTCCTCTGCAGTAACAGGCCACTGAATACCTGATTAAGATGTGGCATGTCCCATAATCCAGTATGATTACTTGACAATGTAGAGCTATTCCAACACAAGCCTGGACAGGCACTTAGGGCTCCAGGAAGTTCAGGCTCCCAGAATTTCTAGACAATCAGCACATGAACGTGGTAAGGGTGTTAGTCCTAATATCGGCCACCTTTACCCCATAGTACTCATTTCTGTTACAGGCTGAGTCGACCCCAGAGCCATAGTGCGGCCACAAGGATTAAGTCAATGAAAAACCCCAATGACCCCCATTGGGAATCAAACCTGTGACCTTCCAGCTTGTAGCACAGTGCCTCAACCAACTGTGCTACCATGTACCCCCCCCTTAACCATATTTAAAAAAGATAAATGGTTAAAGCATAATCTTAAAATTCTCCAGCAAATACCTGCAAAAATGTTACAAGAACAGCTGGGCCCCCACCATATCCAAAAACTCTCACACTGAAAACAGCATTGGTAACCCCTAACACATTAATGCTGGTAGTAGATCCCTCAAGATTTAACACTGCAAATACTAGAGACCCCAACTGCACATGATCCTTTGCCACTCTTATCCACACAACCTGCCTCCATCAGAACCACCATAATATATATTACCTTTCAAGGGGCCACATTCTAACAAATTCTCTCCTCTTCCTAATTTTTAATGTGTTCCCATCCAAGCCACATGTCTAACCCACTTTAATCATAACTACACTACCATAACAATGCTAGATAAATCATTATGTATCATCCTAAATTATCCATGCATATCCCTCTTAGGTACTAAAGATCTTCATCAGCACTTTGCTTTCCAGCACCTGTCATTTATAAACCTTAAAACATTATTTATATGCAGTGTTACACTTCACACTAAGGGAAAAGTGAGAGTGTTTTGTCAGAAAATCTGCAGGGGGAGATAACTTGAGAGATTTAGACACAGATGGGAGTTAGCATCAAAATCGATATTAACCCTTGGATTGAAGCAGTATGAAATTACTTTTCTGTGCAATGCTTCCCAATATCAAAAGAAGTATGGCTTAGTTTAAAGGCTCCCAGGTTTCACCCGTTTGTCTTTCTGATAACAAGTAGTATTAAGATAAAGAGTAGGTTTGAACTTTGTTGGAACAATAGTGACAGGGAAAAACCAAAGTACTCTGAGACAAACCTGTCTGAGTGTCACTTTATCCACCATAAATCTCGTGCAGACGGGCCCAAGATTGAAACCTGGGCCACTGCAATAATGGGCCAGTGATTAAACACCTGAGCACAGCCTTTAAACATTACAATTAATCTACATTACACATAAAGATTCAGCCTGTTCACAGCTCACAGAGACCACAGCAGGCTTCCATTATACCAATCAATTAATCAGCCCTTTGGCACTGGAAGCCCACTATAGTCAGTATGCAGTGTGATGCCAAGGAAACAATGTCTACTGAAGTCACTGGCCAAGAGCATGCAAACTAATGAGTGTCTATTTAAATCCCAAGTCCTTTACACAGTACACTGAGCACTTCATTCTGGCTCCAAAAGGTTAATGTCGTATGGGGAAAATCACATTTTGCAGTAAGAATCATATGCTACACAGAAGTAACTGTGTGGGCAAAGTACAGACTCTCTTATTTACAGCAGGTGGTATGTTTAGTAACCACTGGGTTTTAAAACATTAAAGAAACAGGGTAAGAGAGTGTGAAATGGTTTCATTTTCCTCAGGACATGAACCAGTGGGGAAACCTTGTGAAGATAGTAATGAACTTCCGGGTACCATAAAAGATCAAGAAGTTTCTTGAGCAGATTATTGAAAAGCAAACTGTTCCATGTAGTTAAATACACACGCGCACACGCACATACACACACACACTTCTTTTTATGTCACCACCCCATGAGAAATACTTGCATTCTGTAGAAACGGTATGTTACACGAACGTCAGTCGCACGTGTGTGTCAGTTACTTTCTGATCCACTTCACTCATGAACATAAACAGTCAGTTACAAATCCAGGCATACACACCATTTATCACATACGGCTCATCACAAAGAAGAATAAGAACTCTCGCCCCATCACACAAGGTCTCAACATCAGCTGTTGTCACCAGTTATTTTTCTTTCAATTACCAAAACTATGAGAACAGGAAATGTATGCACCTCGGCCAATGGCCAATCAGAGATAATCTTGCACACAACCAACAGAGAGGAAATACGTATCACATACAGGATTTTCTAATTATTATAATATCAATATGGTTTGGATATTCTACCTAAATTTCCACCATTAAATATGTCTCCATGGGCATCAAGGTACCAAGCAAAATACCTCACACAGCAAAATTTCTCTCTTGTATTCTGTGGTGTCCAGTTTGAACCTTGCTGGCCGGGACACCAATTATCCTGAATGGGGTTTTCAATAATTCCAGGTAACTGCCAGAACAGCACCTTAAAATGTGGCCACAATCACATCCATCAACATCCCTTCCCATATCACCCAATTATTTGATGCTAGTTGCTGACAGCAACAATAAATAAATAAATAAATACAGAAATGAATACATGAAAACATTGAAGTAGAAGCTGTTGCAGAATAACCAATTTTTTTGAAAAGTGGTAATTTAAAAATAAATACCTTCATTTTTTCAAGTTCAATATCCTTCCACTTATCCATACTAATGGATCGAACAAAAGATAAGTGTACACCAAGACCACGATGCTTCCCAGAACATTCCAGGCAAATCCAGATGCCATAGGTGACAGAAGCCCACTGTGGATTGTGGGCATTGCATTCAAAGCATTTCTGTAAAGTATCAGAGTGTGCATTTTATTACTGCAGCTCAAATAAAGACCCAGTGCATATAAGTTATAACTTTACTGCAGAAGAAAGCTGTGCAAAACAACTAGAAGTAAACAACGGTCTGTGCTATGCTCAAAAATTAACATTTGTAGTAGTAGGAGTAGTGGTGGTGGTGGTGGATGTGGTGGTGGTGGTGGTGGTGGTGGTGGTGGTGGTGGTGGTGGTGGTGGTGGTCGCAGTAGTAGTAGTAGTAGTAGTAGTAGTAGTAGTAGTAGTAGTAGTAGTAGTAGTTGTTGTTGTTGTTGTTGTTGTTGTTGTAGCTGCAGTCGTGGCAGCCTGCCTCTGTAAGGCTCATGGACATGGGTACACACAGTAAACCAGGCACCTTAACCCACAGAAAAATCTCAGTTGACAGGAGGCTGGGTAGGCCCCAGAGCTGGCCTGCATTCATTGAAGATACAAATCTCTTGGCCCTGAAGGGAACTAAACCCTGCATAAATAATAATTCAATTCAATTCAATGGCGTTTAATAATAATAATAATAATAATAATAATAATAATAATAATAATAATACCAAAAAATGTACTGTATTCAATATGGCAGGAAATAATAAATGCAAGTCAGATAACAGATGGTAATAGCTAATAATTTGTAATGATAAAGCTAGCAATAATCCGCTTTCAAACGGGCAACAATATTTTGATAATTCGTTTCAGGACAGTTTTAAATATGTTCCAACAAACAGGACATATGCAGAAGGGCTTGGAAGAACTCACAAGCTCTGTACATACAGCACATTTATAATCTAACACAAAATTAAATTCCATTGTCTACATACACATTACATGGAATTAAGGCAACTCTCTGGAAGCAACAAACTAACAGTTTTTCATTCTGTACCAGTTATGCCAATCTCGTTTGGTATCTCACTGCCCGTCACGTACCGAAAAATGTCACGTACTACTGCCTTTATTTTGCATTAGTTACATTCCAAATAAAAGAATGAAGATGCATCAGATAGCATTATACTCGATGCTCAAACATTCTCACTTTCGTTTATATGCTGTTACGACTACATACAATCATACTTACAGAATTATCGTCGATGGGCTTTAAATCCTGAAGTACTCTGCGAGTTCTCGGACTAGCCATTGTTCCTGCTACTGCCAAATGATTTTCCAACTTACAGAAACCCCACGTATTAAGTACCAGCAGTCGTATTACATTACATTAGGTATCACTGATGAACCACTAATACTAAAATCTGACACCTCTTGAACCCACACAGGCTCTCCGTTACACACTGACGTGTACGGCCCCATATTGCCAAAGATCCTTGTGCCGGATGTAAATCCTTTACAGACAATAGACCGTCTATTGTTCAGTGGCGGGTTGATGTATGATCTGTGGAGATCATACATGACCCGGTGATTATTTCCCTGCATAGAAAAATATGTGGAATATGCTTTTTAGCTTTCTTTCAGTGTCCTGCATAACCACTCCAGGCGCGAAGGGACGTGCCGCGCTTTAAGAAACATGCTTATACTCACGGCATTACGAAAATAGTGTTCCAGGTCAAGCACGCAAATTACGTGCATACTGTGGTCCAGCACATTATACAACATTGTAGCCAATTGTATTATATCGTAGAGACTTGAAAATTGCTCTGGTGTATTCCATCTGTAAAGACCAAATTGATCAGTTCAACACACTTTTCATGAACCTTTCATGTGTTATCCAGGGTAATGTGAAGTTCGTATGCTCCTGGCAATTGGTATGTAAGACCGTCCTTTATGCAAAATTTGAGGTTTTCATAGTGGTGTTAGTTAAGATTTTTGTCTTCTGGAATGTTACACTATGTAAGTGCGTATGTAATTCATGACTTTTGACAGGACCACAATTCTTTCTTTCTTCAAACTGTCAGGAGTTACTTGCCCAATGACACACCGTAAAAGCCCAGGAGATTTTAACGTTCTGTCCTTGTAAAGTTAATTTCCTTGATTAGTAACACAATTTGAGTTTACATTTCATTTGTAGTGCAATATTTTTGCAATTTAAAATAATCATATATTTCAAGTCTTAAAGGGGCATGGTTGATTTTCCTAATGTTGAAGTTCCTAATGTTTGTTTCTGTTTGTTTTGTTAGGAACAAACTGTTGCCATTTTTATATTTTACTGTTTTTTTAACACAACAGTGTGCAAAAGTAAAATGTTTTGAATTGAAATACAACTGTTCAAATTACACCCTGCATAATTCTGACTGGTGCCATCAAACCAACAAAGACTGTGACATGAGAACATACTTAACATATCAGTCACTGATATAATTGTTGCAAATATGTATTACTCAGCATAAAATAAAGATGATAATGTGAAATAGCTTGTATGATGTATCAGAATGCATAATGAATCACTTGCATATACATTGCATGCAAATTCAGCTAGTAGACTTCAGTAGTAATATCAGATGGCACGACCTTTTCAAATTATCCACAGAGAAAAAGTCACATTAAATTGGTCACAATATCAATAAAATTTGGCACATTGTAAAGTCTTCTCAAGAGTAAAGGTAAAGGTAAAGTTATCCTTGTGCATGTTACAGACACAAAGGAAATGTAGGAGTACAGCTGTACTCTAACCTCAGCACTAGAGGGAGATGAGTGGTCAGCCTCATGCTCTGGCTGCCTCATGCCCTGTTGAAGACCCTCCATTACCACAGGATACAGGAAAATCTCTTGCCCCTGCCAGGAATCAAACCACAATTCCTCAGTAATTCAGTCCAGGACCTAATCACTACTACAGATTACACCGTCCCAGCTCCCAGACTCTTCTCAAAAGCATGACATTTCCATATCATACAAGCAGTCAGTCACAATATCAGATTGATCATATACTGTTTCATAAAAGTATAATTAAAATACGACTGATGCCCAGTCTAATAGGGTGTGATTGTAATACTGTTTAGTCACTGCAGAACTAAGCAGGATGTGTCAGAAAACAAGCAAAGTCGATTATTTGAGAGAATATGTATGTATATTGAAAGTTACTTTGTTAGTGGAAACTAGAGCATTGTACATGCAGTAGTTACCAAAAGAGGAAGATACTAACCATATTTACCCAAAAGGCTAGAATTTGTCCTAAGTTGATCTGAAGAACACATGCAAAGTTAAAAATATCGTGTAGAGGCATTTTCCTGAAAACTGAAGACTGTGAAGGGGGTCATATATTCACATAAGGTAAACGTGTCCACATAACATGCCACGTAGGCAGAGGGGGAGGCATAGCTTTACTCATTCCTAACCTCTGTGCTCGAAGGGGGTGGGTGGTCAATGGTAAACCCCAGCCGCTTTACCTTCGGGAAAGAGCCCCAGTAACCATTGTAGAAGTTGCATGAGCCTCAGGGGCAGTTTGGAGAGGTGCAGAAAATCTCGTCCCCACCAGGGTTCAAACTGTGAACCACCCATCCCATAGTGAGTTGTTCTATCAAATGTGCTATCCAGGCCACCCTTATATTCAGGTGAATGTAATATAATTTCCTACAGCAAAATTAGAAGTTGCTCCTGTGCTTAATACAGCACCACACCATGAAGTATGTGCGTGTGAAGGTACAGTTCCGCACATTCCTAAACTTGTCACCAGATGAGGGTCTGTGGTTGGCATCATGAGCCCCCAAATACCCACTGGATAAGTGGCTGGATGGGCCCCAGAAGTGGCCCAAATGTGGTGGCGAAGAGAAAACTCTCCATCATGCCTGGAATCAAATCACACCTCTCTTGTCATCCAGCCCATATCATACTCGCTAAAACCTCAGCTATTCCAGCTTCACTTTAAACTCTCTTCTACAGGTAAAGATTATCTTCTGTGCAAATTAGACTGCTGGGCTCAAAACAGAAAGCAATATAATATTTGGTTCTAGAATATTATAGGCTAATTGTGTTACATATTATATATAGTACTTACTTTTACTGTTCATGGAAGATTTTAAATCTGCTTGTCATACAAGGATGATGGCCATATTTTACCTTGGAGGTAGCAGTATTACCTGTATATCAAAAAGTGCAGCTTACTCAGCATGACTACAGGCATGGTCCATAGCAATGATGCAATACATGGCCAGTCAAGGTTAATTTCACAAGAGAAGGGTGGTGTTACTTGAGTAGATTAAAATATTTTCCTCTTCTTCATTATGAAAACTGCACTGTGTAAACTGAACAGCAGTCCAAAACTGATAGAGAAGGTTCTGAAATAAGGATGTATAAAAATTTTGCAATTGTAATTAAATTTAGATCAACTGGAGAATATCTGGTATGAGTTTAAAATTAATCTATTTTGCCCCTTAGAAGTAGGCACTATATTACCTAGGAATGGTGATAAAAATATTGACAAATGCTACCAGGTTTAAAGGTACTGCACTCATGCACTTGTGAGAATTCTTATTCACAATTCGTTTACAATCAGATCATATTTCTGCTGGATACAAATTAGTGTGTCACACACCAATGTTACTGGGAATGACAGCTTAAGCCAAAGCCCTCTTTAAAAATCAGCAAGCTTTTGTGCCATGGTGGCACATATCAACTGACACTTCTCTTGCCTTGTAATTGGGCAATTAACACAAAACTTGTAAAATATTCATAATGAAAATAACTAATAATTTTTACTCATAACATTGCAAAAAGAACTTTAGCAACAGGTTATACAGTGTAAAAACACCTTTGCAGAAATGATCTCTTTTATCTACCACTCAAACAGTGCTACCAAATGCTGTTCATGTCAGTAACATACTACACCAGCGAAGTCTGTATACTAAGAAGCTTATCACATGCTCTAAACACGGTGAAAAGCGGAAAGGTGAATAAATAACTGTACAAGGCCTTATCAAACAGTACTGAGACTGAATCTGTGAAAATTAATTTACAGGAAGCAAGATTAATCCCCACCAATGCAAGCTTCTATAACAGTACACATGGTATGCACCTCCTCCCTTCTCCTACCAGCAATGGAAGCACTTCTCAAAGAAAATGTTTCCGTTTCTCCACTGCATTCTGTTCACTGGTTTTAAATAGTTATCAGTGCTCTTCTGTCTTTACCTCTAAAGATTTTGTAAGATTAGGTGGTTGGGGAGGGGGGACAAAAATAAAACATCTTGCAGAAGTTTGTATGTAGTGAATACAGAATCTCTCTCATTTCTGCAATGTTATGTTTTGCTAAAAACTGTCACACAAGGTGGGTCAAGTGAGCAGGTGCGTTGTGATGATGAACTTGCAGTAACAGGATTTACACACTTATAGCCATTTATAATACACTGAATCAACATGTCTGTTCACCCTCACACCTGGGTAAGAATCCCTTTGGTGATTACTGCTTAGTTTCGGGAACATAACCACAGACTAATGTGTCGTCGTATGTTAATTATTTTTGTAAACTACTTTTCATCAGTTCCCGCAAATTCAAACAAATCAGAGGCCACATACAAGAAGTTTTCGTGCCACTGAACCACCTCACTCCCAGATCTTTACTTCAGACAACTAAACACAAGCAGTAAGAAATTCATACTCCAAGCCACTTCGTGAAAAACCTCCTGTCACTTCACATTAAATCATGCATTTCAATTATACTGGCTGCTTATCACCGAATGGACAGTCATTCATATTTAAAATGATATAACCACTCACCTCTCACAGTTCGTCTATTGCTACATCTCCAAATGCTGTATCTGTTCCAACAGATATGTTCAAGGCATTGTCTTTCCAAATTTTTCCCATAATTTCATTCACACATCTTGTTCTATTATCTTGAACATCCTTAAATTCAGATGTAAAATAAGAATTTACACTGACTATAAATGACTGAAGCAATTATATGAGCTGTGTGCTTGTACCTAAAATCTGAGGTCTTCACAGCACTGAAGATATAGCTTATGCTGTGTGGAATAAGGACATAATGCAATTTCATAGGTGGTTACCTACATTTCGGAGGGACATGTTGCCTCCATCTTCAAGAAATATGATGCAGACTGAGGCAGCAGACACCTCCAAAACATTTATAATCACTTATAAAACTGCAAACTGTTGTAACCCAGAAGACCCAAATCCACGGTACTGCTACATGCAATAACATGTCTGTGGTTGTTCCTTGCACCTGTATTCCTGTGTAGCGCAATATATTTGAAATTCAATTCAGTCTTGCTACTTTTTGATCAGACCTTGTAGTTCTGCATGCACTGAGGCATCTCTTTAATGAGTGTGAAGGCATCTATTATTGAGTATAATACTGACAAAGAGCTGCATCACACCATGTAACTGTCATACACAACACATACATTTCTTTGTTTCACATGACAAAAGATAATTTATACAAGTTCTATAGAGATAAAATACTAAGAAAAAACATCAGATATTCTGAAGTTACTCCTAATGTTAAAATTCTGACATATCTCCATCATAATATACTCCCGTATATCCAGACCACTGTTCTCTAGCAAGACAACAGACCAGTTTTTTGTATCATGTTGACTTGTCAAAGATTTCTGAGTGAAGACAATGCAGTTGTCCTCAAAATGTCGTGTAATTATCCCAATTCAGTATACAGTCTGGACATTGACGTGCTGTCCATCACACTGGGAGCATTAACTAAGTCTTGCCTTCCACTTTGATATATAAAGGTGCACCACATTAAAATCACTTTGAAGTAAATATGGCAAATATGATATTCAGTTAAAATCCAAGTGATGACATACACCAATTTTCACCAATGATTAGTGAACAGGAGCATTCCAACAGTGTGATTTACTGTGCTTATCTTATTCTAATAGTAAACTCTATCCACCTGAAATGACAGTATGATGAGATGGAGAACCATACAGATTTTATGCTCACTTCCCTTAATGAAAATCACTACAAATGCAAGAAATTACTTGATTTCAAACCATCCTTCTTAATTTACGTACAAAACCAGCAGGCTGCTCTATTCTCTCTAAAATGAGGCAAATTTTTTGAAGACAGGTACACAGAAATAGTACAAACTTACAGAAGTCATGTGAGCACAGGGAAACTTTTAGTGAAGATGGTGCTATAAAATTTACCTATATAGATATTAAAATTGTATGATTATGAATAACTAAAGTTACTGCTTTGATACTGTTCATTTTGCATGCAATAGATATATGTAAGAATACATTTCCAAGTAATTGCACATTTGTTCATATACATGTATATTATTAATTCTCTGACATGTTCTGGCTAATAATAATAGCCATCCTCAGGGAGACTGTTGACACAAAGGAACAACTTATGCTAGAACAGTTGTCAGTTGTACTTGGCAAATGGTACATTACAAAATTAAATGGTTAAAATATCAATATTTGATATTAAACAATTACTAAAATTAGGTTACAATTATACCATATTTGTATTAGTTTCTAGTTATATTTGTTTATATCCAAACATCTAAAGGCAACAGTACTCTTCAATCCTTGTTGGATCATAAATCTGTAAAAATAAGTGAATTAAAATTATAAATCATAAAATCCAGATATAAAAATTTGAATTTACCTACTATTATACATTTCCAATACACTAAATTCTAATTTTTGTATCTGCGTTTTACAATTTCTAATTTTAATTCAACCATTTTAACAGATTTATGATCCAACTAGGATTGAAGAGTATGATTTGCCTTTATATATCTGGATGAAAAGAAATACAAAAAGAAACTAACAAATATTGTACAATTTCAACCTAATTTTAGTAACTGTTAAATATCAAATATTGATATTTTAACTGCTTTATTTTATAACGAACCATTTACCAGGTAAAACTGACAACAATATGTTTCAGCATCAAATATTCCTTTGTGTCAACAATCTCCCTGAGGATAGCTGTTATTATAAGCTGAAACATGTCATGGAAGTAATAATATATATGTTAATCACCAGATGTGCAATTGGTTTGAAATAAGTATACTGTTACATAAAATTACTGCCTTTAAAGTAACATGCAAGAGAAACTGGTTTTGTGGCACAGGGCAGTAAGTAAAAATTGTACATGTCAACCAGTTAACTGAATTTCACTTAATTTGAATTAATAATATTTTGTAAAAACAGATAATACCAACACATATATCACAAGAACTATAAATATAAATGACATCAGATCTTTTTAAATAATCTGAACTCATTTTCAATACATGACTTCTAGAAACTATGTTTAGTGACAGTACACTGATTCCAGAAGCCTTCTTCACCAATGTTCAAACAAATAAATAACAGTACACAGATTTTTCTAAAAAATTGCACAATGTTATGCTGTCATGGTAATTGTTTTAAAAGTCTTACTCTTACAATCAGGAATCTCACATTCATAGCATTATGAAGACGTAACTAACCTTCGGTATACAAACAGAGCAAATGATGCTATGCTGCACTACAAATATCTGCCACTAATCACGTCATAGGAAGTCTATAAACTTACTACTACGAAATTCTCTCTCTTGCATGTAGAAGTTTTATCCTTAAAATACAAAATCATAAAAAATAAATTATAACAAAGCATGGCATAAGGATGGACTTTTACACGTAGCTTAAAATGTTAACAACCAACAACGTGCTTAGCTGGACAGTATGCTTTCCACCAGGCTGATATACAGTTATATTGCACCAACTGTTTTACATATTATGCTCATAAACAGAAACATTAGCCTGTTTGAGCTACTGTTACATTCTCAGCCAGAAGAAATGGCATGACTAACCACTCACATTTTTTCACAATTACTTGTACAAGTACAAAACAGCTGTCCTCTACATGTTACCTGAGCGGAACTAATACAGCTAGTGCAAATACTGCACTTTATTGAACAGAAACTTGCAGGAATGTCGATTTTCACAACCCATATGAGATCATCCAATATGAAGTTTACATCCTGTTAAACTTGAGGGTGACAATATGATATTAACATTTCATAAACTCTAATTTTATCTATATTAAAATCCAGATTCCACTTTCATTTTTGACTTACCAGCACTTCCTAATATATGTTTCACAAATAACTGTGTGATTTCCACATCACTTGATCTTCACGCATTTCCCCTTAACAAACTTAATAACAGGATTATCTTCCACAGACTTTCATTAATCACTAAGCACCAATGGAAGTGCTCATACCTTAATAAATCCTTGAGAACCACCGTTTAACATAATGAATTCATTCAGTGAGAAGGAAGGGTCTTTCATCATGTAATCAGTGCCCAGTTTGCACTTCATTCCAATCATAAATCATTGCCAGCAGTCAAAATGTTAACTACAGTACATTTAGAATACATGAATAGGTACGTTATCCCTACCATATTTATGTTTTAAAAATATCCATATACTACAATTCAGGCCACCTAATCACACTACTAATGACTGTACAATGTTTATTTAATTATAATAAAAGTGATGACCACTACAAATGAAATCCAGATGTCCACGATCATCATACTACTGTTTCCATTTTCGGTGATTTACCAAGCTGAGTTGCAATTGTCATATCACTGACATCATCTGATTCAGAGTCTGAACTGTCGGCTGAAGTTGTTCCAAGTTTCTGAAATGAATACATACATACGTACATAGGTACATACGTACATACATACATATACACACACACACACACACACACACACACACACACACACACACACACACACACACACNCACACACACACACACACACACACACACACACACACACACACACACACACTGCGCATGCATAAGGAGCATCAGCAAAGACAGATGATTTCTGGGCAGAACTGAAAGCCTACTTACTGCAGAACAAAGTGTGGTTTTATCAGCGTTACTGATATATTTACTATTTACTAATCTTTGCTGCGGTAGTCTGGTAAATTGTCTGGTAATCAATGCTTCATTTTAAGTGACATAACACAGATCTGGTATCAGATCTGGAAAAATGTAAATTATCATGCATAAGTACATTATTTTAATGAATTTACACACTGCCATTCTCCTCTAAACCTCCTCATGTGCACCGAATATTATGTTCCATCACTTTCCTTTTTACCATTAAGTCACCACCCCCCCCGTCTGCAGATGCAAACTGTTCTCTTCACATACCTCCTTGGTATCACAGTGAGGCCTCTTCTTTGCTACAGACCCTACCTTCTGCACCATCTGAGGCAGATCTGGGTTGCTCTCCAGAGTAGAGCACTGACTAGATGGGGGATGGCTGTAGTCTGGAGTATTTTCCTCATCAGATCCCACAGCATCAGTTCTAACAGCCGTGGATTTCTTCAGCCGACGTGACCTACATCGTGGTGCAACAGGCCGTCGAGCAAAGCTGGAAATAATTATATATTAGTTTCAGATTTATGCAAAGTGGAAAAAAGATAACTGAACTTCTCCATCAGTGTGGCATATACTACATGAACTTTCCCACACAACAGCAGTGCCTAGCAAAAAATTCTATAAAGAACTGATGATGACTACTTTGTTTTAGCCTGTATGGTTGAGCCTATCATTAAATATAAATTAATAATTATACAATACAGTGACAAATTTCTGTGCATAATTTCCACGAACACAAATTCTGGTACATTATCAGATATGACATACATTTTCCACTCTGTCCCATGTTTTCAGAGAACAGTAAATAATATTTTGTCCATAATACAAAGTGCAGTGTGATACAAGTGGTTTCTAACATAATCTTCTTCTTCGTAGATGGCACTACAGTCCAATGTGGACCTTTGCCTCCTTAATGGTCTTCTCCCAGTCAGCTCTGTTCTTTAATCTCTAGTTCTATTTTTAATTTTGCCTCTAACATCTCTTTGTACACAGCTCCATCATCTTTTTTTTTGGTCATCCTTGCTAACATAATATGAGTAATAACAAAAGGTTTAAACAAGTACTTGGATTTTATGCCATAACAGCTCTGGAACAAAACAAATTTTAACAAGTGCATTGCAGTCTCAAGCCTGACACCAATGAAAAAACCAACAAAATAAAAACAATCAATTAAAGGTGACAAAAATGAAACAGTCATTGCACACTGATGTATGACTAGTGTACTATCCTGATGTGATTGAGTCAGTCATGCTCATATTACCATGGTTATGAAAGGGCTTGCTGTGTCTTTCATTTCCAGGACTATCAGGTTACTGTAGTTAAAATAGGATGACAAAAAACACATATGTAACTCCATCATTTTAAGGAGAGAGAAACACCGACAGGAAAGTAACGACACATCACTGTTTAAGCTTCATGAATCTCAAATCAAAATTCCATTCAATCAGAGTGGTGATGACTGAATATCATCAAGTGTTTTGAAACTAGTAATTTGCATTAGTGCATCACTCATACAGACCTCCCTCTGTGAAGTGCATAGCTGTCTACTGAATACTCTCCTTCCTCCTCTGACCAGCTTTCACACATGTCATCCCTGGAGTCCTGAGAATCTAGAGTTTCAGAACTGTCTCCCTGTCTCAGCCTGAGATTTGTAACAGGGTGTACTGAATCAGCACAAACGATTACACCCCGATAGTGGGCAGACAACTCCTGGCCACCTCTACCAGCTGCCACAATTCTCCTCGCCAACTCTTCCTCACTACAACAGCCTTCCTTATGACTTAAACCTGACAGCATCGAAAGAACGTCAGGGTTCCCATTGTTGGCTGTGGTTTCAATTACAGGAGGTGCTGATGCTCTGTTTCCATTCAAAATTTCATTCACTTTCCTTCCCAGGCTTTCCAAATGTTCATCATCACTTTCACGAATGGACAGTCTCAAATTGCTGTTTGGTTCAGAATCATCTGAGGGATCAGGCTGTAATCGCAGTTCAACCTCACCACAGTTTACACTATTGCCATTTAAGCTCTCTGTTCCTGGAGATTTATCAGTCACTTTGTGTTCCTCCACCTCTGTCACTATGCCTGCCTGGGAAACAGTTACATTAAACTGACGGCCAGCAAATTTGGGGTTAGGACTGGTGTCAGTTTCACTGATGTCCATCACTTCAGTCTGTGTCTCACCATCCACCAAATTTTGTAGCCTGCAACTGGAATCATTCTGTAAAACAAAACAAAACAAAATAGAACAAACCAGTAAGTGTTTGATATGACCATGATATTCGTTGCATTCATTGTAACATATGATTAATTCAGTCAGCTATACTTCATCCATTACCACTACAATTCTGGGTGGGGATATACAGAAGCATCCATTCACACTTTGGTGGTGAGGGATACAGCGATTTTTAGCCACACTCACATCTGTGTGAAGTACCCATTAAAATGGGTCTGTTCATCTGTATGTGTATAACAAATCCACAAACCCTGAACTCTTTTTGAATTTTAGGAAAAAGTGTGGAGCCATTTCAGTTTTTGGTTAAAACTGGACAAAATCCACAGCTACATTACATGAAGACACATAAACAAATCCTACATGCATCTCCAGATCACACAGCCTTACACATTATCCCACACAGACAACAAAAGAAGGTTACAGTAGCATTGAAAAGAGGCCTGTTTTATTCTTTTAATATATAGGTGTGTGTTTGTGTATGTGTGCATAATTATGCACGTGTGCACACACATATGTAAACACAGCTAACAACTTTGACACACCAAAAACATATTTCAAACTGACAGGATCAACTGTCCCTAAAATCTACAAACAATTATCATACCAATTGAGGAAAAAAAGGGGGAGGGGGCATAAACTATGTTTCTTGCAGAAATATTTTGCCAAGAAATATTAATCAAATGTGAAGGTACTCGCTGAAGTGGACATAAACATGTCAGTCTTCCAATAAGTTGGAACTTGAAAATACAGACAGAAGTAAATATTTGCTACTGTATAATATTTGCTACTGTATTGATACTGTGCTTATGCAAATATGAAATACTAGAATTTTAGTTTCTATATCTACCAAGAAAAAATATATGATTCGAAAGATTTTACACTATATTCATCCTTTTTATATATGCTAATATACTGTATATAATTCTAATAGAATAAATCACTCAAGCTACCCTTCCATTAATTTGAAAAACCTCATAATATTCATTATTCAACCACTTACCACCAAATTCAATACAGTAATGTTCACAGCTGTCTCAAACCTTCATACTTCTAGATTTCTTTGTTGCTTCAGTGTGGCAGCCCATAATCGACGATCAGTCTCATTCAGCAAGATCAGAAAGCTACAGACAGTTAGGGATTTTAATGAAGCAGTTTACTATTTTTAAGGCACTACTTCAAATTTTGCCTGCAAATACTGATAACACAACAAAAAACCTCAATCAGGCCTCCTGACTGACAGCTGAACATACCCAGTACAAATACTAACCTCTCTATTAAATCTCTCACTGAAATGGACCGTTCAGTTCCACGGCATGCTGGCTCCCAAGTTACAAACCACCTTAAGGCAAGGAATACATCAAAAAGCATTCTTTGCTTTGACCAACCTTGATATTACTTTAACTTATCATTAATGACTGATATTCATACTCTTATAGTTTTTTGTCACCTTCTTATCTTGGTTGAGATTGGATTTGGTAAAGCTGCTTCGCTGCCTACATCTTCGCTGTTTCAGAAGATGTTCATAAGATGAACTTCCAGCAGTAGCAATTATGGACTCTGGCAGCTGTGACGCACCATTAAGTACTAAAGCTGCCATAATGGGATTCTATTAGACATAATAGAAAAAACTAAAATTATGTTCATAACCATATTTCAAACATGCTTTTGTCCTACATAAAATGTATACTACCAGCAACACACTACACCATAAGAAACTAACACCTTCTCAGTAACACGAATTTATGATGTGAAGACAAGGAACGATTGATGGTGGCTACTTAGCTTTGCTGCCGAAGATGAATTCATGACATCCTGAACTACCATCAATTTATGTCTTTTCACACAACTGAATTGATAATATAGGGCCTGGAACATCTTCAGAACACTGTGTCCATGACACTTGGCTAGCTACACACATTCAACATCAAATTCCCAACATAACACTCTGCTTTGTCTGGAATTTCTGACAGCTAAGGAACTGAATTTGGAATTAATGAAACAAACAGAACTTCAGAGTAGATCCTATGATACCCACTTTCCTTTAATTGCTTCAGTCTATATCAGGGGTAAAAAAAAAATCCATAAATCCAGGAGCCATCTCAAAATTTCAGGCACCAGAAGTGTGACATGAAAGAAGTTCTACACTAAGGAGTGAAAAATAATGGGCACCACAGCAAAATATTTTGTCGCCTAGGAGACCTGGCACCTACAATTTGTGCACCACTGATCCCTATGGTGCAACCAATAAGAACTATAAATTAATACTTAAGATACACCATTCAATGACGTAATTTGCGCATTATTTCCAGCAGTGCAGTTTTCAACTCTGCTCAGTTTTCCCAAGACAATCTAAAATACTCCCATTATTATCATATTTGTAAACAGTATTAACACAAAGATTTTTCATCTCTTTCTATATTTATGATCACACATTATTTAAAGTTTTCATGCACTGGTTTAATACATATTACCTAGAATCATAAGTTAAAATACACACTTCGCATGGCCACTGTATCACAGTGCTAATGGCACTATATCAGTGTCACCTGACAAGTTCACAGGGTCTCCATGTTGGTATTACTGACAGTATGAGTTAAAAATAAAGGTGGTGAACTCTGATGGCATCACATTCGTACTAATTTTCATGAACATTTGTCAACTGGTTTAAAAGGACCTGGTGGCCAGACACATAAACTGGTTATGCAGATACGATGATGACACAATCCTTTGGTTTCTTATAAAATTACAGAAGCAGGATGAAAAAGAGTGATCTGAAGAGTATACATATACCAACAGTACATGCTGTGAGAGAAAAATATTCTCTAAAACCCTTATTTTGCAAACTTCCTTTCCAAAGGAAATCAGTAAGGGCTATGAATTCAATTGTACAGTAATAAGCCTCTCCAGAAGGACAAGATTACTACATTAAGATAAGTGTCTAGCAGCAGGTCATTCTTACTAACCCCATGTGCCCAGTTCTGTGGCGACTCTGGACTAGTCTGCATCTCAGGCGAGGTAGGAGATGAACAATTGCTAGACGAGTGGTGCTTGCCAAGCTGCTTCTGTGCTTTTAGCAATGAATGCTTTATTCCAACTTTCTTCTCACGTCTAGCAACAACAGAAAACATGTTTGTGAAATACTAACTTCAGTGTACTGAAAGAAAATAAACACCAATGTATCTTCTTCCAATTCCAATTCAACAAAAACTGGCCATCTTAAACATTTTGTGTGCCTACAATCATCATATGAAGAAAGAATTAAAACCCCAAACTTTATCTGCTGATTCTAACAGAATGCTTCACTATGCAGAAGAAATGAAATTCAGCTGGTTAGTTTGGTACTAAAACTAACGTGTAAAGAAAATTAATAGCAGGTCCCTCAAATGGTTGCTGAAAATTTGGAGGTAAAGGAATAACACTGCTGGCATCTCAAAACATACAAAGTAAAGGAGAAGGAAATGATAAATGTATCATGTTAACATGTTCATGACAGGGGAGGCAAACACTTGTCTGATGCATTTCCTTTTTAGAATGGTCTGAAAAAAGGAAATGTTGTATCACCACTGCTTGTCAGCTTTGCAGGAATATACACCATTAGGAAGGTTCAAGAAAACCAGGAAGGCCTAAAAAAGAATGGTACACATCAGCTTCTTATGGACGACGATGATGGTGATGGTGGTGGTGGTGGTGGTGGTGGTGGTGGTGGTGGTGGTGGTAGTAGTGATGATGATTTACTAGGCAAGAACATAAACACTATAAAGAAAAACACAGAAGCTTCATTAGTTTCTAATAAGGAGGATGATCTACAGGTGCTGGAAAAAAAATAACTGTATGTTCATGTCTCATCAACAAAATGCAGGAAAAAATCACGACATAAAGACAGCCAATACTTGATAATGTGGCAAAATTCAAATAAGTGGGAACAAGACTAACCAATCAAATGTGCATACCTGAAGAAATAAAGATCAGATTAAATCTGGAGAATGCCCACTACCAATGGATCCAGAATATTTGCTCTTTCCATTTACTACAAAAAGGCACAAAGAATAAAATACACAGGGATATATTGCATATTGTTGTATACATATGTGAAACTTAGTCTCTCACACTGAGAGAAGAACATACACTGAGGATTTTGTACTGCACGTTAATCACGTGCTCCAATATTTTCAAATAATGAAACCAACACGGCATTAATGAATTATGCATACATTTATTATTGTGTATTTCTGGCTTCCTCCATAGTGCAGATGAGATCTTCACTCTTCCAGGATGTTACGCAGCATACCAATCTATGCTGCATAACATCCCAAAAGAGCAAAGATCTCACGTTTATTATTAAACCTACCCTACATGCTTGATCTTCCTGGCCATCTTCAGGGATACCTCGTAAGTGTGGAATAGTAGGGGAAAGTCGGGTAGTACCGGACAGCTCGTAGTATCGGACAGTGCAAGTTTATCATGATCTACAGTAGAAGGAAACACTTACTGGGCATGAAGATTTAGCTGTCTCCTGTGGTAGAAACTGTCAGTCGTTTGGAGTTGCTGCGTTGTACTGTTTGGTTGTTACACATTTTGTGGGTTTCGTGTCTTTGTTGAACTCCGTAACTTATATTCAGTAAGCAAGTGCACGGATTTTAGTGAGTATATGTATTATTTCTTGCTGTCTATTTATACATTAAGGACTTAAATTTAAACTCTTAAAATGACAATGCTGGGAACTTTATACAATACGCACGATGGCTACATGTCTGTCACGTTGCTTTTCGGCTAGTACCGGACAAAAATTTTTGGGTTGTATCGGACAACATTCGTAAAGTTCTTTAAGCCAGCACATCAGCAAGTGTTATTAAGTCACTGGTGGTAATACATGTACATGGTTCATTGTTATGTTACTTTTATTTATGGACCCTAGGCAATCAAATCAAAATGGATAAGAAAGGCAATATTGCAGGAAAAAAAGAGGCCACTGGACAGAGGCGAAGCTACTATTGATAAGGTCTGGAGCAAGATGTCAGTAAGGACAGCAAGTGAAGCTTATTCAGTTCCTGCAGGTTCACTGCACAACAGATTGGTGAGACATAACAAAGCGAAAAATGTGATAGTTGCACCAGACGTGGGTACAGTCACAATGACATTTTCTGATGAACAAGAAGATGACTTGGTGGCTTACATTAAAGACCTTGATAGTAGGCTTATGTTTGTACTGGTACTTGGGCGTTAAATCATGGAATTTTCTCCAATTTAGACTTCCTTCCACTTGCGGAGCTGAACAAAACAATGCAATCACATCAGGTAGCCAGGGCACTAACTGAATCATCAAGACAACAACCAGATCCATTCTACATAAAACGTTCATTACAAGCAATGTTGAATAAAATTTCTCCTGTTCCTCATGAAACTAAACACAGGTTAACAATAAGAAAACATTGCAGTGGCAGACATGAGATCCTGACTTCAAGCCTCTTCAAAATCAAACTAGAAGAAAAAAGACAGGAAAAGATCGATAAGGCTGACCAGCAGAAAAAGAATTAAGAAACTCGTGGCAAAAATTTTCTAAACAAAGCACAGAAGACCAAAAATCACAATGCTCAGTAAAAGACAAATGAAATCCAGTGCTCATGTGGATTCAAAGGTAAATATGCCTAAAGAAACTGTATACATCATTTGTGATGAATCTTTTGACAAGGACTGGGTACAATGCAAATTTGTAGTAAGTGGGCTCATGAAAACTGTGCAGACACAGAAGGAAACCCTCTTTTTTGTAAATGTGACATTTGCAAAGCTAAAATTAACATTTAACTGCTTTGCCATTTGAAAGAATATCGTGTCTGGTACTATCCAACATATTTCATCACACTGCGAAAATAGTAGTGTTTTTGCCATAAGATTTCTTTATCATTAAAGAGAACTGTACAGGTTAACTTATTTGCACATGTAAAGAAACTCATAAATATTCATATGGCATTTGAGACTTTTTATTCCCTCTTACCGAAAAATGATTATCGCCCAAATACCTTAAATGTCCGGTACTACCTGCCTTTCTCCTGCTTGTTTAACAATGATAACTTTGTAATGCATTTTAACTGTGTACTCCAGTTTTATTGTATAAAATGTGGCCGATAAGGCCAAAACGTGTAGCAAACGTTAACTAATAAATGTATTTATGAATGAGTACCTTGTTCATTGTATTATTTGATAAAACTGGAGTACACTGTTAAATTGTACTACAAAATATTAGTGGTAAGCAAGCACAAATAGGTAGTCTGGCATTATGACATATCCCTGAAGATGGCCAAGAAGGCTGAAACATGTACGAGAATTTACATAATATATGTATTTAAGATGCATGAATGTGTACCTTGTTGGCTATTATTTGAGAGGTTGAGGATGTTTGAGAAGAGGGTGCTGCAAAAGATATTTGGGCCTAAGACAGGAAGTAAGAGGAAGCTGGAGCAAATAGCATTGTTAGGAGCTTCATGCTTGTAAATGCTTGCTAAATATCTATTATTAGTGACCAACTTAAGGAAGATGAGGTACGTGGAGCATAGTGCACATAGTCGGGAGAAGAGAAAAACATACAGGGTCTTGGTCAGAAAACCTGAAAGCAAAAGACCACTTGTAATACCTCGGCACAAATGGGAAACCATATTAAAATGGGTCTTAAAGAGAAGAATGTGAGAACAAGGACTGGATTTACCTTGCTCATGATTGGGTCAGGTAGTGGACTCTCCTCACCACAGTAATGAACCATACAGTTCCTTAAAATGTGAGGTACTTCTTGCCCAGCTGAGGAACTACTAGCTTCTTATGAAGGACTCGTCTCTATGTAGTCAGTCACTTAGTT
The DNA here is from genome assembly GCA_013340265.1 of Coptotermes formosanus. NCBI lineage: Eukaryota > Metazoa > Arthropoda > Insecta > Blattodea > Rhinotermitidae > Coptotermes > Coptotermes formosanus. The sequence goes on from BLKM01005761.1 coordinate 441,389, forward strand.
GGTCGGTCGGTCAGTTTGTTACTTATGACAGGACAACAAGCCAGGTTTGGATCAGAATGCCTCAGTACACATTTCAGATCATGACAATTCCACACACAGATACGAGTAAAATGTAACTCAGCATAAGTGTACTGACACCCGCAACTTAGTTCCTTATGATTTGGTTAGAAAGGCAGTGCAAGTCCACATTACTCTCTACATACAGAAACACTTACTTGAGTAATGCCTGTTCCCATTTCTCAACCTGCCGCAGCTTAACTCTTAGCACCTGTTCTCGCTGTTCCACTTGAAGTAACTTAACCATCAGCTCCTGTTTCTGCTGGTCTACCTGCAGTAATCGTGTTATCATTTCCATGTACATGTCATTAACCCGGTCTAACTTGCGCTCATAGTGCTCCCTGATATCCTGAGCATGCTTCAATTCATCATTCCTCTTCTTTATTATGTCTTCTTCGTACTTTGGGAGTTGGGGTCCATTTGACTGCATCTGCTGCATACGCAATCTTATTTCCTGTTTCCACGTTTCCTGTAAAAATACAAAAAAACTAACTTACCAGTTTGTCATACATAATGTGTATTACAAAATTTATAAAGCCCCGTTCAGAAATGAGCACCTTCACATGTGAACAGCTGCATGTTTGTATTGCTTACACAGTGTCCATACATAATTTTATTCAAATACATCATCAGGACAATAATATCATTATCACTCACATATGCTTAATAGTTCACAAGTAAACACTTCATACTCATATTCACCTTTTGGTGCCAAATGAAGAAATATACTGTAGTGCAGGGTGTACTGTTCCATTTCCTAACAAGGCAGCATATGCAGTGGCCAATTATGGCCATTCTTCTACAGCCCTGTGGGGGATTTTCCTATTGTTTTGCTTTATTCAGGGGAAGGGGGCAGCAGTTTCCACAAAAATTTAATTCTGCAATTTAAATCCTGCATTCTGCAGACTGCACCCTGAATTAATTCCAGTGCCAAAGGGTTAAATGTCTTGTTTTCATTTCTTTATCCTACAGTCTCTAGTTATACAGTATGCTCCAAACTTAAAAAACACTGCTGTGCCATGCACTGGCAGCAAGGGTCAGGAACCCCTCAGTCAATATGCGATAAACACATTATATGTAGCTGTAACAATACAACTGAATTTCAGATTGCCCAGCTGCAGCTGTAAAATTAAACACAATGTTAGGCAAAAGTCTGTTTTTGTGCAAGAATGTCATAGGGAATTAACATAGCAACAAGATTACTGATATGATACTGCCATGTAAAAACCAGTACTGGATTAAGTTACATAAAACAGAAAAGGTAAATCAGGATAGATGGTCTTCAGGCCAACATTCGATTCCAGAGCATCCAAAATACAAAGCACAAGTGCTGCCACTTGACCAAAGAGTTCAATGTGAAACAGGTCAACTGCTTATATAATATTTTGTATTATCAAACTAATAAGCATAGTTTTATATTAAACTCAAATAATATAAATAATAAGAATATCAAATTATTAAAAAAAGTACAAAAAGCTGTCCCTGTCCACACCATGAAGGCATATGGGGGAGCAGAGATACATCTCCACTCATGCTTGACATTAATGCTAGATGGAGGTTAGTGGTCAACATCATGGCCCAATCACTTTACCCCTAGGAAAGAACTGTGGTACCAATTAAATAGGAGGCTAGGTGGGTTGCAGAGCTGGTCTGGGTGTTTTTGCAGAAGAGAAACAACTCTTGCCCCCACCAGGATTTCAAACCCAGACTGTCCAGCCTGCAGTCTAGTCTCCATACCATCAACACTATCCTGTTTTATACAAAATGATGGTACAAACCAGCTATTGTCAGTAGAAGTTCATGGCCATCTTTAGTAGGGTCATCTACATGCTGTCCTGAATAAGTACAAACAGTAGCAAGACTGTGCAAATTTGGTACTGTGTGCCACATACCTGTGTCTTTAAGTAGTCCTCAGGTGATTTGTTAAGAACTTCTACAGAAGCAATGTCCAAGTGAATAAGAATGTTCTTGAATGAAGGTCTGTTCCGAGGTTTAGCATTCCAACACTGTTTTACTAACAAGCGAAAACCTTCTGGACACGTTGAGGGGATTGGAAGACGGAGTGAATGATTCCCCACTCCAAACATAATTGCTGAAGAGTCTACATCCTTGTATGGTGTCTCACAGGTCAAGAGCTCCCACAGCACAACTCCATAAGACCTGAATTACAAATCATGAAGTGCAGCTGTCTGGATTTACAAATTGTCAAGTTAAATAATGAAATAACATTTCATATACAGTACATACCATATATCCACTTTCTCTGAGCATGGTTCATTACGTATAATTTCAGGAGCCATCCATGCTACAGTTCCTGCAAAGGTCATTCTGGTACTAATCTCATTCCATTCTCGACTTGTACCAAAATCACTTATTTTCACTACCTCTCCACGACCAATTAAAACACTGCAAAAAATACATCACTAATGTTAAATCTAAGTATAGAAATACTTCATATTGTTACTTCAAATGATGAAGGCGTAGGTGGCTCAAGTGGTAAAGTGACTGGCCACAGAAGATGAAAGATTAATCTTTTAGCAGAGATGTTCGTAATTTTTCTTAGCATCATGTACAGCACAGCTGTAAAGCCCACCTACACACAAAGCCATTTTATACAGAGTCAGACGAACCTCAACAGATTACTTCAGTACATTTCTTACAACCTCTACAACGCAAGGAAGAAGAGGATCAGACTAAGTGAAACATTTCTTACTTTGGACTCTTCAGATCACGATGAATAATCTTGTGGGAGTGTAGGTAGTGCATTCCAGAAGCAATCTGTTTTGCCCAATTGACAAGTCGTACTGGTGGAACTTCTTCACCATTCTTGAGCAGATTATACAATGGACCATATGGGCAGTATTCCATGATGATACAGTAGCATGGGGCTTGTGTGCACACACCCCTAGAATTAACAACATTGCCATCATTTGTGACAGTTCACCTTTCTGCAAATACTACAGCTGCAAAGACATGCTGGTAACTATTTTGTAGCTACACGAGTTAATGAACAGAAATTTTATTTGTTCATACTTAGCATTCATAAAAACTCACATTCTTCATATTACTGAGCCTTTACCATTGTTTGTTGATTACTTAATGCACTTACTGCACTGCAAATTTGGCTTTATGTTGGTGAGGCTAATTCTAAAATTATTTTCTACATACACTGTATTGCTGAACATTATTGGATGAATGTTTTTTTAATTATTCAAAGATATTAATAAATTTTTCTACTCAATACAAAATAAGTACCTTATGTTTTGTTACCTCACACATTTTAAAGTTTATTGTTGTTGTTGTTATTGTTGTTGTTGTTGTTGTTGTTGTTATTGTTGTTGTTGTTGTTCATGTTGTTATTCAAATGCATGTCTTCATTTAAAACGTAGAACAACAAATTACATCACATTTATGCATGTTATACAAACATGGTTAAGAATTTAATTTGGAATTGATATTTGTTAGAATGTATCATCTTAGCAGTACTGTAAAAGGAACTACATACATCTATTTAGAAGACTGCAAACTCAATTATCTGGAAATGAACGTGGAGAATTAGCATGTTAATATCTTGCACTTACAATCCAAAGCAGAACTCCCAATGTAACAAGTGATAAGAAGTCCTTATTCAGCCAATGCTACACAACATTTGCATCTGACACAATATCGCTAGATAGCCAACAAACTCAACCATCCTTTCAAAGACATCAATTTCAAGTGCTACAGCATGAGAAGCATTTGGCATTCATCTCACTTGTGTGAAGAACATACAAATTGCATGCATACACATACCTGTACATACACGTAAAAATGTGCAAATGTTCGTGTGCACACAAGCAGGTCAGCAAGTATGCATGCTTTCTCTTTAACCTTTTAAAGCCTAGCGGTAACTTTACATACGCCCAGGTTTAACATTAAAATATTCTGCGTGGTGCCCACATTGTGTTTATGTGTTTTGTATGGTTCTCAGAACAAACAGCAACTTTTGCCTTAAAAAACATTAAGAGACTGGTTTTTATAACCGAAGTGGAGAGCGTTTATAGCACGGTACGCACTGAGTCCTTATATAAAACAGATACATTTCGTCTTTAAAGGGTTAATAAATAACAAAATTAACAAAGGAATGATATGGAAATGATACAGAAACATCAGAATTCATGAAAATCATGCAGCTAATTATGAAAATAATACATAACATCACATATCCTGCAGGGTTTGTTTACTGATCACGTTGATGGTTGTGTACATAGCATCATACTAACACTACTTTTGAAGGAGGGAAAAAAAGGGGCGGGGGGGGGGGGGGAACATAATTTCATTAATAGTTTTATTTTGAGAGAAAGAAGAGGGCTACTAGATTGAAATTAGTACAAGGACCCTAGAGAATTGACAAAAAATGTAAAAATATCAACAGCAATATACGCGTGGATAAGATACCAACAACGTCGTAATGCATGGAGTTGAGATACAACAATAATTTTTACACTCATGCACTGCCATTGCAAAAGGGAGGTATATCTGTAGCTACAGAGCGCAGGAACAGAGTAATTATATAATACTGTCATTGTTAGCAAACTTCAAGGACAATTTACAAATCTCATTCAATGACAAAATAAGTCTAAAATAACAACCAGAAATGAGCTGCACAATCAAGTTTTATAAACAGCTCCATAAAATATGGCGAGAAACTATCTTATATGAAGAAGAACAAGAAAAGGAAATTACAGAGCAAATAAAAAATGAAAGAAGCAGTGGATACAGCTTGAATGAAATTTAGGGTGAGATGCATGTTCCAGTTTTAGGTTTTGCTTCATATTATTGTCAATACACGTTTCTTCCTACATCATGAGAAATTCCCTGACAGGGTTACAGATAGAGTGAAACTCGCTTAAGAAAAACCCGGTTATGAAATTTCCCGCCTAAGAAGTCAGGATAAAAAAGCGCCAAAATTCTCCCATTTCATTAAAATTACCCTTTTAAGAAATTTCCCACTTAAGAAGTAGGATTTTCTTGGAATTTTCGAAATTTTCTTAACCCGGTTTCACTGTAATTTTTATCTCCAGCTGCTAACATGGACTAAGCAGACTTGGACATAAACTTGACATGCAATCATGGTTTCAGAGTGCATTATCAGTCTGGTATATTGTACATTCATCCACAATCTGTGTGCATGCCTTCTTTACATGAACTTGGCAAAGCTGTTAAGATAGACCAACGAATACACACACTTTTTCACAATTGTATATTTGAACCAGTATCACCCCTGTATGTTTTGGTGGTCAAGCCACCGTCATCAAGGGGCAACAAAAGTTACAGGCTCTGTTCTGCATCTAAAGTTATATAAAATCACATTTAAGAAACAATGCAATGACACTGGATTCTTTCTGAAACGTAACTTCAGGTTACATACTCCTTTCTGCACCTAAAGTTATACAAAATTACATTTAAGAAACAATCCAATGACACTGGATTGTTTCTTAAACGTAACTTTTGGTGCCCCCTGATGATGGTGGCTTGACCACCAAAACATGTAGGGGTGATATTGGTTCAAATATACAATTGTGAAAAAGTGTGTGTATTGGTTGGTCTATCTTAACAGTGTAAAAATATGCATGGTATACAAGATATAAAGTTTGGCAGAGCTGGTTACATGCATCTTACTCACTTGAACTGCACAATGTTGGGGTGGTTCAGTTTCCTGAGATTCCGAATGTCCGTCTCCTTCTGATCCCTCACTTTCTTCACAGCAACCACTTCTCCTTTCAGCTTGCCACTGAAAACAGCACCTTGAGCCCCAGAACCCAGCCACTTCAGGTCACTGATTGCCTCAAACAGTATCTCCCAATCATCTGCACATTTCAACAACAATTTCTTATGATGTTTAACTATAATATATACGGGGTGACAGTTCTGATTGGTAACAAACCAATATGTATTTCAGTTTACCAATATATAGCATAGACATTGATACTTCAGCTGCTAAAATCCAATGACAATATCTAGTTAGATTTGAGGTTCTCTCAGCAGTGACTATGACGACTGCTGTTGTGTGAGATGTAGCACTGTGATTCTCGTACACCAGAAGTGTACTGACATTTCAGTAAAATGTGCTGCCTCCCTCGTTGGGGTAAATGATGTATACAACAGGTTTGTCTGAAATGTTAGTACACTTCTACCAGACCACATGGCATCATATCCCAGAATACAGCAATACTCAAGACAATGTATTCTTTAGGTTAACATCTTTTATCAGTCATAGAGCTGGCTCAAAATACACAAGACAGTCAGCTTCAGGCAGAGAGTGCTGACTGATTATATTTATACATTATATTATATCACAACATGGAAATACTGCTTAAGTATGCCTGCGCTACATTTCCAGGACTGGTATCTTTCACCCACCTTGACGTCCCTTGATTTCATTGGTTGCTGCCTTGCCAATGATAGTCCAAACTGGGCGGAGACAACCCAAAAGACCATCAATCCAGCCACCATGCTGAGCCGCTGACGTGTTCTGATAGCCAACACTGACACCAGGACTGGGAACAGATAGCTTGCCTGAGTCATTTTGATTGTTATCATTTGGAGGTTCTTCTGGAGGAGGAGGAGGAGGTGGTGGCTCCTCCTTAGGTGATGATGACTGCAGACTCAAATGCCCCAATTCCTCTTTGATGCACAGTATGCTGCAATCAATCAACAACATGGCATTTTATTCAATATTTATCCAGCCACTGTAATGTGTATTTCTGCATGCTCAACCTTCTCAGACTTGCATACCAGTTAACCAGCAGAGGGCTTTCCACAAAGGCACTCCATCTCCAGCTCTCTCTCTCTCTCTCTCACATAGAGTATAGACTATGGCAATTATTAACATCACTATCTTCTCTAAGTATGTTTACTTATACCAAAAATAACAATTTGCATAGCATTAATATTAAAGAAACACTGACCATCCAAAGTAAACACAATAAAAATTATGCTCATAGGAATATGAAATAATTTGTCAGAAACATCGCATGTTGACAAGTCAGTACACAAATGATCCCCAGATTAATGTTCCACAAACCTTCCTGTAACCAGAATTTTACATGGGCTGGAATTCAGTACACTAACCACGCATACACACACATACACACACATACATATATGTATGTACATATAATTTTATTTATTCATGTACTCTACATGTTTGAGTGTAATGTTAAACCTGCAACTGTCTACCCAGATACTATGCAAAATGTGACTAGCTTAAACTGTAAAGGTAATTGTGGGTACAGGAAATAAGTCAATGGCAAAAACGGTGGATTTGTAGCCACATTCCAGTCATTTTTTGCGTCTAGTTCTTAAGGGAGGATACCTTTGTTTCTGGAATGCAATCGTTCACTTCATAAGCACAATGATATTCAAAAAGTATTCCTGATAATGGAAATTTGTGGCTCGAGAATAACGTGATATTTAAGAAACTTCAATTTTTATGTAGTTTTAGGTAAAGTAATATGTAAGGTCAAGGTTACAGAAGGCTCACGTAACACTGGGGTCGGGGGGGGGGGGGTGCATGTACTTGTATAATTGACAGAAAAATAGTATTACTCACTTACATAGTACAAAAACTGTGCAAATAAGTTAACATTCTCAATACAAACTATTGAGACACAAATGGGAACCAGAAAAGGAAAACAGGTGATACTTATACAATGCTGTGATAATATACATGACAGCAGCTACAACTGTCAGAGAGGCAGCAGTCCACAGACCATAGTTTGTGAAACGCAAAGAATAAATACGGATTTCGGGTAGCCACCACATTGTTCTCAATCCTACAAAACTAACCTTCAAAACTGCTGTTATTTTGAAGATCTGTTACAGAAAAGTGCAGACTCCTAAACTGATAAACGCCTACTGGGGGCGCCAATTTATAGTACCCATCACTTCACACTACAGTACGATGATCCACGACAATACGCCTGTTGTTTTAGTTATAACGACCAGTAGCGTAGCTAGGCTTTTTCGGGGCCCGGTGCGAGTAATCACACTTGCCGTCCGCTAACAGAAATTATGACCTTTAAAGAAATCACAATTATTTACTGAATTTCCTTTTATTAGGCTCAACAACTTTAAATGTGCTGAGAGCAGGAAATAAAAATTCTTCCTTTAAAATATTCATTTTGCTGCTCCATGCACTCTGCCGCCCGAAGCAGTCACATCACCCGCTCCCCCGATGCTACGCCCCTGATAATAACAGCAAAAAAATTGTAAATTGTTGGGTGCGGGTGGCACATAATGGGATGATGTCCACACCAAGTTCCGTCAGTATCCATCAACTGGACAAAAAGTTAAAGAGAAGGCACAGACGCGTGAACATAACATTAGCATAGCTTCCTTTAGGCCTACTAAGTAATAGGAAAAACGATTAAAAAGTGTTGACAATTATTATAACAGGCAACCTACAACAAGGAATTAAGGTAAAAAAAAGTCACTATGAACACTATGAAGGCACAGAGGGGAAACAGTGATGCAACTCCATTCATTCTTAACCTCAGCACCAGGTAACGATAAGTGGCAAGCCGATTTACCCTGGGAATTGAACGCTCCGTGACCCAGTAGCAGGCTGACTGGGCCCCAAAGCCGTTACGAAAGTTTTGGAAAAGAGAAAAAAAAACTTCTTACTCCCGCAGACAATCGATGGACGATTTCTCGGTCTTTCAAGCCGTGCCTAGTAACGATGCCCACTACGCTATTCTGGCTCCTATTTATAAATACACAGCCGAAGCAGAGTGGCCTTTCCGAAAGCCACATTTTTCTCCTAACATTCATGCTTCTAGCTGGTCATTGCTGTCAATATGCCATGCAAATTGAACAACAAATTGGTTACAAAACATCTTTGCATTGGTGATATCCATGACCCCCAACATAAAACGTGACATTCTCACACAATGCAATTAATACTCATTATGCTGGCTGGACTGCTTGTAGCCTACATCACAGGCGAGCGGAAGTATGCCTCTCACAACAAAATGCCAATGTCAAGGCCTACGTTACACCGCACAAACTATGACGCCTCACACAACAAAATGCCAATGTCAAGGCCTACGTTACACTGCACAAACTATGACAGACGTCAAAGGGATTAATATTACAGCAACTTAATAAATCACACAAAACGCACGTTTATAAATAAACCATATTTCACCTCCACGCGTTATCAGCTGATAAAGATGGACAACTTACGTTACTTTCATTTTTTCATTTATTCCACGCTCGATATTTGTCCGTAAACTTGTCGCGTTCACCTCTAGAAGACTTTTTAGACATCTCAGAATTGTCAGGAGTCTTTACAATTTGATCCCTCATGTGAACAAACGACGAAATTCGAACTCCGCAGCTCTCTCCGCTCTATTCCCCCTCTACTGCCTCCGTAGACATTATCTGTACAGCACATGACACGATTGTGACGACGCCAAATACGTCACACATTCCGATGCCATATGCCTCTACATGGCTTCCAGAAATGTTTTTAATTGTAGGTACCGTAACCGCTCACGCTGTATAAGATTTTAGGTGCGTTCACATCCCTGCACAATACCTATTCTTTGAAACCTACTGGTTACTATATGTACCACCAGGTTTAATGTTCAGCAATGCTACGTTCTGCCCACACGGTGCGTTTGTATGTTTTGCATGGATCTCAGAACAAAGAGCGACACGCTTAATTTCCTATACACTATTAACTGACTAACTGGCTTCATAACCGGAACAGAAGTGTTTACTGCGCGGTACGAACTGAACGCATATCATTCACGCTCATCTTAGGATTTAAGGGGTTAACCCGTTCTGTCCCCTACCCGTACTCTGTAACACACGTAACAGTTTGAGAATGACCGAACGAATTTTCATTAAATTTTATATTGATGAACGTTACAAAAATTAACAGCTGAATATGAGAAGGCACGACAATATGGCTGCGACTTACGGCGAAAACGGGAACAGTAACCCTACCCAATGAATTTGCTTTAGAACGAGCACCACGAATAGCAAAACCAGTACATGGACACTTGCAAGTTTTCAGGTTTTTGCGGCAATCTAGCTGAGGATTCCGTTCTACTGGATTACAGTGCCGCGTCACGGGTAGTCGGTTCCCGACGTTTCGAAGCATCGAAAACCGAATATCCAGTGACGCCGTGTCATATCCCAGGAGAACGGAATCTTCATATGGCCACTTGTTTGTCTACTGACATTTCGTAGGAATTCCAAACACACACGTTAGATAAGATAAACAGGCAATCACCATACAGAAACAGAAAAACACTAGAGAAAGTATGTATGTACTAGTGGTGACAACGATGATCTGCCCGTGGCATAAACTGCTTCTTGGATTATCAAGGACCATAATTTGGCAAAGTAATGTGTCATCGCTGATGCCGTTAGCCGTGCGGTCTAAGGCGTAGGTCTGCTGGGATTGCGGGTGCGAATCCCGCTGAGGGTTTGGATATTCGTCTGTTCTGTTCGTTGTGTTGTGTAGGTAGCGCCCTCTGCGACAAGCTGATCACTCGTTTAGGGGAGTCCTACCAGCTGTGTGCGTGTGTGTGTGTGTGTGTATCTAATTGCGTGTGATCTAGGACCTTCAACAATGAGGCGGCCTTGGCCCGAATTGAACTACTGCACCACATAAAAAGTGTCATCATGTGTTAAAATCAAAAGAAACGCAGCGCATCAGGAAACATAAAACGGCCTGTATTCAGCAAGAGTTGTGCGGGTGGTTGCTCACGAAACGGCAGATGGGGCGGAGGATGCATAAAAGACACAAATCCAATCACGACCATGATTCACAACGAATGCCTCCGAAATATAAAACAGAATGTTTCTTTAGTTCGTAGTCCTTACCTCTTCTACCTACTCACAGTAAGTGTCGAGGTTGTTTATTTTCACTTGATCACAGTCAGACACACATCACAGTCGGTAGGACTCCTCTGGACGAGGGATCGGCCCGTCGCAGAGACCTCTACCTGACAACACAAACACTCACAAGAGACAAACGTCCATGCCCCCCGGTGGGATTCGAATTCACGAGCCCAGCAGGCGCTCGGCTGCAGACTATATGCCTTAGACCCCGCCGCCACTGGGATCGACTAAAACACAATGGTAATACCCTTTAAAGCCTAATGGTTAGTATATGCACCGAAAGGTTTAACACTAAAAACTCTGCACTTTCTCCACGCAATGTACTTTACTTAACATGCTTCGTATGATTCTCACATGAATAGACATTATGTCCCTGTACAGGATTTACAGACTTGTCTTTCTAATACACGCACACTGTGTCCTTTGTGAGGTACGAACTAAATCTTTATATGTCATGTACATTAGATTTAGTCTTCATAGGTTTAATACACTTTTACTTTCAATTTCTTTTGCAGGTGCCAGTGGTGAAATGCAAACTTAACCACCCACGACTTCCATAAACAGCATTCCTCGAGATCAAGCTGAGATTTAATTTATAGGAATCAGGGACTCACTCAAGGGGGGCTGCCGGCCTGCAGCCCCCCAAACCGAAATTCGAAAAACACAGATTTTGTAGATACGATATCAAAGGTTTTACGTGATTTCCAATTCTGCCGAAATCAGCCACTGAAATCGGCCGATGACTAGTACATTAAAATTCTGAAATATCAGTCAATAAAATTTAAAAAAAAAACAAGAAGACAGGACAATGTGATTGAGTCACGGAACGTCTAGTTACTTGTATATTCGTATGTATACAAATGCTGTTGCAGATCGTGTTATGTTGCACTTACAACATGATTTTTATAACACAATTTTTAAAATCAAACAAATTATATACAGCCTTAGCGTCAGCCTGCCCCGCGCGGCCCCCCCCCCCGCAACGAAAAATTCCGGGTGCGCACGTGATAGGAATTACTTCCAAATTGTGTCTGCAAAAGTAAATAAGCATACTCATAATGCTTTTCACTCGAATCACGTATGTTTTCACTAACTGTGAGAAACTTTGAACATAACACTCCCCTCACCCCAAGTCGTTGGGATCCACATCGCTGACCAGATATAGTACACATCCCGCTTGGTCGTCACATATTGCCACTGACACGTATCGATTTGCACGCACATGTTACGCATTAAGCAGGTATGATAAACTTCGCATACCTGCTCTTGAGATCTTCTGGAGGCGGCGGGAACCCTTTCGTGTTGGTCGAAGCCTTGCCACTCACCAAAATGCTACGGAAAATCATTACATGAATTTCTCGATCGCGATTTCTTGCAGATTTGAAGGAAAAAATATGACAGCAGGAGTTCCCCATCTTTTGACGTCGTTAACAGAGACACTAGCACATGAAACGTCATCAAACGTCCAACTGCACTACCTTCCCACTTCCCCTCATCACGGCTCCATTCATTATTCAAATTACTTACTCAAAGAACGTTAGTTCCAAAGGCATACACTCCCTATGCCACGTATCAGCAGTGTATCAGTTAACGGCAGGGGCGGACAAACTCTAAGAGGCACATTCGTACAGACACGCCCGTCGAAGAAATCTTGCATTTGGATCGACATTTTAAGTAGCACCAACCACTGGCGTGTTCACAGACATTTTTGTCTGCGATTTGTGTACAACCAAGCAGACGCCATTGGCGTATCAGTGCCGGCTTGTCAACTCAAAAACAGGTTGCACACCAAATTTGAATTTGAATTTACTTACAATCCATAAATTCGAAACTCGTTACTACCTCTGGATACAGAACAAGTTACAATAATTTATTATGAATTATTACATACAGTAGTTTGTTAATATTGTACCATAGCTGAAAATTAATAAAATTATTAATTTTAACATACTCTATTTATATTGAAATATTCATCCACAGAGTAGAAGGAATTAGCATGTATATAATTTTAAGGTGAATTAAAATTGTTTAATGTTATCAATCTGACTTTTAATACTTAGTGGGAGATTATTAAGCGCCTTTATGCCAAAAGAGTACATTCCTTTTTTTATATACTAATAAATTTGATAGAGCTTTGTGAAAATTAAACTTTTGTCTAGTATTCGTTACAAACATTGCAATTCAATTTGAATTTAATGTTTTTCTTAGCCACAAATACAATAAGAGAAGATACACATTGCTGAGTCTAATTTTACTCTACTGTATTAACATGCCCCTTCTGGCCATAGTCGTTACTGAAATTTCAGATAGACTACTGCCCAGCAGTCTGGCTTACAAAATCCAGAACGTTTCCAGGGTTGGATCTTCCCCGTTCCACCTGAGGACGGAGGCAAATCCAGCCCCGGAAACGTGTGTTTTTTTTTTGTTTGTTGCCTGAGACGATGAACAATATCGACAGTTTCAGTCTCGATGTGACCACATACCGTCGCCAGAATCCTTGTAAGATAAATGAGTTTTTGTAGCTCACCCCGTTTTATTGCCTTATGTTTTCTATTTAATTTTTGGTAACTCTACTTGGACATGTGTAGTGTAACATCAGAAAGCAGACGGCAGGGTAAGTATTGTAAAGCAAGCCTTTCTGATGGCGATAACATGCTTCGGACCCGTTACCAGTCCTTGACATTTCTGACGGACCTTCATTACATAAGCGGATGGAAATCGGCTGTCAACTGTATTAAATACGTAAACGGAAGAGTCCGTCCTCAGTTTTCTAGAAGAATCAATGTTGATGACTTCGCGAAATGCATCTTACACTTCGTTAGGCGGCAAGATATGTTAACCCAAAAATTGTTTGTAGCCATGAGCCTTCGTCAGGATCATTATCTTCAAATACACATTGTAGACCGACTTTCTACTCACGGGTAACTACGTCTGAAACAGGCCTGACCCAGATGAAACCGACAGCATTTCAACGTAGCGTCATGCAACGTACTTTCGACTCCACAATGTGCCGCTACTTCCAAGTCCACCATCACAGTTTTTGGGTTGAACTGTCCTACACACAACCTCTGTACTGGTGATAAAATTATTGTGCAAAAACTCGATTTTTGCCGATTCCTGTGGCCGCGCGGTCTAAGGCCGAGCGCTTGCTGGGGTCGTGGGTTCGAATCCCACCTGGGGCATGGATGTTTGTCTCTTGTGAGTGTTTGTGTTGTCAGGTAGAGGTCTCTGTGACGGGCCGATCTCTCGTCCAGAGGAGTCCTACCGACTGTGGTGTGTGTTTGAGTGTGATCAAGTGAAAATAGAAACCCTCTACACTTGCTGTGAACAAGTAGGTAGAAGAGGGAAGGACTACGAAACGAAATTCGATTTTTGAGAGGCAACAAATAACTGTTCCAAAATTACTTCCTTTCCACTCACGTATAATGTACAGCTGTTCACAACATATTAAGCAGGCGTACAACGTAATGCCGGCCAAAGCAACAGTTTTTTTTTTTCGCGAAGATATTTCAACTTCTGAATACAAAATTAGTTTCTGTTTCAAAATACCAGAACTCTTCCTTTTAATGTGTTGTCTCCGGGAATCTAACTAGCTCTGTCAGCACAGTCACTAGGCTATGGCCCGGACGACTGACACATCGTAGTTCGATGACCGGTAGGCAAGAAGTTTCCAGTTCTCCAAAACACCCAGAGCAATTCTGGCGCCTGCGCAGCCTTCTACTCAATGAGCATCGGAAGGACTTTCATCGAGGGCAAAACAGACGAGACGTGAGGCTAACCACTCTCCCCATTTAGTCTCGAGGTTAAGAATGACTGCAGCTATGCCTCCACCCACATACACCTCCATAGCACGCACAGGGACAACTCTACCTTTACCTTTAACGTCTTCCAAATTTACAGTTGGAACAGGGCTGTACTATCACCGCTACTTACTGGCGTCACAGGCATATATCGCCCCCGTGTGCTATACGTAGCCTTAAGTACTGTCTGTCAGTATTGCAGATTATACAGGTCAGGTTAGGATCACTGATAAATGATGAACTGGAAAGAGTTTGCCAGTTCTGTATATGAAGCGCATCGCTGGGCAACAATCGTGCCATTAACCTTGAATGTCCGGAGAAAGTTATCCAAAACACAACTGGTGTCCAGCCCATGATTTAACCTTTTAAAGTCTAGTGGTAACTTTACATACGACCAGGTTTAACATTAAAAAATTCTACGTGGTGCCCACATTGCGTTTATGTGTTTTGTACGGATCTCAGAACAAACAGCAACTTTTGCCTTATAAAACATTAGGAGACTGGTTTTTATAACCGAAGTGGAGAGTGTTTACAGTGCGGTACGCATTGAGTCCTTATATAAAACAGATAAGCTTCGTCTTTAAAAGGTTAAACCGGACACATCCTAAATACAAGAGTGGAAGTAACAGCTAGAGAATGTCAGTCCATAACCCGAACCGAGACTAATACTGAATTTGTTGTATACAGTGGGTTCAAATGCCTAGAAAGAACAATTCTGTAATAAAACGAGACAATACGTTTAATTTCTATATGTACTCGTGTCCGTCAGTGGCAAAACCGTCAACTGTTCGCCGTTCGTTTATCCACCCCTAGTTTACTAGCTCTTGCACCGTAAGTTCTATCTGGATAATCTAAGTTCTTTGTTAAGTTCCACACTCGTTTGCCATACGTCAGCATCCTGTGGCACGTGAACACCAGCAACGCAGGATATAAGTTTCAAAGCCGTGAAGAAGACAAGCATAATATTAGCGGCTTATCTCCTGTGTTGCAGAATCACGAGGAAGACTGCAGGTAAGATGCACGAAAATTTACGGAGGTGATTCTAAAGCTCTGTACGATCACAATAACAAGAAAGAAAACCCGAGAATTCTGGAAGTTTTCTTCTTGTTTCTAAAAACAAAGCGAACTCCGCATAAAAGGAGCAAAATATCGCGCTATATATATATATCTATATATATATATAGCGCGATATATATATAACACTACTGTTCACTGTTACAAAAAATAAACTGGCTTTCTCAGATTACCACGCTGTCTGCAAGCTCCCCCTTTCAGCTTCTTAAACTTGATGGATCTTAATACAATTTGGCATTCCAGTCCTTCAAAAGATTCTCCACTGTAGCCACCCCACGATCGTACATTTCTATTGCCTACAACCAGTGATAATAAGCAATATGTTGGCCGTGCTAACTTGTGAAGTGGAAACTCCTTGGTGCTTATAGTTCTTCTGGGATGTGACGTTATATAGCATGAATTTGAAATCGAGTTATGTTATTTGGAATTTCCCACGTCTAATGTCGATCTGGGTATGTTCAGTATGTATGCCTTCAAAATATTACGCACCACTTTCTACACAGGTGTGTTCAGTTCAACATAATTAATGAGAAGACTGTACACAGGTCATTCCACATGGAACTTCTGACTGTGGCCATGCAAGATTCAATGGGGTGTAATTTATTCGACGTTTAGGATTTCGATCGGTCACCCAAAATTTTAAGAAGCGTTGCAGACCTCAGTTTAGCTAATAAAAAAGAAATGTTGCCCCTGTCCACGCCATTAAGACATATAGGGGGAGCAAATGTATAGCTCCACTAATTCTTAACCTCGGCACTGTGGGGGTGAGCGGTCAACGTCACACCCCGGCCGCTTCAACGCCAGGAAAGAGACTGCGCGGGCTCCAGAGTCAGTCTTGACGTTTTGGAGAAAAAATATACCTTGGCCCTCCAGACACTTGAAACCCGGACCTTTGGCCCGAAGCCGAGTCGCTATACCGACTACGCTACTCCGACTGCTGTGTACCATACAAGTATTTCCTCATTTTTGTCCACGCGTACATCCAGTGTCTACACAAGTAATGTATTTCTATAAGAATCCAACACCTCCTCCCCACCCCTGCACTAAAAACTCGTATATCCAGTGGTTGAACCTTCGGCCCTTGCGTGATCAGTACCTAAGAGAAGACAAAGCCCTTACCGTGTTACCGTGTCTCCCGCTCCCGTGGCTGTCTTTACACATCGATCAATGTCCTCATGATTGCATAGTGATGCACGACACTCGTTATTTCTCTCAGCAATTACAGTAGACGCGCTAGATACATACACGTATAGTCAAACCCGGATGAGCGCCACTCCTTGTTCTCAGCAATTTGTGGCGGTGTATCGAGGGTGGCGGTAAACCGAAATACAGTGATCCCTCGGTAAACCGGACCCCGGATGGTCGGGACAATTATTGTTGTTATTATTATTATTATTATTATTATTAGTAGTAGTAGTAGTAGTAGTAGTAGTAGTGGTAGCAGTAGTAGCGGTACTAGTAGTAGTAGTACAGTATTATTATTATTATTATTATTATTATTATTATTATTATTATATACTGTTATGTACAGTATTTCCGCTTTAGGGAGTTTTACTTTAGCAGTGAATGATGACTTTTTTATATTACCCATACCACGGAGTTTCCGGTCGGTGGTCCGGATTCCCGGGTAATCCGGACCAAAACTCCCCCCACATAGTCCGGATGATCCGGGGACTACTGTACTATATACAATAATGGGCAATTCCTGTCCACAGACTTACACGGGTTCGAAGTGCAGGTGGCGCTCTATAGGGGATTGATATACGAAGGTCGGTATGAAGGTAATGCCTCCCCCCGCCCCCCAATTAAACGTGGCGCCGGGTAGAGTTTCTTGCTTTACCCACCGGATAGCGACACTGTCCAGCTCCACGACGATCATCAATACTCCAGTGAGTCACGTACGTGAGACACAGCAGCAGTGCAAAATGGCGGATGTTGTGGGCGTACGTACTATGCAGAGAGTGGTACGATCTGTGGTAGTGACTGCATTTCTTACTACGAGAGGCTCCAGTCCGATAGAGATTCATAGACGTCTGAGAAGCGTGTGTGGTGAGGATACCATAGATGTTAGCTCAGACGCTGGGTCCATCGTTTCAAGAGCGGTGAAAAGGACGTTGGCGACAGGCCCTGCAGCGGCCGACCAGCCATGACAGCGACAAAGGAGACCAAAGACAAGGTTGATGTGTTGATTCAGGATGACTGCTGCATCACTATAAGTGAACTGTGCACCGCAATGGAGATTGGAAAACTGGCAATTATGGCCATCATCAGAGAGCTCTGCTACAGAAAAGTCTGTGCAGGGTGGGTACCGAAAATGCTCACCGTCGGACACAAAACGGCCCGAAAAAAGATCTGTGCAGAACTTCTCCAGCGCAGTGAGAAAGACAGAGATGCTTCTCTCTCAAGAATAATTATCGGTGATGAAACCTGGATTCATCATTACAACCCACTGAGAAAATACAATCAACGGACTGGCATCATCAGTCGTCACCACGTAAGAAAGAATTAAAGGTGCGGGTAAAAACATGGTTAGTTTCTTCTGGGACATTGAAGGAAACTTCTTAGTGGAATTATTGAACAGAGGTGCCACAGACAAGAGCGACATGTGCAGACATCAGAGAAGACAAAACAAGGGATTCGAATGGTTCGGCCATGCAGGAAGACGGATCAAGTCCTCCTCCTGCACGACAACGCCAGACCGTACACCAGTCTGCGCACAAGGGAGGAAATTGCAACAATCGGGTGGAGTGTTCTTCCTCATCCTCCCTACAGTTCCAGTTTAGCACTCTCCAACTTCCATCATTTGGCACCCTGAAAATGCACTCCGAGGACGCCGTTTTGCAGACAACGACGAGCTGAAACACAGCTTGTGCGAAGCGCTCCGACGCTTCAGCACAGTTTTACGCGACTGGCATACAGCGTCTCACGCAAAGTGGAAAACGTGTGTTGATAATGAAGGAGACTTTGTGGAAAATGAATCTCAACTTGTAAACGACGGGCTGGATAACCAGGTTTAAATCCCGGACAGGAACAGGAATTTACCTTCCGGGATAGGACAAAGATTTTCTTTCCGCCACCAAGTGTGGTCACGCCCGGACCGTCAATGGGACCGACCTAGCCCGCAGTTCGAAGTAATTACACTAACCATGACTTACTTTGGAACTTAAGTATTCCTGGCAGGCTTACATACACTGGCGTGTCAGTACAGTTGTGTGTGACAAAGAAATAATATTATAAAATAAATACCTAGGGATGGGCTCATGCATTTTGTTCGTTGTATGGGCCAAACGCTCATGCATCGTACAGCGACAAGCAGTTTGAATGATGAGGCAAAACGTTTGTCTGATCCTCAAAATCAATTCAAATCTACGAAATGGCCTGTCAATATCTACGCATTGTCCGTCAATAGTACACAACATTTATCTGTGTAGGGCGATACAGCGGTAAAGGAGCTTGTAGTAATGGACATGAACAAACAATATCACAAACCTTTGAACCCACTTCGCTGCGGTTATTGTTGTACAGTTCCCCAAACTGTTTTGTTTGTGGGATAAGCGGTTTCCTTTTATGGCGTGCAAGATAAACAAAGGACTACAATGCTCTAATGCAATTGTATGTACCAACTTTTACCTTCACTCCACCAACAGATATGCTACAACACACACAGCTGAGTTTAGTTACTATGCGCACAATCGATCTGTTATTTGTCGTTTCTCATGACAGACTTAACTCACACTTTTAACAGTTCAAGTCTTATTTTTCTTATAAAATTGTTCAGGTTTTAAAGGCAGAGATCGTTCAGAATGTTGGTCGGATAAGTCGGTGTTAACGTACAAAATTGCACGGTGTCAAAAGCCCAGAAGTCCTCAATCTGAAATGATTTTTCTCTTCCTTAATGCACAGGTTTCTTTTCTGTGCTGTGTAAGTCTCACCATAAAGACTGCAAACTTATGGGTCATGACGACGTTTCAACATGGCGTCATGTCATGTCCCGTAATGTTTTCCAGCACTTCATGTTTCTATACATTTGTCTCACGCTACTTGTACAAAGACACAAGCAGTCATCACAAGGTATGGTTATTCCAGTCTTGCCTTCCTGTATTCACCCCACCTTCTATGTCTTGATTGGTCACACGCTCAGTCCATGCCTTCCCATTATCTTCCTTAATACACTCAATTCATCTGTTTCCCGTATCTGCGCTTGCTTCAGCTACCCAAGTCAAATAAGGCCAGTGAACTCTTTTCACAATAAATTCCACGTAAATATTTATTTGCCCATATAATTTCTAGTATCGTTTAAGCATCCGAATATTCTGTTTAATGCACATGTTTGTTGTGTGACATATTTGTACGGCTTATTTTTTGCAGTTTTTCGGCTACCTAATTAAAACTCATTATTTATTCAATAATTCTTATTTTTAACTTCAAGATTACAACGTTGTGCAATGGTCCCCAACCGGTTTGAAGCGAGCTTCTGCCAATAATGCCACAAGGATTTTGAACAGAACTATTATTATATAAAATTAAACGTTCAAATTCAAATTTCAAAAATAAGTCACTGGTAAAGGTGCTCCCTACACGCATGCACACACATACACAGTTAATAAAGGGGATGTGGTTCGATGAAGTCTTTGCTAAGATCAGGCAGCACTACGGTATGAAGTTTGGGAAAAAAACGTACTCACTAATATTTTTTAAATTGATATTTGTACCAAGACTTCACATTCGTGCTTTAAAATGAAGTGTTTTTTTTCACAATCAAGGACATTATTTGAAAAAGGGATAAGCTTCTACTCTCTATTCTAATTCTACTGAACCGAAGGAGGGGGGTGGGGGGTTGGGCAGCAAGTGCCCCGCAATCACCAAAACCACCTACAGCGTTGAACCACTGGCCTGACTGTTACTTATCGTCATTGTCCTGGTTAGTTTACAAATTTTGCGTTTAAATCTGTGTCACTTGAGTGAAAATAAAGCTGCTACTGCAAACTGTTTCCGCTAACTTCAATGCATACTGCACTGTCTGCATATATTTTATTACAAGCGTTCGCACAAATCGCGAAAATTACCTGTTTGCTTCGTCACGCCTGTCCGTCCGTCCGTCCGTCTGTCCGCAAGTATCAGCCCGTCTCCGACCGGACGGATTTTAAATTTGGCATTGAGGACCTTTATGAAAATCTGTCGAGAAACTCCAAATTTCGTTAAAATCGCACAGCAGTGTCAGGCAGTAAAGACCTACATACATTTACACTGTTGACAGCAGTACAAAATATTTCGTAGCTCGACAACAGTGCAAAGGGAAGCCATATTTCCATTTCCATGGCAACAATGGCGACGCAAACGCGCCATAATGTTACATTACACATACATTGCCTATCTTGTTTAGTTTTCTTCCAAACTCACATCCGAAATGTAGCTTTATAAATTACATAATTTCGTTCATAAAGACATTAAAACAAGCTATAAAATGTATGCATGGTGAACATTTTTGAAACACTGACTCTGTTACTGCTTCCTGAATGCTGAAGTTCATACATTCATTAGGTGGTGGCGCAGTTGATTGATACAATGCGCTACAAACCGGAAGTTCGCGGGTTCGATTCCCGATGGGGTCACTGAAATTTTTCATTGACTTAATCCTTCCGGCCACACTATTGCCTTGGCGTCGACTCAGCCTCTAATAGAAACGTGTACAAGGGATATCTCCTGGGGGTAAACGCGGCCGCGGCTGACAACATTATCACTTTCATGTGCGGACTGTCTAAAAATTCCAACAGCCTCAACCTCCTGGAGCCCTAAGGGTGTGTCCAGGCCTGTAATGGGATACCTTTCCACTGTTTACACAACAAACACGTCATGACTGAAATACAGTGAAATATAAATAAAAAAGGTTGAAAACTGACGCACGCCAAGCGCAAACATTCTGGAGTGTTCGCTCTCTTTTGCTTAATTATATCGAAAATGCGTTTTGACAATAAAAAGTGTTTAATTTTTTCTTCATAAGTATTTCTCCCAAATATTTGTCACTCCATAAATACTTAACGAGTTACGTGCGAGTTACACTCGAGATGCGTGTAGAAATGCATGTTGGCTTTCATGTACAGTAACTGTCACTGTTTTCCGATTTCAACGAAAAGTGAATGGATCGACAAGTTTTAATTAAATTTCCCCACTATGACACTTAATGCAAATCCGTTCAACCGTTCCAGAAGTATTCCACGCGTGCGTGCTGCCATAAGGAAAAGTACTGAGAGTACGTAATTATACGGCGTTAAAGAGTGCACGTACGCAGTGACACCTGAAGGTCAGCACGTGGTATATTCTGTAATCCGGAACAATTACGACAATAACAAAAAATCAGTAATGTTAACATTACAAACGAAATTTTTGTTCAATTCATTTTCATACCGTTTAGTTACAACTGCTTGACCATCCTGTATTAACTGATGGGGATGCATTTATTGCATAACCCACACGATGCAACTACAGGGAGTCTCTTTTATCGTTTACTGAGCACAGCAGCTATCACGGAATGTCAAGCTAAC
The DNA here is from genome assembly GCA_013340265.1 of Coptotermes formosanus. Taxonomy (NCBI): domain Eukaryota; kingdom Metazoa; phylum Arthropoda; class Insecta; order Blattodea; family Rhinotermitidae; genus Coptotermes; species Coptotermes formosanus. Next base: position 463,761 of record BLKM01005761.1, read on the forward strand.
GTGCAAGCTGAAACAATAAAGACAGACCCTGTAAGTCTGTGGTGTGAACGGTATATAAATTCAATATTTTAAGTCTCCCACTCGGATGAGACGCTGCATCACTGGGAAAACTGTGTCCGATGTTTCGGGACGACTTTGTGGTCCCATCTTCAAAAGTCGAATCCGTGAAGAACTTTCATCCTAAATGGTCAAAATTTCGAAGCAGAATTACTCTTGGGCATTTCGATCCTTCAATAAGATACGACCACGTCGTCTCAAAACATCGGTGGCTAATTACCCAGTGAGCGGCGTCACATCCCAGAAAAAAGAATACCTCAGATACAATCCTGCGAACGCCTAAAAACTCACAACTTTACTTTGTTAGTTTCCAATCAAAACATCCCATTACCTATTTGCATGAACAGGAGGGAGGATTTGTTTCACCTCCCCGTTTACTAAGAAAACAACAGAATTTACGTGGCCTGTCACGAATTAGTCACTGCCTTCATTGTGTGCACAGACACAACTTCACCTTTACTTGCCACGAACAGGCGCCAGCGTATGCCGTGCAGTACCTCCCTACAGCCTACCGCTCATGCACACGCTAAAAACGGCGAATTCGGAAGCAAGAACAATAACGCTTCGATACCAAGCCAGTGTGCGTAAGATCTGTGGTAGACAAAGAGGCACTGGTCGATTTATTACACCAACCAGATGCACTCTAACGTTCACACGTGTTATACATAACGCTGCGACATGTTTCGGTGCTAGAGCACCATCCTCAGGGAGCAGAGGTTGACAGATCTAAAAACACCCGTCACTGATAAGCCCTGAGGATGGTGCACTGGCACCGAAACATGTCGCAGCTTTATGTATAACACATACATGTGAATATTAGAGTGCATTTTATTGGTGTCACGAACCGACTATGCTGATCAAGACAATGCATGGAGTGAACCATTTTAAAGAGAAAGAGACATTGAGACAAGTCTTTCTCCGGGTAATTTGGTTTTCCCCTGTCAATATTATTCCACCGGTGCTCCATACTAGTGTACGTGATACCTTGACAAGAAGGGCAAAATGGCGAAGCCCGGAAACCTTCCAAAAAGCAATGTTCTTTCGGAAATCGCGGAGCATTGGAGAGAAAAGTAAGTGCGCTTCTTAAAAATGACATATAAATTCCACGCGTATTGCCTGCTGTTGTGCCTCCAGTAGAAGACTGTTTATGTATTTTTGCAAGATAGACAAAACTCTGATGCTGTCAGATTATCGGTCTGACGCAGGTTCCACAGTTTTATAATGCACGGCGTACCATTCGGCTTGGTCACTTTTCGTACTCACTAAAACATATTTTGCCTCCAAACATACGACAAGGTCATTACCTAATATCATGGTGATTATAAGTCACTAGCCAAACAGAATATAGATGTGTATTTCTCAGTAACACAGCACACTGTCCGCACCGTCCACATCACATAAACAGTCCCTGGTACAGACATGCTTTCAATCCGCTTACCACAGTGCAAGAACTTTGGCCTTGAATTCCTGAAATGAACTGCATACAAGAACATACCTGTTCGTAAAGTTGTCTTGGTCGTCCCTGCTGCTACCGTCTACATCTTGAGGTTGCGGAGAGCATTCCATTGTTCCCACTGGCGTGTGCATTATCCTGGGCACAAACACAATACATAGCACAGATCAACCTACACACATTTTTATACATTATTTTCATAAAGTACATGAAGTAAACGCAATGACATGTCAGTCCACCAGCATGTTTCAACCATCTAAAATAAAATTCTGAACAGGATGTTTACATGCTAGGGTCCTAAGCTATGAAAGGCATGGAAGCCACACAACGAAAAGAAAAGCAAATCAATCACATGCACGCGCACAGTATCATTGCAGAAGATGCGATGAAAGATTTCAGAAACCTAACTTATTTAACAGCAATTAACAACGGTACTTAATGTTATACATATTCCGCGCAGTTGCCTTACACATAAGCTTTTATTACTACCAACCACTGCACAACAATTCCCTTTTACTGCTGCATGTTTCGGCTACCCATCGTAGTCATCATCAAGGAGTCACTTTCTACAGACATGCGCAGAGTATAGTATGTCAATGAACGGTACGTAAAAAGTGACTCCCTGCTGATGGCTAAGATGGGTAGCCGAAACTTGTAGGGGTAAAAAAGAACTATTGTGTAGTGGTTGGTAATAAAAACTTATATATAACAACAGTGCTTTTACGCTAAAAACCTTATCACATCCTCATTAACTGATTTCAAAGTAACAGAACACAGTAGCAGTTACGGCCTTTAGTTTCGTGGGGCCCTCGAAACGGTTACTGTAATGCAAGGCAGTGGCAGGCTACCTTGTTCTACGTATGGTAAAAGGTATCCCCACTTTCGTGTAGAACTCCTCTGAAAACTGCCAATGCGTTACAGTCATTTGTCAGAGGGAGAAAGGGATCCTCAGGTAACGTGTTTACCAGGAAAAGAAACTTAGCTGAACCCTCCATTACTGTCTTGTGCTTAATTATCTCACGAAACAACCGTACATGAGCCAGGCTAGTTTTAGTACTCGTTCTTCCAAACAAAAACACAGAACGGAACTGACACACAGGTCTCTGCAACTGGATATTCTTCTTCGGCTCGCTGATGCAAACCAACCAAATACAGGCGTCTCGTTTACTACGTCCCTGAGTGTGGCAGATGTCATGGGATGGTATATCAATACAAAATCCGGTTAAAATCTGTGTGCAGTTGGTCAAGATCTTTTATCACGACAAATGCTGCGTTAACCTTTTAAACCCTAGCGGTAACTTTACATACGACCAGGTTTAAGATTAAAACATTCTACGTGGTGCCCACATTGCGTTTATGTGTTTTGTACGGATCTCAGAACAAACAGCAAATTTTACCTTATAAAACATTAAGAGACTGGTTTTATAACCGAAGTGGAGAGTGTTTACAGCGCAGTACGCACTGAGTCCTTATATAAAACAGATACGCTTCGTCTTTAAAGGGTTAATTAGCTTCTTTTCTAGACAGATTCTACAGTAGGACTACAATAAATAAATGTATTGTTGAAGGTTCAAGTCGTCTCGGATGTGAGGCTGTGTCGTTGTGCGAGTAATTCCCGATGTTTCGGAATATCGCAGTGCCCCCATCTTCAGGCTCAGGCAAGTCCAAGAAAAACAGCCCAAGATAAAGGCACATTGTTAATTTGTTTCCTTCATCGACAGCATTTCAGCGTGTAACAGTACTATACAAAACAGAGGTCTAAATCATAGAAAATAAAAGAAACGCAACACACTGCTAATAGGAAGACGTCCGCAATTCTCTTCAGTCTTCTACATGTTTCGGCCCAGCTGGGCCATTAACAAGGGGTGTCTTTCCTACAAACAACGTATTTTTCTGGTTTTAATTTGTATTACTGAATAAGAAAATGCACGGTAACACGCAGCGTTATAAACACAAGTAAATTATTAACCATTTAAAGACGAAGCGTATCTGGTTTATATGAGGACTCAGTGCGTACCGCGCTGTAAACAACTCTCCACTTCGGTTATAAAAACCAGTCTCTTAATGTTTTATACGGCAAAAGTTGCTGTTTGTTCTGAGATCCGTACAAAACACAAAAGCAATGTGGGCACCACGTCGAATTTTTTAATGCTAAACCTGGTGGTATGTGAAGTTACCACTAGGCTTTAAGAGGTTAATAAATATTAAACTGACCTTCGTTTATGCCATAAAAGCTGAATTCTGACGAATACTTAAATAAAAATGTCAGCACCTACAGACTGTGTTCAGACACACAGTACTGGAAACAGGCTTATAATACATGATTGGCCCCCATTGGATACATAGCGAGTACCAATGATTTGGCGGGGGGGGGGGGGGGGTTCAAAATATACCTTAAGTTAAAACTAAAAATAAAAATATGTTGTTCGTATTTTGAGGTCTCGCATTAGAACTGGCTCACCGGAAACATTCGTCCGAATGCACGACGGCACTTCTCGTAAGGCAGCCATTATATAAAACCACGCAGTGCTCCAAAGGAATGCGCGTACCTACTGCAGATGACTTGCACGTAAGACACCGCGCATCGTCTCCAGTAAGTAGCGTGGGTACGAACCAGTGAGTGAACTTCGTGTACAGCACAAGCAAGTAACTAGCGTTTGTGGACAACAAAACAATGGCCCTGTAATAAGGGTGTCTGACTTATTTCATCTGTGCTTACTTAAATCCGACACTGCCTGTCAGCACAAATTTATTCGGCACCATTTCATTTTGAACTGTAGCCCCTACTTTACACATCACAGTAAACCAGCAAAACGAATTTTGTCGCAGTTCCCTGTAAGGATTCACCTTACATGATATAAAATAGGCTATGGCATCTCACTGATATGTATATTTTTGTATCATAACAAAGGTCAAAAGTCCTTGTCCATGCCTTGAAGGCACGCTGGGGGAGGAGAGGTATAGCTCCACTCATTCTTACTCTCGGCACTAGGTCAAGGTGACTGCCTACATTGGAGTTCCGTACGTAATGGTTAAACACCCCCCGCACCGCATCAAACCCAACCGACGTTAAAATAATCTCTGCTGAAAGAATTAAGGCCGATTCGTTGCTTCGCTTCAGTTCGTGCTACTATGCGCTGGGTCGACAGAAAACATCGCATTTGTTTCGAAGATGTAAGTAATATCGTTTAGCTTTTAAATCCATTTTTGGGCGTCTAACAATACCTCCTCGATCTGAGTCGAGCTTTTATTATCAAGCAAATCACAGAACAAGATACTGGCGACATTTTGCGCCTTAGTTTCACTTCCCCTCTTCCGTTTCTCTCGGTTCCGCGTGCGCTAGGCATTACGCATACAGTGCAGCGTCTCAGGATCCACTTGGCCGGCATGTAGAAAGAAAACTGATAAAACTGCAGTATTTTATGCGACGTATTTTATATATACGGAGGAGACAAATTCCATTTATGGGGTTTTTACCAATTTAGAACCACTCATATTTTGGCCTCTGTCCATCGTCCGGTGTACACAACGTCTCGGAAGCTGTAGGTGTGTCATTGTTTCGTATTTTTTAACACACTAGACGATGGACGAAGCCCAAGAGCTGGGCGGTACCGACACAAAAGTTGCTATAAGTTGCATGCTATAATCCATGTAAAGGAGAATAGAAGTAGTTGTGAAGTACACTATACAGTGTCATATGAAATCTTATATGACATCTAACCTTGAGTCGGGGCAGCGCAGACACTACGCTATGGGTTGGACGACCGAGGAGAAACCGCTTTCTGTTTCCCAACGGACGCTAGACATTTTTCTCTTTTCGAAAGTACCCAGATCGGCTGTGCAGCCCATCCATTCTATTCCACGCGTACCACGCGCTAACCATAATCTAGAGCCAAAGTAAAGATGGGTGGAGCTACACTCCACTTCCCTACACGCTTTCATGGCGTTAACACGGGCATCATTGTAAATGTTCCAATATATAAAGGTATGAAGTTGTTCCTATGAACGCCATGAAGGTATATGGGGGAGGGTGGCTACAGCTCCATTCATTCTTAATCTCGGCACTAGAAAGAGGTTAGTGGTCAGCTTTATACCCCGGCCGCTCTACTCCAGAAAAACAGCCCCCAGTATACAGTCAAGATGAGGATGAAAGTGCCCCGAGCTGGTCTGAACGCATCGGAGTAGAAGAAAATCTATTGTCCCTACTGAGAATCGAGCCACGATTCCTTGGTTGTTCAGACTGTGTTTGAAAATGTAGCCTACAACTACGTTCGTGCAGCACAAATTACATAATTCTTTGCTTATTAATTCTACTGAATGTACGACATTCCTACAAAGGTCTTCCGGAATGTGATATGTGTAGCTGGTAGACACATACTAAATTAAGACCAGAACTAACCCAAAAGTCCGCCACTTTTATAATGACCGTTGTGAGAACCCCAAATATCGTATCAGCAATCCTCTGAAGTTTAATCATGTACAGTATATATAAGACATGTCAAAATCATAAAGTTCAACGTCCCTTTCCATGAGTGTTTTGAATATAGCTACATAGGACGGTATAGTATTAAAATATGATAGTGATCCACTGAGGCAGATAAGTTAGGGCGACATTTAAATAAAATCCATATTTCGCAAGATTTCAGAGGTCCTGGATAAGTTAAAGCGTAGGTTTTGTGGGCCTAACTGTAAACAAACCTGAAATTCAGGGACAAGCATAGGACACTGCAGTAACAAACCTTGAATTCAGAGATAGGTGTACAAGGACACTACAGTAAAGTTGTACATTCAGAATTTTAGAGCTCTTCTGTACACATACACACAAAACTAAAGATTCTTTTGCAAGATACGAGGTTCCCACAGCGCTGATGTTGACTCAAGTCAACGGCTCCTTGGCTCTTGAAGAAGCAGGCAGTAAACTCCTTCGAAACGTTGGGAATCAATAAGTTGCTCCTCGGTGTAACAATCCATAAGACCTGAATACACAATTCTTTTTTGTTGCAATACACAACTCCGTCTAACAAAATGAAATCCCGCAAATTCCTCCTACTAACATTTGCTATCACCACTACAATGTCCGTCTGGTAGGGCAGGAAATGATTTCGTCATTTATCGTACACAGGCGATGCAGTCTAATATCAGTTTCCGACTGCGTTATCAATCTTACATTTACAGCATCTTAAAGGGATTGTAATAAATACATACTCTGCACCAGACGAACTGTCACATTACATACTGAAATCACACACACAGTACAGTTTTGTATCAGTTCACCTGAAAGACCCTTGCGCAATCTTGTCAGTTTTTATAGAATGTAAACACTTTGAATAACACCATTGGGTATGTTTACAGCGCACACAGTCTTGCACACTGTAACGATCTCGCATCAGTCAGATCGCGAGTATAGCGACATTGCTGCACGTGCCTCGAAATAACGTCGAACATGAAGTCAAAAGGTATATACAGGATTATATCAGTATGTCACAAGTTAATTTCATGACTTCAATTAATTTTGAGTCGTTTATCATTGCAACATAAAAGGCTATGTTGCTACTTCCAAGACTTGAGTTCCCCTTGAATTACACAAAAATATATTCTCATCTTGTTTTTATTTTTTACAAGCAAAACAAAATCTATTCTTTGTTATGACAGTTTTCAGCCTTCAAATTTCCAATATCCAGAAAAGACAGTAACTGTCCTTACCACTCATCATAAAGTGTTCTTCTCTAACATAAGCGATACAAGTACAACAAATAAAGAATCAGTTCACTCAGTCAGAACGATGGAATCTAAGTGTAAAGGAAATAACAATGACAGTAGACGCAGGTTACCTAATTGTGGCTGGGCAGTGTGAAGTGACCCCACTTGGATTATGAACTGCGCGTGGCGGACATCTGATTTTCTCTCCTGAACGGCACTATAAATTTCAACACACGTCAGTAGACCAAAGTTCACTTCGCTAAACACTGTACCGTAGGGTCAACCCTTCTACACACAATCCACAGCACACTCACACGCATCTTGTCGCGAAGTGCTTAGCACCCCTGAGAGACGTGAACTCCCCCCTCTCTGTCTGTAAGAATGCAACATGGCGGACAGGTATACGAGCGCGGGTGCGCGCTCTAGTGGTGGCGGTCGATGTCACGGATAAGAGCTCGAGTGATTACGTCATCGGAAGGGGGGCGAGAGATGGTGGGGACAAATTTACAGTACAACGTGCAATGTGCAGTCGTTTTTTTATAATTCACCGTACAACGCCTCAGACTGAGTTAGATTGTCAGCTGTTGGTACGTTGTATGAATGTACTCCAGCGACAATTACAGTGGCTATCCAATCAATATCAGGCCACGTCTCCCACTCTGTCGACAAGCAGTGGTGATCAGCAGCACGAATAATCTCGATAGCGTGTACTTTCGCCCAAGACCAACAATATACCCATCTCCTTTCTTCGGTGTAGAACGTGTAATTTATCTGCTGACGTCCGACTGGAGAAACTGGTTTTAAGAGGGCGCCCTGTCGTCGATCGATAACTCCAAAAGACGACGCGACGGCTGCATCGTGCGTCGTTTATTACCCAGTTAGTGTATTAGCGGCAAAATAGCATGATCCATCCATGGGAGGACAGTACGCACAAAAATATTGTATATTTGTTTATCTTTATTATGTAATCTGCGGAGCAACCTGAGAGTCTTGAGAGTGATCTAAGTTACATATTAGTACAAATGTCAGCAGAACTGTCAGGATTTTCTTCCTGCCACCAGTATATAAAAAGGACATGGGATTCATTCAAAGTATACAACGTTCCCTTTTCCGGTGACAAAATCACCGGAGCATAACTTAGGCATTCCTGCTCCTTCCATACGTCTTTAAGGTCGATTTTAGGCAAAGGGGTAACGTCGCTTTATTATGTCACACTGATGCTTAAAACTATTTACCCCTCTGTGTGTAGACATTATAAGGATGCAGTGTTCCGTTAATTCGTTAGTTTTCTTTCGTTCTCTGTTTTTAGAGTATATCCAAGCCTGAATTATTAATTGATTAACTGGCTTAAAGCCGATGCATCTGCTATCATTTTCACACCAGCCGAGAAACCGAAAAACGATGCCGGGGGGATAATACATTTAAATAAGCCACGACCTTTTCTTTACACATGCTTTAAAGTTCGTCACTTAATAATCACCCTATCATTCGACGCTGTATAATCTGAGAGACAAAAAGCGTCATTGATAAATAATAAATAAACAAACTGAATAGTTCGTACTGGGATAACTTTCTTTCCATCGCCGTCTTCGGATAGAAAGTCACTCCTCATCGACACAAGTCCATGAAATTAAACAAAACTGACCCCAAATTTAAAAAGATAGGCAGTGTAGTAAAACGCAAGGCAACGCTGCAACAGTCGCCTGAAGCAGAGATAACCAATGGGAAGAGATTTCCCAACATGATAAGACAAGTGGCAACGGAACAAACATGGTTTCCTAATTTACTTTATTTTCACTTTATTTAATGACGCTGTCAGTAATTCAGTCTACATTGCATCAAATAATAAAATGGCAAGTAAATAATAAATTGCAAAAGGCGTGTAAGGAAGCTGTAGTGACCTAAGTGGGGGCACTACCCCGATATTTTCTGGAGGTAGTAAGGAAAAGCACGAGGATTCCAAAAGCGCCATTCTTGGACATCAGCGTGTAACATTTCAAGCTTCCACAACAGTTAACTTTATGAAGGTGGTCTACCGTGTAGTGTATTCGGCTTGTTCCAATGTTTCGGAGAAACGCACTGCCTCCATCTTAAGGGAGAACGAATTCCACACAAATTAACATTGATACTAGACCTTTTACATACTGCAGGGCTCTGTGAATGTGGGTGTAGCTATCACAAGGCCTCTACTGCACAGGGCAACATACAAAAATTTGGACAAACATCCATTCCCTAAGCGGGATTCATGCAAGCGTGAACCTGGGCACCCAGAAAACAATCTCAAAATTCTTACTATACATATTCTTTAGTCCTATGATGGTAGACTTCAGGCCATGCTACAAAAACGTAGTTAAGAAAATTTAGCATATACGTGAAATGGAAACAGCAAACTGTGAGTACAGAGAACGCTGTCCTTGGAGGACTTGATGCAGGGAGAGGGGCACTTCCTCGGCTACCCATGGCACCTGCAGACCCTTCCTTTTCGCTTCAGCGAATTCACAAAAGCTCCCTGTAACTACCTGCTGCAAGCACCTGCTTCTTTAAAGAACTAACTAGGAAGAAGAGTCCGGCCCGACATACAAAGGATTTTGTGAATACAGTACAAGAAAGGAGAACTCTATGAGCTGTTTCACTTTCAGAATAATAGGCTGTGTCAAACGAGCCATTCCAGTATACATGGCATGCAGTTGAGCTTACGAGAGACATTAAGAGGGACCAAGCACACTCCTTACATGACCAACAAGTGCTGAACGGTTGCAGTTTTACACACTGCATCACTGATATTGATGTTATTTTATTGCAAGTGCTACAAATTTAGCGTAGTTACAAATTTATAGCTTAGTCTTCTGGATTCAACTCCCAAGACTGAGGCAGTATATTCATGCGAAATTTACTATAACTCGCTGTAATGACCCAGAAAATTAAACACTAGTGCGAATGGAAGAAATCATATATAGATACTGAAAATGGAATTTAGACATGCTGTCCCCTTATATTTGGTTACAAATGTGTTTTGTTTAAAGCTCTATGTCTTAATTCGATTTATATTTTATCTCACGTACAATTTTGAGGCGTGTTAGCACCACATATGAAGCGACTACTAATATCGCTCCTCCATCTGTATGCATTAAGTGACTGGTGAACCGCTGGACTGATTTCTATGAAATCTGGTATTACTTAACTACAATTTGTCCACTCCAATTTTGGTTAAAATAACACGAACGTAACACTTTACATGAAGACACGCTCAATTTTCTGCAAGAATGACCAGCTTAACTCACTAAATAGTTATCAGTACTAAAATGTTTGGGGGGCACAAGTTGTTCAGAAAAAACAAGAAACCAACTTTTTTGCCAGAAGCGCTTAAATTTTCCACAAATGTAGGAGCAACCTAAAACTGCTAAGCGCCAAGGGTGACATGAAGCAGGTTCCACATTGAGTACCCACAAGTATTAGAAATCACCGTAAAAACATTAGTCGCCCGAGCCACCTGGCGCCCAGGACTTCTGCATTCCCGTTTTATTCCTAATATATTATATTTTTCTCTAAATCTTGTAGTTTCCGAGATAGCTAAATAAAAGTGGGCCAAACAGTGCGGACTGTTAAGCTAGCATATATATCTTACTGTTTTTGTATGACTAATGATTTATAGAACATGGATGAAGCTCGATTTGAGGTCCACACAAACTGGCTTTGTAGTAGACATGTGAGGAACAAGATGAAAGTCAACAGATGATTATTAACCTTTTAAAGCCTAGCGGTAACTTTACATACGACCAGGTTTAACATAAAAAAATTCTACGTGGTGCCCACATTGCGTTTATGTGTTTTGTACGGATCTCAGAACAAACAGCAACTTTTGCCTTACAAAACACTAAGAGCTTACTTTTTATAACCGAAGTGGAGAGTGTTTACAGCGCGGTACACACTGAGTCCTTATATAAAACAGATACGCTTCGTCTTTCAAGGGTTAATACAGACCACATCCGCCCCAAACCCAATACAAAATTTCAATGAAACTCGCGAAGTCACGATATTTGAGGTTTTCACAGAGGCATTGTTCATGAACGTGAAGATGAAGGTACTACGTTCCTTCGAAACGTCGGTAACTATTTACCAGCCGACACGACGTTAACAATCCAACAAACTGGAATATTCATCCATGAAGTTGTTTTGGGCATGAAACCTGAGAACGAACACACATCGCCTTCTCATGGGTTAAAGACTGCACTTTTGTTACTAAGATTTCGTTAGCTCCACTCCGAACATAATGAAATCCCCCCCCAATACGGCTACTTAGCAACCAGTAGATAAAACATATCATTCGGAGGAAAGTTCCCATACACCGCCACACCTGCAAGATAATCACTAACACCTCTGAAAAAAAAAACAGATTTTTCTTTTGTTTAGTGATTGTAAGGTCAGGTGTAGAGCAGAAGATGCCCAACCATCCAACAATGAGGTGACCACAGTATGAGTCATCATGACTACAGCGTTGGTGCGGTGTGGGGGGAGAAGTAATGTAACGCATGAGGAGAAGAGAGGAGAGGACCGGTTTGGGCAGCACTGACGTGGTGTCATAAAATTTGCAACACAGAGGGTAGGCGGTTCTGTTAAAATGAAATAAACCTGCATCCCTGTCGGCACTCACAGCAAATAAAAACATTGTGCATTACGCATAGCGTCGAGTTGTATTAGGTTAGGTCTTCGATATTCTGGGATATTGCGCAGGGTTGGTTGGTAGTTCGTATTGTTTGTAACGGCTTCACACAGCACGATAAGTACCACTGTAAATAGAGTATATCACTTGTAAATAAAGGAAAACTGAAATTATAGATGTCAGAATTCCGTTTTTCTAGGATACGACACTTCGTCAGCGAGAAATGGGATCCCAACGTTTCAAAAGGTGGCACACATTTTGACCCTTAAAGATGAAGCCACTATGTTACCCGGCTATGTTGAATCCGATTACCCAGTAATAAGGTACATCGCAGACCCGAATCCTCAGATACACTCCTGCGAGAAACTCAGAAGTCGAATTGATAGGCATTATCGAATTACGAGCGCATCAAGTGTGGAAATGCTTCATGCCGCTTAAGTATAGAATCTTTTATCTTTCAGTGTTTACCCGGAAATCTAAGGATTAAAATATGCCGACCATTTTATACGAGTGTGGAAGTTGATTACATTAAAGGCATACTAAATTCGCGGAATGCCTGCCTACTACCATTCAGTTCAGAAAACTGTCTCCCCGTTATGTTTGCCTGGAAAGGATGGGTGAAACTAGGAGAGCTGTCAGGACAACAACCTTCCGGATCGAGATCGAACCCAGCAACTGTCAAACGCGAAGAAAGATCACAATGCCACAAGTCGCTTCCCAAGCATCTGGGACTCTGGTGAGAATACTTGGCCGCCTAAACGAACGAACGACTTCCAAGGAATTGATCAAACGTGGATCAATAACCGCAACGTGCCCATTTACTCACAGGAATTCCCGAAACGTACACAGCGTCTGTCTTCACGCGTGAGCAGCGCGCATGATCAGTACGCGTGCTGCCAGATTCGGGGTCGCAGGGACGAACTTCTGTGCACGCTATGGCTAGTCACTCTAGTGCGTAGACGTCAGACACATATGCGCTGCATTCTACCAAAACGAAGAACAGCTTGGCACACCAGGAACGGTCCTGAATTGTATTCGGAACGCAAACAGTTCGAATCTTATTTGATGTCTCCGCTTTGACGACGACATAGTCCGCTAGCCTCTCTCTCCCCATCCTTCCAAAGACATCACACGCAGTACTGTCACTTCAGACTGTCAGTGCACGATACAAACCAGCATTTGCACGGAAAATGTCAGAATTCTGCCGCGGTGTAGTGGAGCCCATCGCTGTTCTGGAATGTTGCGCAATATAGGTCGGTAATTGGGTTACCGACGTTTCGGAACAACCCATTTCATACTGCGTGATATCCCAGAAGAGCAAACTCTCCCCTGCAGTGACGCAACATCCCTTCGGATGTCAGGGCCTACGCATTATCGAGGCTTCCCGATCACACATCACACTCGGTAGGACTCTTCTGGACGAGTGATCGACCCGACGCAGAGGCCTACATCTGACAACACACACCCACGCCCCCGGCGGGATTCGAACCCTCAATCCCAGCAATCAAACGGCCGAACACCCACGCCTTGCACCGCGCAGCCGCTGGGATCGAGCATGTCCTACAGCACTTCTAAACCGAACACATTTTCTCCACACTAGACATACATGATCATACTGCCGACCCGTTACCACAGGCTTGTTCAATAAAACGGAAACCCTATCACCATACGGATATATATGGTTTTTTACGCTACAAATCACTGCGAAAACTTCTAAACACGAGGCAGCCTCCTCTACTTTAGACTCTAAACTAGACTAGCTCTAAACTTTAGAGCTTATGCAGGGTCACAACAATGAAACCACAGAGACTAAGCACCGGCAATGAACCCTTTAAAGACGAAGCGTATCTGTTTTATATAAGGACTCAGTGCGTACCGCGCTGTAAACACTCTCCACTTCGGTTACAAAAACCAGTCTCTTAATGTTTTATAAGGCAAAAGTTGCTGTTTGTTCTGAGATCCGTACAAAACACATAAACGCAATGTGGGCACCACGCAGAATTTTTTAATGTTGAACCTGGTGGTATGTGAAGTTACCGCTAGGCTTTAAACGGTTCAATACAACACCGCTAAAGCATCTCACAATCATAAGGGGTCTCCAAACATTTATTAACAGGCGCCTTAGGAAAAATTTCAAGATTTTTGACCACACGTTATCTCTAATGAAGAACTCTGGAGGTGCACACAAGAGAAACCAGTGGCAGTGCAAATCAAACTGTGGAAATGGAAGTGGACCAAACATACATTCAGAAACACAGAGAAACAAGCTTCGAGTTGGAACCTCCCCAAGGAAAATGTACAAGAGGCAGAAGGCAACAGCTGGAAACAAGGGTCTACATGCATTGCTTCATGGAGGCCCTATGCTCCAGAGTGGAGTAACAACTTGACTCACTTCTATTTTAAACTTATGTTTAAACAGTATTAACCTTTTAAAGCCTAGCGGTAACTTTACGTACCACCAGGTTTAACATTAAAAATTCTACGTGGTGCCCACATTGCGTTTATGTGTTTTGTACGGATCTCAGAACAAACAGCAACTTTTGCCTTATAAAACATTAAGAGACTGGTTTTTATAACCGAAGTGGCGAGCGTTTACAGCGCGGTACGCACTGAGTACTTATATAAAACAGATACGCTCCGTCTTTAAAGGGTTAAACATGAAGGAACAATTGTCAGACGTTAACTATCTGTAGCTTTGTCTCTTGTCCATACAACTTTATAACCGAAAAAATCCTTAAACAAAATGCAGCCTTTTTATTTATACAATGAAGGGTACTGTATCCATCACGAAACTCGACTGTGACAACAAACTGACAGGTAACGCATCAAAACAGGGAAGTGCTACAAAAATGGTAGGCGTAAGAAATAAGGTTCTTCCCTTCCTACAGTCACCATGCCATCAACACTACAGCAGAATGAACTACACAGTGCTGACAAACATAGACCAATAAATGTTCTTGCTTTCATACATCCACCTAGTCAAAACTAGTATAAACTATAGGGCACTCAGAACATCCAGCATGTAAGAATCAGTGTCATTTTCTTGTTTCCATCAAGCAGTCAACACTACACTACTCGACCCTTAGGCATATTCCCAAAATTGCAGAAAGTGACTATTAGCTTAATGTACGTCCATCCACGTGGAACTCTGCTACCAATGGAAGGATTTTCATGAAATTTGATATTTGAATATTTTCATAAATCTTGAGAAAATCAGGTTTCATTCAAATCTGACAACAGCAAAAAGAACTTTAGATGAACACCACACACATTTTATTTTCAATTACTTTTCCCTAAAATCCTGCAATTTGTGAAACAAACGTGGAAAAATATGGTGGAGCCAGACAGGCCACTGATCACAATATATTACAGCACATGTGGGATAACTAATGCCACACTCACTCAGAGTATGTGATAATTATGGATTCGGCACGGCAACCATGGTTATGCAAACGTGCCTCAATGTTACGTCTGGACCTACACTACCTGTCCTGCATATCTTCGGTTTAACACAGCACTATGAGGAAACTATTCAGTCAGAATGGTAGTCACAGCAGTTAGCTATTTAGCCTCACAGTTGGTAACGGTTCTTATTTCCTCCACCTGAAACCAAACATTACACTCGCAACTGCCTTTCAGTAATGGACAAAAGGCACTTTCCTATGTCTTAGTTTGGCAAACAAAATACCTTCCATTTTATATTGGAACAGAGTTTCTGAATGACAAGCTTTATATGCAAATTCGAAAAGGAATAACTTAATTTGTACCAAACTGAAGCCTCAAAATCCTGGAACATCCTCTTGATGTGCCAATCGTTTAATTCTAAACATTTTTCTACTGTAGATTCCGAACACTGCTCCCAACCATGAATTTTATTCTGATACCCATTTTTTGTTGGCATGGACTAAAACCACTGGCAGCATGGCTTCAAACATGCCCACTGTAGGAAGGGAATGAACATTTATATCTGGTACAACCATGCCATATTCTAATTAGACTATGTGAGGGATCATTACAGCTGACTTCTTCTGTAACTGCTAAACTGATAATTCACAGCAATTTTGCCATCTGGACTTCTGATGCAGCAACAGCCATGGGACAACCATCTCTTTTCCCATGCCACTTATGACACGGAATCTCTACAGAATCTAGTTCATTCCAACAACTCCTCTGGACAGGGGATCGGCCCGTCGCAAGAGACCTCTACCTGACAACATAAACACTCACAAGAGACAAACATCCATGACCCCGGTGGGATTCGAACCCACGATCCTAGCAAGTGCTTGGCCACAGACCTACACCTTAGACCGTGCAGCCACTGGGATCGGTGCTGCAACAACACAAATACCACTTGCAATCCTACAGTGCTTCCGTGCTCCAACCCCACACTGTGGTTGTGCTGCAAATCCCACACAAAGACGCAGTCTTCTGTAGAACAAATTATTCTTGATCACCCAACGTCTGTCAAAAATTTCATTCTGCAGACAAAGACCTGCGGACAGAACTGGTACATCCAATACAGCTGTTCCACAAAAATGTCAGCAAAAGGAAAAGGTAAGTAAAGTTGTCTCTGTCCATGCCATGAAGGCAGGGGGAACAGAGGCACAGCTCCACTCTTTCTTGACCTCGACACTAGATGGCGACGAACAAGTACTCTTCTTAAAACCATTTTCACACACATTTTGTCTACCAAGATCATCAATTGCTTCATGTACGTAAATATTAGTGATGCACCCTGAACAATTTCATTTCAGGCAGGTACTCTTCTTACGCATATTTTGTTCATGCTGGAACTTGGCTCTTTCACATTTATGACAGGAATATTACTTCTCAATAGAAATTCCACAAAACATAGAAATTACATTATACTGCACAGAAAACATTATACTCAATCAAGGCTCCATTTCTGACCAGTAGACAATTTTTGGATTTCAAGTATGGAGTTATAAATGAATGATGTGCACAGTATATGAAAGGGTTTGTGTATGTAGCTCAGTGACTTAATGTAAACAGTATTAATATGAAAAACAACTTAATCAGGAATCGAGTGTAACTGATACAATGGTACACACAACGGGAATTATGACCTATAGGAGTAATGTACAGGTGGCATAAGTAACAAATCAATGGAGAGTTGTTCAACCCTAAAGACAAGCATTCCACCTAAACTACAAAGAATATTCGAAGTTCAACATAAAAATAAGTGAAGTTCATTATATTTAACAAATTATGGAGCTACAGGGATTACAATTGCGTTCACCAATTTCTCAAATCATAACATCCAATGTACCATCAACATTGAAGTAAAAAATGGGTTTCTTATTGTAATATGTCAACATATCACTTTCAAAACTTGAACCTATCAACCACTTGCAGATTTTCATTTTCAAGCAATGACTAGAAGCCATCATACTTTTTGGGGCACAAAAGACCCATTTTCCAAACAATCCTAATAAATTTTACTGTTACTATGATTAACTAGTAAATCCCAACACTATTTTAAAAATTATCATTAGCATGGGCAGCTTTTAAAAACATTATTATACTCACATCTGTTAAAAGCCCTTAGCCATCAACTGTTGGTAACTGCGTAAACAATTCCTCCATTCACATGCTTCTAGCACTTTGAACAGGAACTTTCTGAGCCAAAGGAAAGGACTTGAGCACATACGGAAACCACATGCAAATTTTTTTATTTCCAACCAAATTTAACAGGGCGGGGGGAAAGAACAACCAAAAACATTTCCATTTTCCTTGTAAGATGTTCAATTAAGGCCTACTCTTCTGTACAAGACTGGCATCACAGCAGGTACTAATGGGCAACATTATCAGTACCTGACAGAAATTGTATGGAAAGATTTACTTTACTGAAGAATTTCACCAGTTTATTGAACAAAAACACAAGTCTTTCATGCTGCACATACCTCAGGTTATTATGTAAAAATAAGATTAAACACTATAAATAATCTGTGTGGTGTGCCTGTCTGTGCCCACCATTTGCAGGCCTCCAGACTGCTTGCTCATTTACCCCACTCACATGGGACAAAGAGAAACACAATCAAGATGTTTAAATCAAGTCACAGTTGTAGTATGTCAATTATACGTTTTTACACATAATTCCAGTACTGTCACTCTCACATAAAAACCAAAACACATTAATTTCGCAGCAAATGTTTTTACACAGTCAGTATTTGGCTCAAATGAACATTAAACAATGTGCTGGCTATAGGATACAAGTTTTAAGACCTTTTTAGCTATAACATTCACATAATCCAATGGCATACAAATGTGGAGCACAAGATGGTTGCTGACCTATGTACCCGAACGTGTAACTTGATTCCGTACGAGTAACGAAGTGTGTCACAGATGAAACTACCTCTTTATTCACATCCCAAAGTAGATGGTTGATATTTTCAGAGCCATAGTAACTGTTGGAAGCTATTACTCTAATGGAAGCACATTTCATTGTAACTAAAGCCAATTTCAAACACTTCGTGCAATGAATTGACCAACTCATATGACTCTCATATTTCCCATGCTAGATTGAACTGCAACCCATGTCACATGTTGCCAGCACCTTGAAACCCCAAGCACAAGAGAGCGAGTTTGTATTACTTAAAAACTGGTTGTATTAAGACTATCTAATGGACATCCAACCAAACTCCACAAATCAATCAGTAAAGGACCATGCAACAAAACCTGAACTTTAAGAAGGCCTCTGTTGAAACTGGGACAAGATAAAACACGCCCACAGTAAGAAAATCATGGAAAACCAAAAGCAGCCAGTCAAATCTATGTAACACCCCCCTTCTAGCTCTTAAGAAGCCCTGGCAAAGAGCCCCTGCAACAAACTCTTAAGCAATCCTAATTATCTACAATACGTGCATCATGTAATAAAGTTTTAAGTATCACACTTAAAAAACTGTGCTATATTGAAAGTTATCTGAAAAGGCTCTATTCAGTGCATATCCACAATACCTAACTAAAAACAGGCCCATTTTATTGGGTCAGATATTTACATTCCACATACCACACGCTATTGCTAGTTTGTAAAATGTATGTGTATAACCAGAACCAATATTGTGGCAATAACCACAATGCAATGCATGTTGAAGCAATCAACTGGTACTGACAGTACATAAAGATTTCAAAATCAGAAACCCATCTAAAAGATGACATGTGCAAAGAATGCAGTAAATGTTGCTACTCAGTAATGTACACGATGTCGCAGCGTCTCCTACAATACGATAATAATGGATGATATACCACCTAGGTCAAAGGCAGTTCATTAAAGTTTCAAATCGGTCTAGAGATATAATACCAATTCCATCAAAAACTTGGACCTGAACCCAGCAAAAAATTGGAAAAACCTACCAAGAAAAATGGAACTGCAAGTGTTGTCATTTTATAATGAAAACCAAACATTTCAGGTAACTTCCAATATAACACAAAACCACACAAGAAATTGAAGCAGCTTGCACACAATGCTTTTGTTATCAGAATTAGAACCAAATTAGTTTACAAGTGCATGCTGAATGGTGATATGGGCTTGCGATTTTACTGTATGTTGGAATGACACCATGTGGCTCACAAATCACTGCCAACTGTATGTGCAAGTCTGCTGCCCACATCCAACACCAACACGTCAATTCAGAACCACACTTCTTTTACTCTGCACCACAATTCTTCCACTTTGTAATTCCCAAGGATAAAGGGAAATACATTATATGCTTAGGTAGCTATCTAACCTGTAATCTATACATATTTGTCAAAAATAAATTTGTTAATTCTGTACAATGAAGGGGAGGATGTTGCCAAAACACACATACATATTGTAAGATCTCTCTCACACAACCAAGCACGCTGTAACAAACTGTCAACTTGTAACATCATGCTGCCCCCTATATCTCAACTTTAAGCACCAGACCTTGTTACGTCTTCTTCAAAGCTTCTGCTCCTATCTGGAAGGGTTCAAAAAGCGCCCAGCTTAGTGAACCCATTATCAGTCTTTCAAAATGGAGCAGCAACATTATCTATCCCTCAGTGCAGGCCATCAACAAAGAGACCAACTCATCTCTATCCATATTATATCTTTTAGGACATTCATACCAATTTGTAAAGACAGGTTCACAAGCGAAGTGGCACTGCAATTCGGATATTACACCAGAAAGAAACAACATTATGTAGAGAAATAATTAACAGTGGGCACTACTGGCTATGGTAAGGGGTCATATTGAAGGTTAGTTTAAAATATTGACATTACATTATTATTTAGGTACTATTACTTGGCAACAGTAAAGGAAAGGGAAAAAGAATACATAGGCTAAGAATCTTGAAAACTTTCCAACAAGCCTATACATCATTATGGTAATGAGAGTACTTAAGAAATTCACATATGCACACTATCCCTGATATAATACACCGACAGTTTTTTTTGAAACCAGAATAAGGGCTATCACAGTTACTGCACAAATATACACACACACATGCATGTGCGTGTGCACACACATTCACTCACACACACAAAACTTTTTTTTTTACACATGTATGATTTCCTCCACCCTTTTCTCCTACCCCCTCCACCCAAAATAGCTTGCAAATGCCATCCCTTATGGAGGTAACTGCCTCCAAACACTGTATCACACTCTTATATTAACCATTAACTGTTGTAAAATTATTCATAAACTGAAAACTCCAATCCAAATCAAGAGATATATGGTTAACAATGCAAAATGCTAGCAATAAACCACCAATGGTTACTTCATGTATGGCCAAGATTATATGAATAAAACAAAATAATCGTAACTGCAATTCAACTATGTGTGATACATAATTCAGGTGACAACCATCAGAGAACCAAACTATGTCATCTTTTATATAGATGTATGTTTAGATAATATGTATTCTAGGTATGCCGTAATGTTATATATAAAAGTCTGTATTGTATTCTTTAGTGTTCACAGCTACAACACAAAAGAGCACTGTTAATCAGTTTTGAGGCACTTGGTGCCAGCTTTGGGCTTTATTGGGAGTCAGTGTCTCACTAGGTTAGACCTACTGTGCAATGTTATCTGTCGTCTAAACATCTAATCACTACAGAACTGTGGCTTTCTTCGCTCTCAAATTCAGAAGCGGCACAAAATGAAAACAAATGTCTGCAATGGATCTCTCTTTCCCTGCCAATTACCTATGAAGAACATTAAAACTGATGGCTTGATAACTCCTCTTATCACATTAACAAGATCCAACTGCACTGAAAACAAGAATGAGCGGAATCATACAATCCTTTTCTCTGGACATCTTCCTTCCTTAATTTGTATTCATTTCGTTGGTCAGAAGAAAATGTCAAGATCCTGCCAAAGTCAAGTTCCAGCAGCTGCTGAGAAGTAATTCTAGTTGGGTGAACCCTGTGGATACATGGGCGAGATCTCCAACAAAATCAACTCCTGTCAACATCAAGTGTATCACACTCACTCCAACTCTGCAAAGTGCACCACCCTTGGTTAGGGAATGGACAAATATTACTAAGATCAATGCAGCACAATTTTGTTTATGTTACTTGGGTGAGCGTGGGCGAAGGTACTCGCGGAACCGAGGCACTCTGTCTGGACCATCTCTTCGTCTCAATCCACTTCTGTCTGTGCGGTCACGATCATACACTGGACGAGGACCGCCTCGTCCCATGCCATATCGTGCCGAACCCTCTCGGAATTCTCGCTGTGGTGGTTCTGACATGGAAGATGATGTACAGACTTTAGTAAAAATGTTCACACAATAAACATAAATTAACAGAGGCATGATATAGCTACTGTCCATAGAATACTTGGTACAAAGAGACTAAACAATGAAGAAGGCTGTACATGTATGTCCCATGAAAGAGTACATGCTTATGAAGCTGACTCACGTATAACATTTCATGATTATTACTACCATAACCCTTAATGTTCATGCAGGACAGTTTGTTCCACCTTTCATCCCCTACACCACAGACGCATGAATTTTCCAAAAATCTAGGAGCCACCTCAAAATTCTAGGCGACAGAAGGGTTACATTTAGTAAATTCCATACTGGGGACCCACGCATATTAGATGCCACTGTACAAACTTTAGTCACCACTGCATCCTGTCACTCAAGATCTACTCACAGAACTTTAAACATAGTATGTGAGGCTCTATGCAACTCCTCCACAGTTACAAAGGTGGATCAGAAGGTAACTTTACAGTACCCATACATCAAAGGCAAGATTTCAATACAGGAAATGCACAATATATGAGGAAGCTGTCACTGGTACACTATTTTTCAACACAGTCCCCCATTTAACAGTTGAGGAATGTGTCACAGAGTGCAGCAAGTTTGTCCAACCTGGACAAACAGAACATTATGTGTCCCTGCTGTGTCAGCTACATGACGGTAACAGTTCGTGTCTTCATCACAGATGGCTGCTGGGTGCCAAATCTGCGCTACAGTGGGGATGGTTCACTTCACAGCCAAACACCTGTGCCAAGTTGAGTCAGCTGTCATGTGCAGTCACACACCATGGAGGAGAATCACATCACTAAGACTGGGACGTTTTTTTGATGGCCTTTCACAACCTTTCCAGCGTGGCACAGTGCCCATAAAAATTAACTGTGCATCCATGTTCCAGAACATCCAGCAGCAGCATATACAACAACCAGCAGCACATGCAACAAGACCCACTAAACTCTGCCAGCAGATGGTGCCACTTGTGTCACCTTAAACTACTACTTCCTGGGTGAGCCAGGGTGTTTCCATTCAGTGGCTGATCACTTACTGGTGGGAATGAACTATGGATCCATGTTTCACCACCAGTAACAACTCCTTCTACTTCATAACACTACAGGAAACCGAGAAAGGTGATAATTCTTGCCCTGCTTCTGTCGGTTACTGTATCAAGCAGTATCTGACACACATCTCATGGAAGTGGTGCACAAATTTTCCAAGAATTTAGCAGCCCATCAAAATTCTACACACCAGAAAGGTGCCATAACTAAGTTCCAAACTGAGGACCCACAAATATTACATGTCACTCTTAAAAGTTATTCATCACAGTAATGTGGTACTGGGATTTGTGCACCCCTGCCTTACAGTACTGTAACATATCCATCATCATACACTGCACAGTACTATCTGGTAAACCACGGTCAAATGCTTTGTACGCTGCAAAGTCAGTCCATATCAATGAGTTCCCTGACACTGCCCTGTTGATTTCTGTTGTCGACGATATTCACTGTCCACTTTGTCCCCCATCACATTATTGCCATACACTTGCACAAGCAGGTGATGGATATCGGCTGCCAACACTTCCTGTGCTCACAAGTGTATAATGCCCTGGACTTCCAAGAGATACCAACTGTCCAAATGGGTCAACACATTCAACTGCCACAGCTGCGCTCCTTCTCAGCATGTCTTGAATCATATTAACGTGAACACTACAGCCCTGTCACATATACTAGCATTCAAAATTTCATCAACTTCGGTGTCTCGAATAATTGACTTGCCAATTTTTTGTTACCCACCCTGGTACTTAATGATCACAGTGTATAGTAGGGCTAAAACAGTGGACTGCTCCGAAATTTTTCTTTCTTTTATAGTAATGATTTGCATATTACACCCCAGTTTAATACAGCAGTAACTCCATACATCTCATTTGGAGGAAATCACGTTTGAAATATTAAGTTCATGATTAAAATTCATTTTTGATAACACCAAATTCAAAATTTGTCTATATATATAGAAGGTGCTGTAGGGTCACTGTAATATTTTTAAAATGCCGTTCTATTCGCTTTCCTGCCCAATCCATGGATATTCTAATCTCAGAATTGCTGTAATTTTCCCACTCAGACACTGTCCACACTTGTACACAGCACTGTAACATTATTTATCGTCTACTTCAAGGTTAGCAAGTCACTGATACAGTCATGAGTAATACATTACAATTTCATACAAAACCAGTTCCATAGCATAGTAACACGAAACCCCTCAACCCAAAATAAAACAGAGTGGACCCAATGACATAAAGCAGGGGAACAGTCTACTCCAATAGCAATGAAAATCACAAAAATAATCATCTCTAAAAAAGTCTAAACCCCATTAGAAAAACACACAAAAAATATTATATAAAATATTCAATGACAGAACCTTGTAATACAGAGAATTTACTAAGTTTATTCATATAAGTGATAATATTAAGACGAAAGGAGGTAACGGTGATTACCACCACCACCACCACCACCACCATACCCCTGAATCAACCACAAACAGCAAGTACAATTGCTGAAATGGGTGGCTGGCTTCACATACAAATGGACAAAAAGCAAATGCTGATACAGGATAATCTAAGTGGGTTCCACAGCCAATCTAGACGTTTTGAAAAAGAGATAATCTCGTCCCTGCCAGGAGTCAAAGCCTGCTGTACCCCCATGCTTAGCCTAGTCACTACACCAACCAATTATCTCAGCTCTAACACATAGGCAATATATACGCACTAAATATTCCACACAATTCTCAATCCACTAACATTCCTAATAATAAGAAAAGGATGTTTTCAAATCTTTCTCAATCTCATTCTTAGCTACAGACAACATTTAATGACTTGAATTTGCATGGTAATTTTATCCACAATACCAATGATTACAATCGAAGGATCTTTTGCAGGAAATTCACTCTCAGGATACAACACAATAAATCCTACACATCAAACAGTGGGGAGGCGTAGAAACCATAAATATACCATAAGACTTCCTTTTATTAAATATGTTTGTGCTACTACCACATACACATTTGGTGTTATTTGTGTACACATATGATAAGCACGTTCTTAAGAACTGACCTCGTACATCACCATGCTGTTGCGCTACACGTGACGTGCTTCCTTCCTTCTTTCGCTCCTTATCTTTCTCTTTCTCCTGTTCTGTATTCTGCTTCTCACGCAACATACGTTCAACCTTCTCCTTGTGATGCTGTGCCACTTGTGCGTAACTCAGGCGTGCTGGACCAACTGCATCCTGCTCAACGCCATAAATCAAATATGCTAACATGTGTAAAACAGAAGTAATATGATCTGCAATATGCTACTATGAATAAAACAGACATCAATGGAAATGTGAAGATAAATTTTCATGAAAATTACTATGGACAGTTACTCAAAAACAACGTTATGTCTGATATGGATATGGCACATAAGAACTTTCAGCCAGCAATTTTTTGAAGCACCATTAATTTACATGTTACAAGAAAACTTTTTTAACAATGTCTCTGTTTGAAGGGGCATACTTATTTGCAATATCTGAACACAAAACAACAAACCACTGTGGTCTATACTTTTTCCCTTTTGTATGTTCGTGGAAAAAAGTGTCGAAATTCCTGCAATGTGAAAGGTTTTAAACGCTTCCAGCACACGTCTAATACACGCAGACACTAAACGGACTAAAAAAACAGGAGTATGTCAGCAAAAGATAGGCAGGTATGGGAAGTAATTCAGTGTGCTATAGCAAAATTTAGAAGTAAACTCACCAACAGGCAACTCATAATAAAAGATGAAAAACTGTTTGGAAAGGCTCTGTGGTACAGCAACAATACCGTAAATTTTGTGAGATCTGGCAATGTATTATCTCAAAAGCTCTGTTAACTTGAAACTGATAAGAGACCGGTTACATTTCATTATTCCATCTACTGGCAGCAGTGTTCTGAATAGTATGATTAAAAGAGTGAAACATAGGTGTCTTGCTGGTTTTTTGGATTATACAGATACATTATATACATGATGATGAAAAGGGAACAAAATGCAGCAGGGAAAACAGGACAGGATGCAGGAGGAAAGTCAAAAGGTTACGTCTGTCCATGAGGTTGCAAGATACAGCAAGACAGACATTAGGGATAACATAAAATAAGGAACACGAAATGAATATCATTCCTCAAATTGCGCTACAGAATGGATACCCACTTTCCATCATCAAATGCTTGAGTGAGCGGATCATAAGAATTAAGAAATCGAAACGAGAGAATACACACAACACAGACAACAAACCCAAAGAAATGGATAACCTTCGAATTCCATAACCCTTTGATAAGGAAGGTAACAAACATCTTCAAGTACACAAATTCACATATTGCATTCCGAGTGACCAACACAGTACAAAGACTACTAAAAACCCACAAAGGTAATAAGGACAAACATATTAAGAGTGACATTTACAGCCTAGGGTGCAACACATGCAACAAAATTTATATTCGTCAAACTGGCTGCAGCCTCAAAGCTATGTTTTCTGAGCATCCCAGATATATCTGAACCAACAATCCCCAGTCTGCGTATGCTATGCATAACCTTAACAACAGACATGAGTACAGTACAATACACACAACCACGGAACTCAGTGTGCTGTGCTATAAAAGTGGACGCATGAATTCCCTGGAAAATTTCTGCATACAGGTACACCACACAAAAGGCACGCTAACAAATGAACCATATACTGGAGAACCCAACCCCCTCTACGCTAACAGATGAACCATATGCTGGAGAACCCAACCCCCTCTTTGTCTCCGCCATTAACCAGACTTAAACAACATGTGCTTCCCACACCCACCCCCTCCCTTACACTACGTCAACATACTGTTGTCATTCACCTTCTGAAGTTATCCCAACCATTACACACGTGCCTTCCTGACCCGCTTTCCTTCACACTATATTGAAAGATACCACCACCCCACAGTACACATAACTATCTTCACTGTTGCTTCTAGAAGTGCCACGACCACCCTGACACCAACGAAAGTTCCTGCTCCATGTAGGAGATCCTGAATACAACATATAACACCAAGTCGCAGGTATGTCATCCTAATATAATTTTACAAATTTTACATATTTTGTTCTACTTCACTTTTCGATTTTCTGATCTATACACTCAAAATTCTACTTGTCAATCCTTATTGCAGGATGCTAATTACAAAACTGATCACCCATTTGATACACAACGCCAAAACCTAAGTCAACATGCCATCCTTAAAAGCATATATATTTTATCTTTTTATTGTACGTATTCGCCACACGACATTTTTAACTATATAAGCCCAAATATAGACAAAACAGCTGTCTTTAATTTTAACTGTATATACTATCTAAAGAGTGTCTTAATTTACAACTATCCAGCAGGAATAAAGGTACACTGCCACAAAAATTGTAATGAGTGGACTTATGTACACTATCAAAAAACTTAAGACTTTAGTTACATATGAAATAGCTCACAGTTTATATTCATATGGCAACTGTAGCATATGATACCCCCCTGACAATGGTGGCTTGACCACAGAAACATGTAGGAGTAACACTAATTCAACATAATACACCATTGTGAAGAGTGTGCATATTTGTTCGTTTGTCTTAGTAATTTGGAATATGCACAGTGTACAACATATAAAATTCAAAAATTAGGGATAACGTTCTGATATACGCAAAATTAGATCTGGTAATCATCGCATACCAGAGGTGCCAAGTGTCAGAACTTTTTCAGTACTTCTGTAACACCTACGCTATCACACCAGCACCCTTTAATCACGTTTATCACTATCTTATACTTCATTTATTTACTGATCTTTTATGGAAACAATGGTCCCACTGGCAAGAACTGAAACTGGGGCGTGAAGGATAAATAAATGAGAATAAAAGCCGAAAACAAGTTTCCACTGCCACTGGAATGTACAGCAAATAATTGTTTTGAAATAAGTAAAATAATAATTCACTGTATTGAACATTTACATCGCAATCACATGTCACAGTGTCCACCATATTGACATTCAGAAGAATGATGATTTACTGCACCCACTGTGGCACACATGAAAAAGATGTTTTCACTCTTTGAGAACAACTCTACGGTGCAATGAAATTGACTTGCAACAAAATGAGCTAGCAGACATGAGTAATGTGACATTTTTCATGAACACAATGTTTATCTGTAAAAGTCACTGTACACACCAATTTGGCATTCACTAACCGATATTTACATTACTTCTTATGGGCAGAATTTCCCTGCTTAATGGGGATTTACTTTAAGTAGAATTTTCTGGTCGCAGACAACAAGGCATAACAAGCAACCCCTGTACTTGAGTCATGCCCATAGAATAATTAAATAATTAGAGCAGTGAAATTTAGCTTACTGTTGAAGAACAGACATCAGCCTGAGATGGAACTGAAGTTGGAGTAGTAAGGCTAGCCGTAGTGGCAGTACCAGTGCTCGTCGTAGTGGCCACCACTGTACGAGTAGGTGCCGGTGCAACATCTGTCACCACCACAGCACTAGTCATTGTGGCAGCATTAGTTGTGGTGGGCACTGGTTTGCTAAATGAGGGAACTGCATTTGCTGAACCCTGTTTTTGCTGTTGCTGCTGTTTGCTAGCAACAGATTCTCCAGGCTTGCAACTCACAGTCCCACTCACACCAACAACTTCACCATTTAGCAGAATATCATCAGTCTTAGTGGATTTGTCAGCCATACATTTGACAACAGGAACTGTCCTGTAAATAAAGTGTGTTCAAATTTTAGAGGGTGAAAACCTGTACAGTATTTAGTAGTCAATAATGGACCCTTGAATGAAAGTGGCCAATGCTTTGAGGTAAATGCAATATCCATAAAGTTCGCTTGGATAAGAAATACATGTTTACATTTGCTAGGTTCAACAACTGCATCACGTGCTAACTCAAATTATATACTAAAATAAAGATTTTGGGTTCTCATGATAGTGAATACGGTTGTCATCCTCTAGGAAGTGATACTGTGTAGTCTAGAAGTAGACTAACCTTTTGAAGAAGCTGCAGCCTCCAACATCAGTTACTCTACCCTGATGACGGAGGCTGCAGCATCTTCTGGAACAATGACACACTTCTATCACAGCACATGGTATCACACCCCTAAAGTCAGCCACTGCTGTGTACAACTAACTTAAAATTTGTTTGCTAGTTCTAGTTAGGAAATAAACAAAAGAGAGTGCAGCACGAATATGGTTATTTTACACTGCAACATCTGAAAAGACTTTTTCTAAGTCAGCATATTCTATATAAACTTACACTGACATTCGCCTCAAAATGGCAACAAACACAATAGGGAAGAAGCACTTTCCATGCTTTGAAACCAGAACTTTATTTCATAACCATTTTTACTCAAACACATGTGCAAAGAAATTAACATGCATGGGCAAACATAAAAGTATGCATCAAGACATGTGTTCAGATTTACAGGCGTAATTTCAAGAACTAGAGTGTTCAGACTTCTATTAACCCCATGTGCAAATATATAATACACAAGGTATAATAAAAGGCAGATTTTACTGTGTGTCTCATTTGACACCTGAGGACTAAGAACAGTCACGTACCCAGGTAACACAGAGACAAACCAGAAGTGCCATACAACTGCGCATGTGACAGAAAAGATGTAATGAAAATAATTTCATGAAAAAGCACCAAACTTCTCAATGTGTATGTTTATTAAGCCCATATAACCTACTGATGCTAAAGTGCAGAGATTGTGGTGTTATGTACTGCATCACCAAAAATAATGTTCATTAGTGACAGATACATTGTGCCTTTGGTATAAACACAAACATACTTGTCTGGAGAAGAAGGTGGGGTTTGTGAAACTGCAGGTAGGCTTGGGTCACTGCTCGTCCCCACATCTTTCGCTTCTCTGTCACATGATGATGCAGAGGATTGAGCTTGGACAGATAGTGGAATTTGACTAGGTTGCTGAGATGGTGGTGGTGGCGGCGGCGGTGGTGGTGGCTGCTGTGGCTTCATCTCAGGAACAGAGGTTGCCTTTGGAATAGGAGATGCTGGCGATGTTGGGCGTGGAGATGTGCAGACCATTGCACCATTGTCCTTTTCTTTTGAGTTTGTGCTTTTTGGTTTCGCAGTTCCTTTTACAACATCTGACAACCTACAATACATACAGTAAAGCAAAAGCTCACCTTAAGTGCAATTTAATAACATCCATGAAAAGGGAGAAAACATAACACTGAACAGAACTGTATTAAAACGATGGGCATTTTTAAATAGATCAATGGATTCAACCGAATGCTAAATACCATTACTAATACAGACAGTTGCATACGAACACTGCTTCAGTAATATCAGTAATTATCACGGCAGTTCAGCACTTAACACCAACAAGTGTCCTGGCTACCACGCAAGTGCACAAACAACAAACCAGTCTAAATAAATAGCAGGCAATATTGTGCAACATACATACAGCGCATTATGGTACAAAAAAAAAAGCTTGTGTATTTCCTTCCTGCTTACCAGTACCCATGTTCACGATTGTGTTAACATAAGCCAGTGACACCACCTTTAAAGCTCCATGAAAATATGGCAAAGGTTACGGAAATAAGGTCCCAAAGATATGTAATGAACTGCAAATAATGGTGTATGAAGAAGGAAATACATACCTGAAAATGTTCTCTGATCAATTCACGACACCACCCCATTTATTAAAAAGACTGTTTACAGGTCTACCAGTAAACCACAAAAAAAAAAAAAAAAAAAAAAAGAGCCAGCAGGTACAGAAAATCTTCACATAGGCGCCAAATTTTACAACTGCAGTCAGTGCTAGTGTGGAAAAATGTACCTAAATTTGATAAATTAACAGCATGAAGACAGGGTTTAAAAGCCTCCCCTTAAGGAATGATGTAATAAATCTTCCTTTAAGAAATCAGCGCTAATTATTGAAACACACATGCACTTATGAGAAACATTATTCCAGACTCACTAGTTCTTGTATAAATGGCAAGATGGCAAACATGCACATCAGACACATCTTTGATACCCATGCACTAATGTGGCACATCACAGCTGCCAATCTCAGTGCTACATTCTTGAAAGAATATTTAGTACACTGCAAACATTTACACAGACTTACAACATGTACATGAAACAGTCCACATCACACATCTTCAGGCATAAGTACTAAACACCCCTAATGCTAGAGTCACGAATGCACAACTTCTGCATACACTACACATTACATACATGCCTTCACAGCGCAAAACTATTCGAAACTTTGTCTGGGAATTAAGTGATTTCAAACCTCCCAAGATAACGGGGCTGGCAGATATTTGCTGCTGCTATAATGCAACACACGGCTGGTTAACGTACACTCATAGACATACTCTTTGGATACGTGTATCCAATAACATGCCAGTTTATCATTTTCTTATGCCAAAAAATTAATGATGCAACTACTCCACCTTCATACATTATTCCACCCACATCACAATTCTGGAACAATAATGCCAGGTGCTCATGCTTTCAGCAGACACCACACATGTGCCTAGATTACTGAACGTCAACACATGAAGAAAGAGAACTTATGGCTTGAAGAGAAGTGTCTGTCACAAACAGTAACAACGCTGACAAGGAAAGGAATTATACTTGATCAATAGCAACAGAATGGACAAACAGGCGTGCAAAGGTGAGAGTGGCCTGTTGCTAGCAGTGGGGACCATTCACTTTTACTTTTCTCCACTGTGGGCATACAAATAACCGTAATGTTATTCTAAAACTATCATATTTAGCAATTATTTTAAAAAGAAGTTATCTGTACTTGTTAAGGGATTTAAAATCTTTCATGTAACAACCTACAAGTAATCAAGAAATGTACCATTAAGTTCTGCAATGTTGGTATTTAAGAATTCTTGAAGACTATGATCATTATCACACAAGTTGCTTCATGAGTTCACGACTAGAGATCTTGCACTTAAGGAAAGAGCCTTCAGCTTTCTCAAGTCAACTAGCAACTGCACCTACTGAAGCATCCTTGTGAGCCGCTGCTTTGGTGCACATCATGCCAAAATGCCCATACTTTTCACAGCCTGATTTTTCTCTCCTTTGTACACAAAATTCTACGCAGAGTTATTTTAGCCCAATCTTTAATTTCAGGACCATGATTTACGTGTTCCTCAAGAATGTTCCTAGTTTTCTGACACTCATTTTTATACAATTTCAAAGGAGAAGAACAGGAGAATGGAGGAGTTCTTTCAACCACTGTCTCATAAATTCTTCCGCTCTTTGAAACACCAACAACCTGTTCACTAGTATAGCATTTAAACAGCCATCACAAGGCAGTGAGATAACTTCCATATTTTCCAATGCAACCAATCTGCATAAAATGTAAGAAAAAAGGTAGACCCCCATACAAAAAATGCTGAACTCCATGGATGCTACTCTTCTAAAATCCTTTATGTATACATAATGATCTAAGGTAACAGGCAGTTATATTACAGTAAGTATTAGAACAGTGTTCTGCATTCAGAGGGTTAATATTCTCACATCAGTATTGCCAGTGTTTATTACCCCTGACACTTTGAAACAAGTCTATTTACTACCTAGACAAGTAACACCACCAAACAGGTACTCAAAATTCCACATACTTCAGCAAAAATTTACTGCATAAGGAATTCTTGCTAATGTTTCTCAAATTAAGCATGGTCCCTCACTGAACTTTCAATGTCTATGGTTTCCTCCATTTAAATTTCTCCAGTTGTATTTTTAAAGCCACTGTTCCAAAGAAATATTCAACACAGATCCCACTGCGTTCTGAGATTTCTAGCCATTCTTGTCAGCATACACTGACATACCCCTACTTTGTTACACTTTGTTCAGCAACTAGTACCCTTCAAGTTCATAAACAGCTGTGTAAAAAATATGGTACTGTCCTGAAATCCTAGTTTTGTTACTACAGAGTCGAACACTACCTGCAACACGTATGCACAGTACTGAAAATACAAAATGTGTGAAATATGCCACTCTGCTAAACACCTATGATATGTCTGATGCACAGTCATGTTCAATGTACAGTCCAGTAAGATAATCACCAACAAAAAGCTTTAAAAACTTACTGTGGCACATCAGCAAACAACAGGCTCCCTAACCAGCATTTCAGCACTGAACTGCTGCAGTAAAAGCCAGGTTCAATAACATATAATGAATGAAACTGCAGTGGAAGGGGGGGGGGGGGATGAGAAAATTTCTAGAATTTGTTATCCATGAAAGATGTTATCTAGTTTATGTACATTAGCCCTTTGAATTATCTTCTGTTTTGTGTATTATGCAACATCTTAGAACACACCCACCTGTATACAGACTTTAAAGTACCGTAATCGTCTCAGCAACCACTTATAGACAGCAATAAAATCACACAATCATCTCTTATTTGATGACAAGCCAGTATCATCAATTGAAGTAATGTATTTTGCTTCAAAATTACACAAAGGCAGCTCCTCATTGCGGTCCACAAACCATACAGAACACACATGTAGCACAGCATGCACTATTTTAGTTCACTTTCACGTGATGAACAATTTCATTTCCTGCACCATGCATCCACAACATTTTCTACACATTTCCAAGCATTTTCAGTACAATGCTGATTCTCAGTGCCAGATATCAATAGTCAGCCACATTTTGCCTACTGCCTTAATTCTTCCTAGACTTCGTTATTAAAACAGCAAATTTCCACAGCTGACACACAAAGATGACAGATGATCATGCCTATTTTAACGGCCAAAATGAAGATCTTTCAGGCATTCACTTCTCTGAATCAACACCAATATTCTTTTTAATATACAGGCAAATATGGTAAGACTACATAATTTTGCTGCTAGTCCAGTCAATGCTCTAGGCTTCTGCATTGCACTCATGAGGGCTTTCTAGGTGTCAACCAACCACCGTGTGCTCATGCCCTTCTGTACTTATTTTATGGAGAGTTCTATGCCTGATACCCTTAGATGTGTTTTTCTTTGGATGGTAACTTGTTCATCCTGACAAAAATATTACAACGAGCAGCAAATCTACTGTACTACATTCACAAGCAATGCCTAGTACTAACTCACCTATTTTCCCAATGAGAACTTGAACTGTCCACCTGCACAGTTTCAACTGGAGGAATACTCTTGGCACTCACACCAACTCCTCCTTCCAAACCTGGCAATGGGGGAAAGGCAGTGGCCTCTAGATCAAACTGTAATCCCTTTGAGGAATTTGTTCCAGTGCTGTCCCTGTTTAGGGGCTGGGGACTACCACCTGAGGTAGGTTTTCCACTCCCCATCATGGATGACGCTCTTCCAGGACCAATCACCTCATCCTCCTTTCTCCTCCGCCGATGTCTACAAAGTCAACAGCGGAGAAATCAGCTGACCTCACCAAATGCAGCAACATGAACAGGATCAAATGTGTGTTACAGGCAAGGCTCCGGCATTTGTAGGTTTGGTCCTGCATCTTTTACTGTCACTGTTTCTCCAGAAGTGAGGTTATGCACTGTACTAGCCACCAACCAAGTACGTTGATGCACGCTACACAGTTACCACACTGCCTCCATGTAAGTTTGTAGCTATCAAAATCATGCAGTACCACTCCAAAGCATATATATACAAACACACACACACACACACACACACACACACACACAACACCTCTAATAACCTAACGGCATTCAAGTAGCAATCATCAAAAGCCACTTAAAATTTACAACATAATGAGAACAAAACATACACCTTACAGAAGACCTCAAGACACAACCTTCCCTCAGGAATAATTTAGTGAAGATAAAGGAATGTGCAACTCAATTTAATATACGAGAGAATGAAACTTGCTAATCCAAACTTAAAGAAGCACCACCACAACAAAGAATGACAACACTCCAAAGCAATGAACAGACGGTACAGTAGGTACATTCTAGTCATTTGAAATCCAGCCACCAAAATCAGCTATTTGTAAAATATACAAATCAAATATACTCATTACAACAGAGTTCTGTGCTTATGTATATGTACAAAAATGGAACCCATTAGAGAAAAATGAAAAGCATATTGTCATAAACCATAAAACTATTACAGTGCGGAAATTACTGCCAATACTGTAAACACATCAGCTTTGAACTGCAATATAATCTGAAGTAAGACAAACTTGACGTATCTACCTAAGCAATGAAGACAGCTTCCATTTACTCCCTTCTGATTATCACTGATAATTTCATATGTGAAATGGAAAACCACAGATGATGATCAAAGATGAAATGTTTTAAGATGCGAGATTCCAGTGAAATCGTCAGTCGCATATTGTCTCCCGCTTTACAAACAGAAACAGTAATAAACATGTTAATGTTCTGGGGTCATTCCTAGTTACTCCAAGCAGAAACCACATATGAGGTCTGACCAAAAGTACTGGAACTGGATTTGTATCTCAGTTCAACTGCACAAGGTAGACGTGCTATCAATGAAAGTATTACAGGATGTTAAGAATTTCAACTCACACCATTTATTCAGTTGCCTGTGCCGAATGTTCTTTCCATGAGTTGATTCAACCACGCCTGAGAGCACAAAACAAAACAATTCACTCCTATGAGAAGAATAAGCATCCTTCTGTCAATAGTGATTTATCATAAGGTCAACCAACATAACCAAAGATTTGTAACTCTGATTCACTTCAAACCAATTTGTTTCATTACTACTAACACGAGAACAGAAAGAAATCTGCTTGTCTGTGACTTCTTGCCTGCTTCAATGTGCATAAGTAGACAGAAAATTTTTAAAAAATACCACAGGTAATGAAACGTGAGTCTGGAATTGTCAGTAAAATTGAAATCCTTTCCATCACCATAACTGAAACATGCATGCCAAGTGCACTGCAAACCACAATGATATGAATGGTTTTGTTTCCTTATGGGGAGGCTATGTACTGTACGTATGTTCCACAGTATCACACATATTAAAAGTTGTGTATTATGTTGAGAAATTTCCACAGTGAGGTGCACTGTAAATGCTGGCATAAGTGAGAATTTGTTGAGGAGCAAGTTCACCACAAAACTGCACATACCCACACTGCACATATTGTGCAGCCAGTTGTCAGTACATTAACAAAACATAAACGTGCCTATTACCCTCACCATGCAACTACCTGTCCATCTGTCCACATATACCAGGCTCATATGCACTGTTGGGTACGTCATCAAGGCAAAGGTAGAATTGTCCGTGGTTAATTAAGCACCATCGCATGAAGGCATATAGGGAAGTGGAGATACAGCTCCATGCATTCTTAACTTCAGCACAAGATGGAGATGAGTGATCAACTTCACGCCCTGGCTGCTTAGCCTCAAGGACAGCCCCCAGTACCTACCGAATAGGAAGCTGGGTGGGCCCCACAGCCAGCCTGAATACTTTGTAGTACCAAAAATTTCATGCCCCTTATAGGAATACAGCCCCAACTCCTTGGTCATCCAGTCTGTGGCCTACTCACTGTCCTGAGTAAGCTATAACAGATACTAAGTTTCAGTGTACAAAATCTTTGTCAAAGTTCGGTGGAATTTTCTTGGGCTAGCAGCCACATCAGGTGGTTGAATGATCAGTAAAACAACATTTTGGAAACCATCTCTGTTCTCGTTATTAACTTGATGACGAGAACAGAGATGGTTCTCAAAACGTTGGGTTACTTACCAATCAACCACCTAAAGTGATGGCTAGCGAAAGAAAGTTTTATTGAATTCCGTCACCATGAAAGATTTAGATTATATTACATGAAAATGCCATTCTATTTCATTTCTGAGTTAAGCAGAAATTTTCACTGATGTTTACACTACACTACTATACTACACATACGAGAAGTATTGGAGAAATTTTCACTGATGTTTACACTACACATACTATACTACATATATGAAAGATATTGGAGAAATTACTGTCCCTCAACTCCTGTTCACTTCAGATGAGGCTATACATGAAGTCAAAAACCCAGGCCATGCATATACAGAGAAGTAACATAACATAAATTTCAGAAGATCTATAAATATCAGTACAGAAGACAAGCAATAATATCTCAAGAATGATGCAAACAGTGACATATCCTTTGGTCAGACAATTCAAGAACACTAGTTTAAACACTGAATTTGGGCAGATTTCCTGTCTTACATTCATGCACTTTCATTACACAGGCAGTACATACAGTATTCACCCAAATATAAGACTACAGAATGTGTTTGACTTTGTGTGCAATTACAAGGTGACCCCCATTTTTCAGATGAGGTATTAACGAAATTCCTATCTTATATTCAGGTAAATACAGAACACAAATTGTTAACACAATGTCATGATGAAATGGCACATTATGAATTATAATCCAATGCCTAAGGCCTGTATGTCTTACAATACTCAGGAGTTAACTAAAAGCCATTTTCATACCCATTTACTTAGTGGCTGAAATACATACAGCAACTACAAGTTCTTACATGGCAGCAGAAAGGTATGACCTGGAATTCATGTGTAACGCTTGTGAACCTTTGTGATTTGTGATTACTGTATCATGTCACGAGATCCATGCATGGTAGCCAAGAACTACCACTTCCCCAATTTCCAAATCTTACACAAATTGTTACGAACATAATCCAATTACACTGTCAGATGACAAGGCAATTTGTGCCATTTACATCTAGAATTATTGCATAAAGAAAATTTCTGTTCATGCCCTGCAAACTCAGCAAACCCTGCCAACCTACAAGGAACCTGTGAGCAATGACAAGTTTGAAGAGGACCTATCTTCTGAGATGTGATGCTGCATAGTTCAGCATAAATTTACATGTCTTGGAGAAACGTACTGCCTCCACCTTCTGGGCAGAAGAGTACAGTCATCTGCAACATCTGTAAATTTCCCCCACACCACAACGCACGTGTCCAGAGGCTTGGCTCCAACAATGCTGTGACTGTCCCGAATCTCACACAGCATTTGTTCCATTCATACAATTCACTTACACTCTGTAAAAATAAATGCAAGACAATGGCAGTAATAATAATTAAATATAATTATTACCTTGGAGGCATGGGTTCCTTGTTAGCCAAGGTTTCTCTTGACTGTCGGAAGGAATTATCATCACTATCTGAGCGCTGAGGAGGGCCACCAGGAGTAGTCTGACTAGGTCCAGTGCTGCTTGGGTCACTGCTGTCCTGCAGCACTGGGGGATGATGTGTCTTGGAATGACTGTCTGCCGTTACTCCAGCAATGGGCTGCTGGGGGGGTACTTTACATACAACAGTACTACTGCTCACACTTTTGGTAACAGCCACTGCACCACTAACATTCCCTGTTCCTCCAAGATGGTGATATGAATGTGAAGAGCTGGACTGTCTCACCAGGCTGGCACTGTTGTCTGTTAAACTTCCACGATCACCACCAGGCTGGTTTCTTTTGTTTCTGCAGAACAGAACACTACCACTAACTTAACTGCCCACACTGCCTGTACATTAGGAAGTAATTCTCAACTAGCAATCTCAAAACCACTGCCGATCTGAAAACTGAAATTGCTGATGCATCACATATCGTCACAGGTGCAAAAACAAATTTACGATTTCTGACCTAATTTTTATTTCCTTTTATCAACTAAATCTGTCCATGCTGCAAACAATGTCTGTAGTGGCATGAACTTGCACATACAGTGCTGACAGTTCAGTTCCATAAAAGGCAAAGAATTAGGTAACTTGCTGATTAAATACTGGCTTCACAAAAAGAACATGAGACTTGATTCTCGAGAACTCTGCTCCAAACAGCCAACTATTACTATACAATGTACCCTCAATTATCCAGGTGGGGAGAGGCATGCATGGATAATTGAAATGACAGATAATCCAAAACATATACTCACTGAGCCAAGAACAAAAAATAAAACTAATTTATTTAGTATACACAAAATACATAATCAGCTTACAAGCAGACTCTTACTGTTTACGTAGACTGTGACTTTTGTTTGTATCGAGGATTTTGTTTCAGCACTTGGCACTGAACCATGTTCCTGCCCCACCTTCGTCATTAACCATTAGCAACTTACAATTGTGCATGGATAATCAAACAGTATGCTGTATTTTCACAGACCTCTCACTAACCATGTCACTATTACTTCATAATCTACAGACTACAATTTGTACAATACAATCTAAGAAAAAGTATCTAAAATCCCACTGTTGTTTTATTAGTCAGTGACTCAAAAAGGGATGAGAACCACTGCTTTACAGGACATGGAAGTCATTCCCACAAATATCTGTTACAGTCATAGCCTGTTATGTGCACCACAGAAGCTAAAAAAGAGACTGCATGGCAAGATTACTGTAGTGTAGCCATATTGAAGCTGCGAACTCAAGAAACCTGCTGTTAATAGTGTACAAACACTACCTTCTTTTCTCATGGTTCTGAATTTAAACTACATGGAGCTTTATGAAAAATTAAGACCTGCAGAAAAGAATAAAAGGTTCTTTTAAAAAACTTGTATTTGTTATAAATAAAAATGAGTGTGAAAAAGGGCATGACACCTAACATCCACCCTCCCTGAATTACATAAAAATGTTACCAAAATTAGAAAAAGTGACTTTCTGTAAACTGCATAAATCTTGTTCAGACATAAGGTGTGGAAGTGAAGCTACTCACTAAACTGAATATGTAATATTAAGAAGAACCATTCCCATACACTACACAAATTCAGAAACAAGTACTTATTGTTAGCTGGTACTGAAGGACACATATTCATTGTTAGCCGACACTGAAGCACATGTAAGGTGGAAAGAAATTAAAATTACACTCTGAATAAACAAACAATATTAAGGACTCAATGCCCCATGTTAGAACACACACTAAAAGAAAATTAAACATTTATATAATATGTTTAATACACGCTTCAGTCAAGCTGGAACAGAACATTAAAAAAAGAATATACTATTTCAATGCAGTCTACATACAATAAAGACTTTTCTTTAGATCAGATCTGCACTCTTCTGGGGTATTACGCAGTGTGGAATGGTAATCCTTTACCGATGTTTTGGGACAATGTACCAGTCCCATCTTCCAAGGGTCAAGAAGTCCGAGAAAATGAAACGTTGGTAAAGGATTATCATTCGACGCTGTGTAGTACCCCAGAATAGCGCAGATCTCATCAGCATCTCCACAGGAGCCTGCAATCGACCTCTCTCTCTCTTTTTTTTTTAAAGATATTTGCATGTGCAAGGCAGTGTGCATTTTGAAGACTACCGCTGAGTGTTTAAAATACAAGTCTCAAACAGCACTTGTTTCATTTAATCTCAAAAACCTTCGTGCTAACAGAGAAAATTTACTGGATATGTCTTTCACCACTCTGCAATTTTTTGTCTGACCATATTCTCACCCCAATACACATGTAGCAAGTCATGCTGAATATGCGTGCAAAAATACACTCCAGACTTCATGGAAAGTGACCTTTAAAATGTCTGATATAAATGAAAAAGGCTTGAGAACTTTCCATAAAATTCTCCCAACATCACACTTCATGACAGTCTGCCCAGCCACTCTCAAGCTGTTACATGTGCAGAGATGACACAACATTTTCATTAGCAATCTTCCTGGGTATCAATGTGCCTAAAAATAGTTACCACTACTGACTTCTTGCACGTTACCACTATAAACACAGATATTAGCAAGCCATCAATTTCATTATCTGCTAATAATTCCTCCTTTATTTCAACAGAAATATCACCAAATACTGCTCTTTGGGCATGACCACTACATTCAACACACTCGCTCTTATGAGTCATCAGGATTTATTTATTTAACCCCAACCAAGGCTGTCAGTCTCCAGACCAATACCTCGACCTGAGACTGCCTGAATCAGAAGAAGAAATAGAAACCATTGTAAAGTGTATTAATGCACTGCTGGTCCTCATTTTGTTAGCACTATAATATTCAATTTCTGCATTAACAGGTTTTCTAAAGAATCATTCAACAGGTATTTGTGCTATGTAAACAGTATGTTACCTGCGAGGGATATATCTTGAACTTGGTGGTTTACTGAATGATCCCTGTGGTGCAAGACCATTCACAGAAAATACAGTACCAATATCGTAGTAAGGAGGACTGGTAGTCCATGGCTGGATCATACTTGCATAAAATGGTGGCTGCTGTTGGAAAGTCTGTAAAAGAATGCTGAAACTTTACACAAATTCATTAACAGACAACAAATGAACACATTAAATTACCACATTCTGACATTCTGTCAAAAAATACATGAATACATCAAATTATACCTTCATCTATTGCTCTTCATAGGTATGAAACGTCATGTTTCATTTCAAAGAAAGAACACAAATTATGGCTGAAGGAACCAACTGCTGAGGACAGCAGGCAGGCATCTAGGAGACAGAAAGGATAGAACATACAGCATGTACAGAGGAATGTGAGATACCTGGGTGCAGGAAGGATAAAATAAACAACCATCCTCTAGAAGTAGCATACAGACCGATTCAAATGGCTTAGGACACAGTCAATTGGTGGCCATTTCTCAACACACCAATGATCATTTAGGTTCACGAATAGGAGGGAATTTCTTGGCCAACTAAGCAAGTATTAAGTTTTCAAGACAGATCCTCCACGGCCGAGAGTTAAGGTATCAAAAAAATCTAACGTGTTCAGCTAATAATGTAATGCAATGTAACAGAAAACTAATAAAAGAACTTGCCCAGGGGTAAAAATACATGGAACTTCTGGTTACTAAATTTTCGACTCAGTGTTCAGAAATTCGACTTCCCATAGTTTTGGCCAGAAAATTTGGTTGCAAGCAATTGTGGCATGCAGTCATGCAGAGGAACTTCAGTAGATGTGGTTGCTGTGCTGTCTGGAACCATGTCCAAATTATTTGTGTTAAGTTTACTGGTAAAATTTCACATCTGGGACATCATGATTCATGAAGTTTTGTAAAGTCAGCTCACATCTGTCATCACATAAACCAGAGCTACCAGTATTCTTCCACCCAAAAGCAAGGCATAATTAAATACTGATCCACCATTTTCTGACAACCAAAATGTACTTGTCCACCACATTTTTAAACTCCTTCCATTCCTGGCCCTCCTTTTTTAACACAGAAGAATCTCATTACTTCAGACAATACATTAGATGATACTGCAATGTGTTTGGAAGCACATCCACAAAAATCTTGAGACACTCATTCCAGGAAACTGACATACCAAAATAACCTGTATATGCAGCCACAGAACTGCTTCATTTTGCAACCACCCAAGCTTACAGTTGTGCAAACATGTGAGCCTCTGTTGTGACAGTATCATTTTGTAACCAGTTCAGTTGAATAGTGCAGTCATCACGTTAATCTACTGCTAACATGTTGTACAGAGGAGATTATTTACAGTCACATAAATACAGAGAGGCCTCAAATTATGCCAGGTTTAAGTTCCTGAAAACGTCACACAAAACAAAAACATACTTCCCCTCTAAAACGTTGTATTTCCTGGGATTAGGGGATGACAACCTCATCCTACACAGTGTATGACTATATCACCAGTGGACATATGGTGCTGAACACCATATATACATTTTTATGCAGTATACGTACATTTTTACACAACACATTTACTTATAGCAAAACTCATTTAAGACATCCCCAGTTAAGATGTTTTCCCACCTTAGAAGTCAGGATTAAAAAGCACCCCAATTCTTTCATTTGATTAACATTACACAGTGCCCTTTAAATAAGACCCTGCATAAGAAAATTTCCCACCTAAGTAACAAATCTGACAGCAAAAGTTTTTTACCCATTTAATACATTCTCTGTATCAAAACCTTAAACAATTTCTGCGAGTTTCCATTCGTTCTGTTTCCAAAGTACAGCTTTCAAATGGCGCGGTCAGTTCATATAGGTTAATCTCCAACGTAATTTCCGCAAGTTTCACACAGCAGAATGACGCAAGCTCACGGTGTGGGTGTGTTGTACTTCTCCCGAGCTGCAGAGACTGCAGTCAGTCAGTCAGTCAGTCAGTCAGCCAGCCAGCCAGTCCCCACTACTCAGCCTCCGTCACGACAACCGAAAGGTTGTATGGGGGCCAGGAAGCCTAACATAGCTGTTTCATGACTTACATGTGCCTGTATTTGGCAACACTGGCATCTGGAAGTTTCAATTGGCCTGTCACTAGGAGGGAACTCAGGCAATCACTAACATTTGAAGAAGTGTAGGTGCACTAACTGATGCCACACAGGGTTCCACCTTGCTGGCGCAGAGTTCTATCATGAGGCGCGTAAGCCATGTGAAGGTGGAAGCCACCCCCTGGGGGGACAGCAGTCTCAGCCCAGATGCATGGGTGTTCCCAAAGCGAGAACTTGTTTAAACACAATTTATCAGCCATAATACAAATGCATTGTAGTGTAGTGTGACTGTGAAGCATTTGCAGTGACTGTGTGCAGATACGTTACAACAGCAATTCCAGAAAATAAATTCAAAACACCGCAGAGTTAGTGAAAGTGACTGAAACTGCTGACCACCATCTATCCAATGGCGAACCTATGGAATCTGAAAATGTACACTGCAACTGTTTTTTAAAAAAGAGCAAGATAACCCATGCATGACAAACTTTTCAAGGAAAGTAAACATCTGGAATGAAATGTGAACTTGTGGATGCAAGGTCGGTGACAATATAGTTGAAGGTGTTTATAAAACTGTAAACAAAAGGTTACAGACAAAATGGTCAGATGGTCAGATACAGGTGAGAATGTGTTAAGAAAGCTGCAAGTTATACAGATTCAGCATACCTATGTCATAAGTCCACAACAAAATTAAGAAGTAGAATTTTTTGCTCCTACCCTTTTAAGACATTTCCTGCTCAAGAAGTCAAATTTTCTTGGAATTTTCAAAAACACCTTAACAGGGTTTTACTGAATTTATAATGCAATAAAAATGTAAGAGACTCACTCCATATGCTTTTGGCACAGTTCCTTATGATAGGACTGTCATGGTCTTGCTACACAAACACTTTAGTTCCTGACTTAGCACTTTCTTTAATTCTATCAGCACTATCACAGATGCTACTATGAGCAAGTCTAACATTACAGCATACGCCAACAATTTGTTCACCCTTTACAAGTTTGCTTGTTACGTCTAATTTCTCTTCAATACTGATTGTCGTTTGCCAATTTTTCACTTGGATTGCACCAGGTGATCTAGATTTATATTTCCCATTCATATTGGTAAGAAAAGCCACTGCTGTTGAAGAGGACATTACATAAGGTGAGTGATTATATCACTATCAATTCATACATGTGACACGGCATCACAGTGACGCAACTTTCTACTAGCCTGCTACAGAAAATAAGTGTGACCACGAATCATCTACGCCATATGGCTTTAAACCAGAAATTATCACATAAATTCAAGAAGTGGCATAAATTTTCAAGCCATGTTAAAGAGACATTGTGCAAAAAGGAACTGTGTAAAACGAGACCTGCCCGTACTCAAAATAAGAGCTTACTGGTTGGCAGATAACCTACACAAAAAATATAAACTGAAAGAATTCATGAGATATGCAGTATAGGGAATTTCTACACAAGGACATCAAACAGTTTTCATCCTTCATTCATCTGGCGCCCAGCATGTCTGCAACTTCAACGTCACATCCAACACATGCACTAACATGCAGTAGGTTATAATATGTAACAGAAAAGGTAAATGTGGATTCTATACGCAGATTCTGCATTCAGCCAGACACTCTGTATATGCCTCACAGAATACACTTCAACTTTTAAAACTCCAACATTAACAAATACTGAAGTTCAATGCAAGCTGTTTTTGGATAGTGTCAAAAACAGAATGGTAGTTAACCTTTATCGTCTTAAGTGACCGCATGCTGGTCTCTACAAATCCAGCCACCAAGAGCCACATATGGCATTCAAACTGAACAGTTAAAGGTTAAGAACCAAAGAAAATTCCAGT
The DNA here is from genome assembly GCA_013340265.1 of Coptotermes formosanus. Lineage (NCBI taxonomy): Eukaryota > Metazoa > Arthropoda > Insecta > Blattodea > Rhinotermitidae > Coptotermes > Coptotermes formosanus. Next base: position 508,402 of record BLKM01005761.1, read on the forward strand.
AATAAGTTTTATCTTTGAGAAATAGCAGTATTAATGGTACTTACATATACATGAACCTGATTTCCATAGCTAACACTAGGAGGTATTGAGCTACCATTAGTGTACAGAAACCTCTGCTGACTGCCCTGGTAAGCATTGGGGTCATACAATGCTGCAGGAGGTGTGCGGTAACCATTCTTCATTGCTGCACCCATAGCAGGAACTGGTGGCATGGGAAGCCTATTCATTGGTTTCGCTTTGATACGTGCCATTATAGGCTTACCCTGCAAATTATGCAAGCAGAAATTGCACTAAAGACATCCTCTATAAAGATAAGAGTCAAACTTGATTCTAGTCAGCATCTCAGAACGCAACAGTTTTGCTCGACACAGCTGTTACAATACCAGTGAATGAAAAGACTTGCATGTTACACAGTAAATGTGGGTACACAGAAACAGAAATTATGTTTAACATACGTACGAAAACCAAAGCCTAAAAATTTACAAGTTCCACACACGGTCAAAATATACACAACAAATGCAATCACTTTTCAGTTGGTCAACTATGATTTTATGAAAATATAACTTGCCATATATTTCGACCCTTTTCAGCCATATTTAACATTGTAAACTGTTGAATTTTAGTCATGTTTGAGAAACTTCAATTATCAAAATTATGAGCATACAAACATGCAATGCAAATCTATCTTGGAATCCCAGGTTTTTATCATGTATATATGTACTGGAAAACTAAAATCCATTTAGAACTTGTGTGACTTTTCAAGTAAGGGGCCAGATCTCATTAATACTGATAAATCTTGCAGCACTATTAATTCCAACTGATTTGTCATGCTGATGCAGGATTGGTACTGAACCATATACTTCCTCCTGTAAGTATGTTTAAAAAATATAAGGTAGTAATATAAGACAGCGTTAAGTCACTCTTTACCTGAAACTCCCTGACTTCTTCCCTTAGGAACCTGTACGCTCTCTGAGCATCTTCATCAGACTCGAATGTCACATACCAAGAATTGTTGTGTGCAAATTCACATGATATTAATCTAGGACAACCCTCTCCAGAAAATAGTGCCTGCAATATAGAAGACAATGAACAGCAACAATATATAGCAGATAGTATGTTACAAACTAAAAAGCTCTCTTCCCTTAAAAAAAAAAAGTGACATTTTAGTACCAAAGTCTACCACTCCTTACAAACAAGCATATACAAACTGAACTATACTGCTTCATAATTTCAAAACCTTGCAACACACACAGGCAGTCCTCAATTAATGTTGCCCCAGTGCTTTAACAACAACAAATTATAGTGACCAATAAGTCAAAGAACACTGTCAGGACTAGGAGCAACATTGTTTTCACACATAGTTTGCAAGACCTTCAACTGCCCGTCTCTTAAGGAATTTTAATCAATTTTCGGGACACAAAATGTCCTGTTTTACATTTTTTCTCTCTACAGTGAAAATTTCAAGGAAGTAACCCCTACAATAAGGACTGCGTTACACTATGGTAGGATAATATGAAGGTTCAAACCCCCCATAATAAAGCCCGTTATCACTGGACAATGCTAACAGCCAATTCAGTCCAATTTACTATCTCACAACCCATTTTAACATGGCCATCGAATTTCTTTATCCTTCCTTCTAAGGTCTTTAATCACGAAATCTACTTATATTACTTTTCTCCCAGTGAGTTCTGTCCATCTCATGGCCATCTCAGTAACAAACTGTTAAACCAGCACATTTGGACTATTTCAGCTGGCCAGAGCGACAAAATATGCCACAGCCAAAGTAGTTAACATCGCAGTTTTCGAACAGTATACACACGCACTAGTTAAGTGGCAGTGTCACATACAGTACAGACTGAAGAAGGGAATCTGAGCTTTCTAGTGGGAAATATATTTGTGATACTACCTTCAGGACAAATAGGGCATGCATACTCAACTGCAAGACACCTTTGGATGGCAAAAGTAACAAAGAAATAACAACAGCACTCAAAATTTCACACATACGGAAGAAACTAAATAATACACATTCACATGTTTCTAGAAAACATGTCAAAGTATCAATAAAACAATTTTAGGAAGACATCTGAAATATGGTTCTGCTTTTGTACGATGTCTGACAGGTCTCAGGAGGCGTAATGGGGGTAGAATGATTAACTCAAATGTGGTTAGTCGAAGGGTTAATGGGACGATAACTGTAAGTCATAAAGATGCAATATGTGGAACACATATCACCAGCAGCCAAGAGATAAACAGGTGACTCAAGAGGTACAAAACAAAACAACATGGATACATGATCTCAAAGGGAATATAATAAGGACAGCAATAACCCTCAACAGATCTCGCAACTGGTAATGATGACAAACTAGGTCAGAGTGGGGTGTATGTTCCTGCCAATGAAGCCTGTGTGAGTGGAGATCACAATGAACATTTCACAGAACATTTTCCTGGAATACCAAAATTTCAAAAAATCTGCAGATCCATTCTGTAGAGACAAATTTAATTTTACAGTAACATTATGCCCTTACGAGAAATCGGAAGTTGCTTTAATTGTGTGATCCACTGAAATAGCACTGCCACTGGTAAACAGCATTTACAAAAACCACAGCAGAGAGAGAGAGAGAGAGAGAGAGAGAGAGAGAGAGAGAGAGAGAGAACACCTCTGAAGTGACAAATTGTGGTTCACAAACCAGACACAATAACCTGCACTTCTAACCAAATAGTGCAGTCTGATTACACTGTGCTTCATTGCTTATTTTCTTTTAAGTTTATCATAAAAGAGTTATACTACACTTAATTTCTTAAATCTGTATTTGAAAGCTTTCCAAAAGCAGATGAGCTCTGGAGCAAAAACCCATCTGGGAAACAATGACTCATAAGAATGGCAATGCTGAAGAGTCTAGGGTGAAGATGTGGGTTCACCTACACAGGCAGGTTGCAAAGGATGTGGTCAATCAGAACTACACAGCGGGAAAAGGTAAGCAGCCTGGCTCAGGTCAAAAGCAACTGTGATGTGGAAAAGGCGAACAACCAGCACATTCCTCCACACATCAATATCAACCTGCAACATTAAAAACTGTCACACCCTAGGTTACAGTCTGCACAATGCCCACCATAAAACCTGAAAACTTTACACTCTACTTGCTGACCAGTACTGTATATGAATTTAACTTACTTTAACCTCTTCTAAAGGTGTATTGTCCGGTATTTCACGTAAAATAACTATGCACCGTTTGTGATTTGGACGCACCTTCTGACCTTCCTCATCCACTTGTACATTTGGCGATTCTAAAATATAATCACAACATGTCTTTATCACAGTGACGTGTCATAAAATGTAAACTTACAAGGTGAAAACATCATGCATATTGCATAGAGAGGGAAGGAAAAGGAAATTACATCTCTAATAACTTCCATTACTTATATTTACTACCAGTACATGCAATATAATCATGCATTAACACAACATGAAATAATTTCAGACTACCAAACAATGCCACACATCAGTTAGCAATCCCATATATATGTACTTTATGTAACACCACTCTCAGTAACTCAGTGTATGCTGTGACCAATGACTGGGTGATAATGATGCCATTGTCAATGGGCACAGCTTCAGGCAGTTAAAACATCTACCTTGCAGTTTGCTATACATTGTTCCTTAAGATTGCGGCTGCCTTACTACAGCCGCCAGCCATAAACTGATACATAGTTCAAGCCTTCAGGACTGAGCTAAGGTGAAAGGTCTGAATTATTTGTGAAAAAATAACTCTGGAAAGGGGTGTACCTGACCTGCCAAACAAAGAAATGAAGGTTCTACAATGGCTAGGACAACAGAGTTAGCCTGACTGGGTCTTGGAGATGACATCAACTGAAATATTTAGAATCAAACGCACTCTCAGATAAAACTGTAGATAATTAATATATGTAGTTCCAATGAGGGGTTTCACAGTAACGACTGCTTGCAATCAGTGGCCAGGAATACACAAAATTGGTAATGACAACACAGATGATACACCAAAACTAAAGTGATGAACAGATTAGGTACAACTAATACGGGTGGGGACAGAATTTGCAGACAACAGTTCCATGGTAGTAACAAAAGAAGTACACAGCAAATTGAAAAAAAAATGATCTTTTCACATTTTGCCCTACGATTTGAAACCAGGACATACAGTGCATGAGACATTCACTGTTCTGACATTCTTCATGATAATGGGAACTGTGGGCCAACAAAAACGCACACAGCAATGAAGCATCTCCTGCTCTTCACACAATCATCTTCCGAAATTCTATCCATGGAAAGGCTGGAGCTCACAATCACATCTCTCCATTTCACTGACAAATCCACCCTTCATGAATATCAAGGCCCTGCTGACCTTTCCAAAATATGACTGAACATTTAAGCAAAAAATTTCTGAATCTGCCCCTTCCAGACCAGAATATTACTACAGCCAAGTCTGATTCTGTGAATACCTCACCATCACTCAGCAATATATTCCATGAAACACAGCCAAAGATGAAACAAAAATCTGATGAGATAAGCACACTGGGAACAGGATATGCCCAGTCTTTCATAATTTACACAGTAAACACTGATAAACCAACCAGTGTGACTTACAGCAAATAAAACTACACCAACAGGAACTAAACTTGTGGAACCTCTGTTGGGTCATGGTCACATAATCAGGACAAAAACCTGTTAGTATTGTGGCCTCATGTTTTAAGGAAATGCCTCCCTTGGTGGGGGAAGGGGGGGGGGGAGAGGAAAGAAAATAAATGAACAGGTTGGATGGTCTGGTCACCACTCAACAACTGCAGAAGTACTTTGTTGCCTGGCATAAGTGGCCACAATCTCCACGCAACACACAGATGTGATGCACATGCTGGTAACAGAGGCAAGGAAAACCCAGAGAAATTCAACACACTACCTTAAAATAAGTCACAAAGTCCTCCAAATGCAACACAACTTACACACCAACAAACATACACATGCACAAATGGCATGTGTGCACACACAAACAGCAGTTAACTATATCCTAAAGCTGACACGGGAGCTAAGCATACCTCTTAATACTTCCGTAATTAATTTGATATCTTTTGTCAGTTTCTTCACTTGATTAAAATTTGCAACAGTCCAGATGGGAACATACTGGTCATTATCCATTTGAGACAGCAAGTAGGCATCATTAGCCAGATTCTCTCTGAAAGACAGAACATAACAATGAGTCCTGAATGAAGATACTGTAACAGACAGCTGTTGCCGCTACTGACGATGATGGCATCAGTGGCAGTGCAGCACAGTAACGCTTCAGCTAAACTGCTGTCTACTGTCGGTTTATAAACTTACAGCTCCTAAATATGACATTATTGCTGACACTTTTATCTGTGTAAGAGCTTTCTTTATGATCTTGCCACAGAACATCTTCAACTAATGCCAACATACAGCACACAATCAAAACTATCAAATAATGTACAATTACTACTGCAGTTTTTTGTCATTAGCCATGATGAATACATACTTCCTATTCACAGAATGTGCATAACTTTGTACATGATAACGAGCACTCCCATTTTTCAGATGATAAATTTCGGGAAAAATTGTCACATTATATTCTGGTAAATATGGTATTCTGACAAGACATCCTGAACATAAAGCAGTGTTGTCCAGTTGACCATAACGTGTGGTACCAAGGTGTCAGTTTGCGCATTATCATTCTGATAACTTTCACTATCAGTTTCTGAATCTGTAAGTATGTTCCAAATCACCCATATCTAATCTTTCTAGCAACACAGCTGATTTCTACCTGTTCCTAAGTACACCACATTTCTCAGCTTGAACGCAGCCTTGCCAAGTAGCATACGAAAGTAAGCACTCATAATGAAATACTACCATCATAACAGACCAAGCATTGGGTTTAAACCCATAATGGCTCCAAAATTTGGTGACTCTCTTTCCTGGTCTTCCAACTGACATTTGTCTAGGGCTGTGGTTCCCAAAGTGTGCCCCGTGGATTTGTTAGGATCCACAAACAGTTGCCAGGGGATCCATGCATACAAGTCCGTAATGGCTACATTGAAGTTTACTTATTTTTAATTAAAAAATGTTCTGTTAAAAATAATCATAAACTTCTTTAATTAGCATATGTTCATTGCACAGGACCATTAGAACATCCAGTTAAGAAACCCCTTGTACCCACGAAGCGAGCAGCAATCAGTTTAAGGTCAAATCACACAATGCGTTGTTACATGTGCTAGTGGTCTATATTTGGAGCTATCTGATTACAAAGTGTATTGCAAGTGGATGCAGAAAGAAAAATATGCACATTACATTAACAAACACACACTGCTGCACCTACTACAGACTTTAGCAATCTCTAGCTGTGACTCCCACCACCACAGATCACCAGTTGAGTTAGTCATAGTTCATGTAGCATAAACATAATTACAAGCAAAGTGAAGTAGTTATTTTTATTAAGTACAGCAGTATCAGTGAAATAACTTGCAGTAACATTAATGTTAATCTGACTTTTACTTATGATGGATCAGTGGATAAAAGGAGGTAGTTTAAGTAAAGACTCAAGTTCTACTACAGTAAGTACAGGTTTCATCGACATGCTAAGTGAACCTCGGCGTTTTACGTCACCTTCCGGCATTGACAGTTCTAGGAACTGCAGAAAGTAGTAAAAACTGGAAGTACAGCAATTCCTATTTGTCTCTGGGGCTTACATATACACGTTATGAAACTGCCCCTGATGCCCTACGCATCTTGTGCAACGTGTTATCAAAACAGTTCTTTGGTACCTGCCGAACTTCATAGGCATTGTAATACTAATCATGCTGAATATAAGCACAAAGATACTAAGATTTCTTCAAGCATAAGCTTGAGGCATTAACAACCCGTCAGAGCCTTAGGGCCAAAAGTTCAAATACTAATAAAGAAAACACTAACAAGGCCTCCTAAAGAGTGAGTTACCATATTGCACTTGCAGGAGAAACCCACACAGTTGCAGAAGCCCTAAGTAAACTATATGTTGTGGAAATGGCAACTTGCGTGCTTGGTGAACAGTCAAAAAAGAAACTGACACAGTTCAGTTATCTAATACTACCGTTAAACATCATGTTCAAGGTCTGTCAGCAGATGTAGAAAAACAATAGGTGTCATAACTTAAATTCAGCTTTGCTTTTTTGTTGCAACTTGACTAATCAACAGACAAGTCCGAGCTGGCAGTATTACTTGTATTTGTGTGTTACTTGTTCAAGAACAAAACAGAGGAATATTTACCCGTCTAAAGGCGCACTGCTCAAGCTTGTATCCCACAGCTTATCTATGCGAACTTGGATTTTCAATGTATGACGCAACAAAACCTGAACATCGTTATACTGGATGTCGCACCTGCCATTAGAATTCAATTGCCTACAATCACTCCCCACTCTCAAGGAATCTGTGAGGCAAACAACACCTTTCTTTGCACTAGTAGCCTATGAGGTAAGATTGAATGCATGCTCAAATAGTGAGTTTATTATTCAGTTATTTTTTGTCTGCCTGAAGAAGGGAGATTGTAAACATAACATGTGTATAACCAGTTGTCAGACATAAATTTTTAATTTTGAATACCTATCATCTGGACAACCTGTATTTACAGGAGCATGGATGTGAGAATCCGTGGTTATTTTTTGAAGCCAAGAGGGGTCCACGAGCAAAAGGCTTGGAAAACACTGGCCTATGGCAATATTCCCATGCATGTCTTGATACATGGTTTTGCTAAATTAATTTTGTATGCAAGAGATTCACTGACTTCTGTACCATTTAATTTTATGACGTAAGTTAAAAACCTCTCTTCTTTTCTAACAGCTTCACTTCTCTTGTCTCCCTGGAGAAAGGAACCTCCAACAGCTCTTTCAAGAAGTTCATCTTGCATTTTGGGGCATGCGCGCGCGCGCGCGCGTGTGTGTGTGTGTGTGCATCTCATGAGGTAGGAAATACAGCTAGAACTGCAAAGCACCTACCCTCTCTTCTTTTTCACTGTTATCACTTCCGTTTTAATTACTGTAATACTTAGTTTACAATTCAGTGTTAATTCAAACTTGAAATTAAATAACACAAGGCCTGAAAAAACAACTTGGACGATGGCAGGGCAAAACTGAACATTATAAACTGCACTTTGATTGCACACACCAGCCACTTAAAAATAACAGAAGGCTGGGTATTCAACTCTCCACTTTATGAATTGTAATAAACAAACATGGCCCTTACAGGTTCAGATTTTTATCTTTCAAATACATCAAACACAGAATATCTTAAATGACTGAAACAAAGCACACCCACAGCCAGTGGTATTATCAACACACCGTGCTGTAACAAGTGTCACGAGACTCCACAGACATAGCAAGCACCACAACCAACAAAAACTGTCACCTTCACCAATACCTTCCATACAATTTTTTATCATAACTTGTGTGGATTTTGATGTCTTTCAGAATAATAAATTTATTTATGTCCTATAGAGCAACTCCCATTATGAGAGGACAATCCTAAATCTGCAACAACTTGTCACTGATATGTCCATTGCTCCTCAAACAAAAACAATTTACATTAATTAACTGAATAACATACCTTGAGAAGTAATACTCAAGCTGAGAAGAAAGCATCTGCTTTAATTGGTCCAGGGGGATGCCACCACCCGGTCCAGAAGGATTCGGGTCAGTGGGCGATCCCCCTGGCGGAATGCTGGTTTGGGCGTAGGTCTCCAGCGAGTCTGTTATGCCATTCAGTGAGCTGGAAAAACAAATCTCTATGTGAAGGTCTCTTGAAACACACACACACACCACTTTTGGCATTACTTTTCCAAAATAACATTTTTTAAATCCACATCTGCAGCACTCCTCACACAGCCATGAAGACTTTTACAACTTCCACAAAGTCCCTGACCTAAACAATTTTCCAGCCCTTAATTAATGCTTCCACATTATTACAAAGAAGATCAGTTTCAACAATATTCCTGAACATACACAACATCTTAATTTCATCACGTAACTCAGCGTCATTCATATATCAATAAAGCCACCAAATATTCTGTCACTTCTTGTGTAGCAAACACAAACAGTCAAAACAAACCCTATGGCACTATTGGAGAAAACAACCAACCTGAGACTAACAGGTGCGCAAGGGGCAAATTTTCTAATGTACTGAGTTGTCATTTATATAAATTGTTGTTTATCAAGACATGGTTAAAACATGTCAACAAATGCCCACTGCACATATAAACATGCCATACAGGATATGACATATGCTAAATAATTACATGTAGCAGTCCTACTTCAAAAGCTAATAATTCCTCACCTCATCAAAAAATTCCCCACATTTTATGAAACCTGAAGGTTCACAACTACAAACACAACAGCCCCACCACCTGTCCCTATCCTGACCCAGATCAATCCAGTCCATGCCCTTCCATCCTGTATCTTGAAGGTTCATTTTAATATTACCCCCATCAATACCTAGGTATGTGACATGCTTTCTTGGGAAAATATGGAATGAGTAAGTTCAATAGCCTTGAAATGACATTTGTTTGCCTGACCTTTGTTTTAAGAGGGAAGATGAACATGCCTGCTTCAGTTGTGTTACGGGCTACTTACAGATTGCTTCAGTGCTTTTGGAGGTTACTTTTTCAAAATTCTATGTTGCAGATTTTGGTGTTGTCAGGCAGTTTAACTGTACAATTACAAACACATGTTGGTTAATTTATGGCATCACTATCAAAGTCTGTGGAGGATCAAACTGCATAAGTTACATAGCACATTACTGATTCTGACCTTTCCATGGAATGGAAATCTGTTGGCAGTGTGTGATTCACTTCAGCCTGTGATGTTAGCAATATAATAACCTTCCTCTGTGTCAATCTAGAATAATCTAACACATTCTGTGTCATATACTACCTCAGTCCACGTGGAATCTGAGTCCGTAGCAATACACTCAGCCCTTGTTAAATGAGCACATACAAGTATTTTGTAAAACCAGCAATATATACACAACTATTTCTGTTAGATAAGCAACTAACACAAGCTCAAACCAAGCAGCTTTTCTGTGAGAATGCTGAATCGTGTCCCTCTTGTACTCTTTCACTCTTATATGATCTTCAGCACATCAGTGCAAGTCTCGTATCTGTAGGGTTAACACATCTCCAAGTGATCCTTCTGTGATACCTTTCACCTTTACTCATCCAGATCACTTTGTAAATATGGGTGTAAAATGCTGTGCAAGTGATTCGTGTGATAGAGCTAAGAGAGCAGGGTGGCCATTACAGAGCAAACTGCACATGGTGACTGTAACAGGGATATGTCTAAGAGCCATGAATTTATCTTCACCATCTGTAAGTCCAATTCTTTCTGGAAGAGAAACTGAAAGTTGCTGAAAGCTGTGCTGGTGGAAACAAGTTGGAGCATATTACCCAACCAGAAGCATTATGCAAAAATGAGAAATGCTGCTGACCCACTGTATCCACAGCCACCACAAACATGAATTTGAGCCTTCATATCACCCAAGATATGTTGTTTGAAGATTTAAAGCTGAAAGCTCATGACAGGGGCCTTGCAAATGTGGGGGATCTGGACTCTAAGGAAAGTCATGGTTTGTTTGAGAGATTCCAGACTTGTGATAACTCCCACAAACTCGACACATCACGCAAAATGGCAAGTGCCGGTAATAACAGCTGGAACAGTTGCCTGACATTATGATAACAATGAAAGTTGCAAGATATTCACAGAAGCAATTTTCAGTTTTGATGGCAGGATCTATTTTGGGAGCAAATGCAACACTTATATAGATGCCAAAGAAGAGAAAGCACCAGTCCGCAGAATCTAAGGACCATCTCATGCTACTTCTTGGTGGTCATGTCATCCAATTTCGCTTCTCCACTTCCACCACTGTTCCATAACAAATGCAAATAGCCTGCACAATAAAGTGTTGGTAAATATTGCTTACTGTAACATATACTCAGTAATTTATGCAATGAATCTACTGAGATGTATCAAAAAGTGTCTGAACTAAACCAGTTGATATCCAGTGATGAGCATGTGGAAGGAATCTGCACCTTTACTTCTATTTTAATGGGAATTCTGTGTTGCTCTTTTGGTTTTTGCCTAGAAGAAGAAACTTTGGAACCAACCATGTTAATTTAATAAGGAATTACAGCACAACTTTCTTCAAGAGAAAATACAAGATGAATACAACATGCTTTACTGTGAAACCAACAATACAATATTCTTTCTGCAATTCTGTACACTTACAAAACAGTAATATCAGAATGTTTTCAGTAAAAATACAATAATGCATTACCTGTAATCTGTGCTTGTGGAAGCTGCGGTGGCCAGGGGATCAGGGGTGGTTGGGTATACCGCCCCTGAAGGGAGCTTCCCAATGTCCCCATTCATGTACACGTAACCTGTAATTAAGAACAAATTTTTCAACAATGTGTTTATATTGGTAAGTTCCACATGGCTATCAAGGCAGATATGTAACATGCAGTGGAAAAGCTATTGCAGCTGGAGGCCCATTTCCAGCACATCATTCTATGACCCTACAACAAATATTACATTCTCTACAATTTCAAAACTTTCTTTAATCAAGTATGAGATGTGACTCAAGCACCAGGGCTGATTTGTGTGTGCAATGCATGGAATCGGAAGAGAAGAATACAAGTATGTTTCTGAACTTGCAGCAGCAGCAGGTACTAAAAACAATAAAATATAAAAACCGTCCCCTGCCTTCAAGCACCATGACTGTAAATGCACAGGGAAGAGGGGCCGTACAAGTGTTTAAAAAAATTTGTAGAAATACTGTGTGCAATTCTGTGATGTTATTCCTGCAACTGCATTTCTTGAAACTGTGCAAGCTGTCCCTGTGCATGCCATAAAGACATATACCTCAGCGGACTTGTACCTCCACGTATTCTTAACCTCAGTAATAGGCAGGGGTGACTAGCCAGCTTCCCACCCCAGCCACTTTTGCCTAGGCCAACAGTGCTGGGTACCTAATGAATTTAAGGCTGGGTGGAACCCAGAGTTGATCTTGATATTATGGATACGAGGAAAATCTCTTCCCTGCAAGGAAGTGAACTGTGGTTCATCACTCTCTTGGCCTAGTCATTACACTGACTGTCCCAGTTCACCGTGATTCAGATCATTCATGACAGAGCTGCTAATCACAGACCTCTTACAGCTAGTAATACAGTAGCCATATGCTTAAATATGTAGTACTCTCATATCAAATACCACACTATCTTCACCTCAGCACTTATACTATTGTGTTATTCACAAAACATGAAATAAAATATGTCCGAAACACAACTTTTCATCATGTTCCTGTCACTCCTAGCTAGAACACAGGGCCTCCAAAAAGCATCTCCAGTGTACACAACTTCCTGACAACCACTTGATTCCTGACCATGTTTTCTCATGTTGTAAGGTTTCTCCCACCATTCTCCTCCAGGCGTGTCTTCATTAACCCCTTCCTCTACTCCCTGGGGTATTCCAATCCACAGTAGTACTCTCTATTGCCTCCCGTGATATCCTAAGTGTATGGCCAATCCACTTCCACTTCCTCTTTTTTACTGCCCAACTACTGATATGAACACACAACCTGTTGTATGTATCACTTCAATAACATCACATCATATCCTCAACACATTTCAGCCATCTATATGGTCATCTGCACTTAGGAATCACTTCTACCTACTCATGATGCATGGTTACAGGGATTAAATCAGTTGGTATTTCACACAGATAAACAATGCAATATGCTGTCCTTGACTGAAGAAAACAGCACTGACCTAGACAGCAAGGGTAGGTCCCTATCTCCAAACCTTGTGGAGGAACATGCAGGTTTACCAAAAACGGCATTTACTTTATAACAAGCCTAAAAAAGTGCCACAGAAAATATTGGAATTACGTCACATGCACATACAAGACAAGATCTGCACTTCAACCCAACACATTTTAACTGGAATACATCACTTACTAGTCATAAACATCTAACAGCCTGACTTCCCCTGCACCGCCACTTCCAAGTTCAAAGCTGTTCTTGTACGCAAACATACAAAATCAATGATTTTGATGATAAAAAAAATCATGCACTAGTAAAACCTAACAAATCTTGGTAGAATGTAATACCCTTTCTCATCAACGCAGAACTAGTGTCCATGAACATTTTAACATAAATATCTTGCAATGTGCAGTAAGACAGTAAATTTCAACACAAACACAATGTGAACACTGATAATTTTACAAGGAAGTTGTGGTTGTAGTGATGTGATCCTAACGTTCACTCTACCATAGAACTGGCATTGCAGATCAGTAATAATAAGACGGGGTCATGTCAACAATGAAACAGCATGCATACAAGATTCTCAAATGGACAAATTCTCTGATTTACAACAACAACAACAACAAATGTTCACATATGAAATCGAACACCTAACCCATACTATGTATTTAAACATGATTAAGTTGCAAGAAAGCATACATACATCACAAATTACAATTCCAGCCTCTACTGTATTAATTTTCTAAGTATATGTGATATTTATTCAGACATAAGCAAACATGACGATAATTAAAAGTACCTTCTTAAATCTTGAAGCAATCTAACCTACAACTGATACAAACAATATTTCAGACATGCACTGGCTTAAAGGAGGGTGGGGGAGGGGGAATCATAGCAAATTTAATTTGTGGTAACCTTGCATTACAAATTTTGCTCACTAGTCCTACTGGGCTGTCACATACTGGGTTAGTGGAACAATAGTGCGGGTCACATTCAGTAACCTTCAGGACATTTCTGCACGCAAACCTCAACAACAGAGTCACCTATGCGACATGAACTTTGCCAAAATGATGAAGGCAACATAAAGTGTGTAGGTATAATAAAACAATGTGAACGATTTACATTTCATGTAGAGGACACTGATCACTCTTCCTTGTAAGCAGACAGAAATTATGACAAGAGCTTGACAAGGCAGAGGGCATATTATTGGGGGGCCAGGTAAATTTCATTGTTCATATCCCATTCAATGCACTATCAGACAAGATAAAAATAGTATGTGTATCAACAAATATTTTTCTTTAATAGGTATAACTTACACCCTGAATTGCCAATCAGGTCACGGTATGTCAATACAATCCACTGTACCTTTTTTGTAGTTTAACTAATGCCTTTAAAAGCCATGAAATAAATTAGGAACACATAATTATCGGTTTGGAATCCCCCCCCCCCCCCAATACCGTGGACGCGTATGTCTACCAGCAAAATTCTAGTAGTCACACAGTAACCCCACCCGCATACTTAACATTCCACTACGAGACAACGATCCAAACTTGACACAGCACTTTACGCTAAAAATATCGTGACAGTACGCCCTAATATGGAATAAACCATTATGCTTCAGACTCCATGGCATCTTCCAGTCCATATGGACTCAACCACATACTACACCTCTTTAGTTTAACCAAATAAACAAATTCACTAAATACTACAATGTAAAGAAAGCGATAATTCCAACGGAAGCACGTGAAAACTAAAACCACAAGAGCATGACTCAATCCGCTGCAGGAGCCATATCTGATCTGGCGTTACATATTTAACGGATTTTGCAGCATTGCAAGCAAGCAGACGCCAACTAGAGTCCAAATGAATGTGCTACGAGACAATACATATACGTAAATCTTACACAAGTGTAAACCTACACATATTCATTCCCTACACTAACCCGGAAACCATGTGCCTTGACCACTGGGCTTCTTTTATCGAACTTTTCTACAATGAATGCATTCGTAATAATTAGGATCACCCTTTCAATAAATAATCCCTCAACGTAAAATTTGTAAAACTAAGGCGGGAATTATTTTGAACGTAAAATGCTCCTCGAGCTTCCAGAAAACTAGGAAATCTTACCGTTGTGAAGAGTCTTCGAACTCAACACAATTTCTCACAGAAACCTGCAAAATGGCCGACACAGAAGGCACATGCCACAGAAACGTTGCATCATGGGGTTGCACCAGTGGTTCCTGCTGCTATCTGTTGGAACGAACGCGAAAGTAGTCGTGCCTAGAAACGTGCGAACCGCAATTCGTTACCTTCAGTCCATAAAATATAAAATATTTGAAACAAAATTTGTAAGAAATGTCGCGTTCAAAGAAGTACAGCACTAACGGCATGAAACCGCACTATTACATACCGCTCACATTTTAAAATCAGACAGGATATGAACCGCCAAGAAAAAATTTTGTCCGACGTTCATACACATATGCGCGCGCATATGAATTCGAAATTATCACATTCAGCCGTCTAACCAACACTTCGGCGAACCGCTAGTCGTTTCGCCGAACAATACACTCTGCTTACTGTACAAATCGCAAAAGGATCACTGCCGTGTTAGCAACAGTACCACTGGCCGTCTGTGTGTCAATGAATCCTGTCACAGTTCTATATGGTCCACTTGAATATTAAATTCCTATCTGCTCGCAGGTGTAACAAGTGTCATTTTGCCACATTAATATTAATCTTGTTGAGTGTTATAATCTCATTAATTTTAAGCAAAACCGTATTGTACTGATATACTATGTACTTGACTTTTTCTATATCCAATTGGTGTCAACCTGTATTTGGATTTATGGAACATACGTAAATTCAATGCAGTTCAATCCAGTTCAGGTTTGACTATAATTTGTATGAACTTCTCATTTCTCACATGCGTGTTACATGCACCTCATCCTCCTTTATTTGATTATCCTAAGGGTATTGGGTGAATGGTACAAAGTATAAAACCACTCCTCTTGGAGGTTTCTTTGAGCCATCTATACAACAATTCAAAGAGGCACTTTCTGTTGTGTATGTGGCTGAACATAATTAGTGATTTATGAATATGTTACAGAACAGTATGCATCAATACAACTTCACATATACAAAACTTGCACATTTGTAACTGCTGTAATAACTGAAAGGTGCTGCTAAAATATGGAAATGAGTGAATAGAGCTACAGAGACTGCATGAAGCCAGCTCTGTTTATACAAGTTAGCTTTACAACTGGATATTTGTAATTCAACAGTGACTGACTGTTGGCACTTCTTAGCCCTTTTATTGTAACTAGGAAGGGTCTTGATTTTCCTGATCCAGCCACAGGTTGTGGCATCCTTGTCCTTACAGAAAGAAGACAGCTGGAAGTGGAGCCAGCCACAAATATTATGAAATGTAGGCTGCATAGCATTATCTTGCCACTTTTGCAGAATACGGGTTCATAAAACGTTCCTTATGCAGGGCTGGTAAGAGATCATCACTAGAGACAGTCCACCCAAGTCCATGGAACAGAGTCCTTCAAAAACTAAGATTTGCTCAAATTTCATGCCTGTCATGAAACCTGGGTTCAGTATAATCTTCACAAAAGCCTGCCATCAGTCCCCTGCTGAGACGAATGAATTATATGTCCTTCCATTCTACTTCTTTCAAATTCACTTTAATTATCTTCCCATCTATACCTAGGTTTTCTGACAACACTAATTTTACATGCATTCCTGATCCTTACCTTGAGTGCTACATGATCTACCCTGCTCAGTATCCTTCATTTAATCATCCTAACAATGCGTGGTTAAGAGAATAAATTATGAAACGGTTCATTACTTAACTTTCTCCATCCTTCTGTTTCTTCCACTTTGTCCATATATTCTTCTCAACCACATTTAATCTATGAGGGTTAGACAGAACCAATACCTGTTTTGTGTTTCATGATATTTACAAGTTAAACACCTCAAAATTTCACAAAAATTCACTACAGCATTGCTGAAGGCACTGCTACAGGTGAAAATCTGATTGCTCAAGGTCAGAGGTGTACGGGTGATGCAGCAACAGTATTTATCCTAATATTGTGATGGTCTCAGGTGGTGCACACACACACACACTTGTGTGTGAGCTGGCATTGTCATGGAGGAGCAACACATCTGACATTCTTCTTGTGGGACAAACTCAACAAAGGTCAGCATTCAGGCTTTTTAATTCCATCACAGTGGTCAGAATTCACTGCTGTCCCCCTAGGCAAGAAGTTTACAAAAGCTACACCCTTCTCATTCCAAAAGCCTGTAACCACCATGATTATTCCTGATAACAGCATATGCTTGAATTTCTTTTCTGTTGAGGATGTCACATAGTTTGCCATCCCTCTGAATGCCATTTGGATTCATGTTTAATGGTGGACCCAGGTTTCATTTCTTGTGGCAATTTGAGACACGAAGGCCTTGCCTCCTGTATTATAGCAGTGCAAAAGACCAATGGTGATTATCTGGCTTTTATTGTGCTTATTTGTCAGCATTTTTGGCACTCAACAGGCACAGGCCTTGCAATAGCGAAGCTCTTAAATAACTGCCATTACACTGCCTTTACTGATAGATAGGGTGTAAAAAATTTCATGTGTTGTTTTGAGACGGTCACTCTGCATCAGTTTGTTAACCCAATGGATGTTGTCATGCATTACTGTATTGTGAGGGCGAAGTTCTGGTCCTACTGTTTCAGGTTCTCCAATCCACCTCACCAACCACTGCACAGTACTCACATCTACAGTTGTTCTACTATACAGTATACTTCAAGCAAATGCTGGTGAACACAAGTTGGATTCTCACCTTCAGCAACCAAGAACCCAACCACTGCTCACTGTTTAAAATGCACATCTCTGCCATTATAGGATTAACTGTGGTGCTTCTATCCACTAAGTAAAACAGATGAGACTATCAGAAAACAGTCACAACTGTTCAAGGACTTCTGATGTAGCGGTTATTCCCATGCAGGGGTGTAGCTGCCACGTCACAAGAGTATGAAAAGCAGAGGGGCCCACACACCCATCGCGGCAAATTATTTTTTATACTAACTGAACACCATCAACTGTTCAGACAAAGTGAACTGTGTGTTAATACACTTCAGCACTGCCAACCACTTTAGTTACTTTAAAATTTTGTTGTTTGCACACAAATATGGAGAAATCACGAAAAAGGCACTGGGCACTAAAAGCCTATATAAGATGAGTCAAAAAATTGCCACTTCTTGATCAGTTTGTTATAAAAATTAACAATATGGAACTGTTTTATCAGAAAACCAAGTCTCTTTATGACAATTTAAAAAAAAGTGGCCATTTATGTCACTGTTATGACAGGGCCGACTGGTAGGCTTTGTATGGGATCCCAAAAATCCTAGCTATGCCACTGTTCAGATATAAAAGAACATAATGTGAAAAAATAGGTCTTTTCAACTGCAACCTTCTGCGTAGTTTAAGTTAATTTTTTATGTTTTAGGTATAGGGTGGGAAGAAAAGAGATTTGACCTGAATACGAATGTTGTGCAGTACTTCTGTCATAACGGTACTAGTACTATTGTATTGTATTGTATTGTATTATATTGTATTGTATTGTATTGTATTGTATTGTATTGCTATTACATGATGTATGAATTTATGACACTTGCTATTAGCAAGTATATTGTGTATTTATGACTTTCTGTATGTTATGTATTTAAGTATTTCGTGACCTGTTCTGTTGTTTTTGACTATTTCCACATCCATAGGTTTTGTAACCAAGATAGGATCCATGTAATGTGAATTAATTAATTAATTAATTAATAGACTGAAACATAAACTTTCCTGAAGTTTCTAAACAACTGATGTACTCTACTCTCCTTTCTTCACCAGTATATGACAAAAGTGAAGTATTTGATCAGTAGCTGGGATCGTGTGTTGAAACCACATTAATGATCCCCAATACCTTTTTCTTAGACGGGGATAACCTTGAGAGAAAAATGACATTAATATTCCCTGGTTATGACTATACAGTCCATTTCCTCACAGTTTTATAAATGGACACAACAATACATTTCTCCCATGGCAATTCTTCCTTTTTCAAAACAGAATTAGTAAGTCTGTGTACATACAGTAGGTGATTTATCCATTTATTCCAGCATAACGCAAAAAGCATCTGCAGGCAGAACACCATTTTCTCCATTACTGACATATCTTGCGGTTGATAACCCTTATTAAATTCATTTAAAGCATGTCATTTTCATATATTACCAACACAATTTTTGAATTCTCTTTCCCTGTTCCTGAAATGTTGCTACTTCAAAACCTTACATTTTTAGATTATCCCCAAATATCTGGTTTGCATTTTGCAACCACTACAATGTAGCCTGCTTCCTTTCACCTAATGATACAGTATCTAACATTCTTCACAAATACATGGTTTATGCTCATGAAGTTTTAGTAACCTCTGTTATCTCTATGGATGAAAATCTAATATTCTCTTGCATCTTCCTAAGCCAGGCTTCTTCTTTATACATTGTGTACAACCATCTCTTAACATGACTGATACTGATGCTGGGTAGAAGGGTGGAGGCAATACAGCACAAAATATGCAATGACTCCCAGACATGTTCTTTCTTAACGGACAAGTACAGTTGTGGGATTTCAGGTTCTCACAGCAGTGTTCCAGAATATGCAAGTCTTCTAGGATGCTATACTGCGTTGACTGGTAAATAGTCACTGATATTTCAAAGGACTGCAGTGCTTCCTCATACATTACTCAAGACATCCTACATTCTACAATAGCATTCCCTGAAACTATAGCTCAAAGATGAGACAAATATTTTTTATCAACTTACAAACAGCACTGAATTAAAAACAAATTAGTACATATAATGTAACTCTTTACAATTACGTGGGAGCCAGGAGATTTCAAATCATGTCAACATAAACAACCCAGTTCCATACAAAAAATACGCACACAGTAACCAATTTAAATTACCTCTGTTTGGTAACTGAACTGACAGTCAAACGGACCACAATCCAAAAGCTTGGAAACTGGGGGGATAATTCCTATGTGTTTTTGGCATAATATATCACAGGGTTCTATCATGCGCTCCTAAACAATAAAATCCCAATTAGTATCATTTAGTTTTTTAAATTTGTCCAGCTCCTAGTGTTTAAAAATACAGATTGGTGCTAAATGTGATGTACCACCATCAGAACCCTACAGAAATGAATACATATAAATCCATGTTTTAGGCTACACCTCTGGTAATTAACCAAAAGCTTTGTCAGCATGGTTTGACAATATTTGCAGAATCAGCCTTCAGTTTTACAATGGGTTAGGTTCTGGCCCACTGTAGTAAAGCAGGACCTGTTAACTTTTAGGTCCTGTAGCACTATCACTAACAAAATTCGCTGCTGGGTGGCATCATGTCATGTGGAGACTGGTTACGTCATGTTCCCTCTACTGTGGCCACATGTTTGGGTATGTGCAGATTCATCATCATGTCATGTTCCCTCTAAACTGAAGTGAAAGAAACCTTTCAAGCAGGTCTGTAGCATGAAACTGCCTTTGGGATTCCAGATTAAATTACATTTGAATGTCACACCTGCAAAAGTCCTACACATCGTTAAAATATGCACACTTACCATCCAAAGAGGTAAATTCTGTGTCTGGGTTGTCCCAACTTGAGGACACATTGATGCTGCCTTCAGACTGCTTGCTTTCGAATACGTCGGCGTTGGGATTGAGGGCCGCACCGCTGAGACTCGGAGTCACCTGAATGAGCAAGTTCAACTCATCACCATGTTACTGGAATCAGGTTTTCCATTCTTAGGCTCTACGTGCTTTATTCTTTTTTCTCTGCATAACACTACTCCTAAGCTACACGTGCTTCACCTCCAAAGACAAACATCAAACTGAAATTGGTTTCATATTTGTGCATGTAATCTTACAGGTTTAGAAATGTTACAAGACCAATGAAACTTTACAAACCAGTATTGTCACTACTTGCATGTGATACAAAGAATCGGGAAATTCTTTTGTTGGGGACAGTGAGGATTTAACTTGTGTGAATTACAAACAGTGAAACAATTCTCTAATACTTAGAGAACCTACAAATTGGTTGATCAAGAATGACGTATCGTGAGTTACTTCAAAGACTAAATTATATTACACAGCTGCAAACTCTGCTTGTTTCATCCCTGGCTTCTGGTTAGGACGAATTTTTACAAATAACTTGCAGCAACAACTTATACAGATATGGACAGGGCGTCATCCAAGTTTCACTCGAATATTTAACCAATCATGTTCTACGAACTTAAGAACAAACTATCACATATATGCTTAAATAAACATGGAAAAATTAAAAACAAAAAAAAACCTTCACAATGTAACAGACCATAAGACTGGAAGTAATCATTACCATATCTACAAGTTACAAAGACCTGCTCTCCTTCAAATAGGTTACTATAAACACATGGTAATACTAAGAAATAATATAACTACAATAAATTAATATTTATACAATTCTGAGATCCGTTCATGAAAAATTCTGTTAGTAAAGATTAAGAAATTATGACAACGTCCAATTTTCCCCAAAATAACAAACATATCCACCATAGACACGTGTATGAAACATTAAAAAATAACGAATTTGTGGGTAGGCCTACGCAGAAATATAATAAACCTCCATACAAATTTCACTTCACCCAAGATGAATGAGGAAATAAGTCTGAGAGGTTTCTGTGAAGCAGTAAACAATTCGGGAATACAAATTTCTAACCACTGTTACACTAAATGTAGTGTCCGCTGGTCCACACTGTGCCTGTAACCACATTACGTTACAGGAAAAAACGGCTGCACATATGAAGGCAATTTTTTAAGTTGCTTAAGTTATATTATGTAAGGGAGACAGGATGACGGACTTGACGGTTGAGGAATCATGGCTTAATTCCCTGTAAGGCCAAGGGGGAGTTTTTCTTCTCCAAAAAGTCCAGACCCGCTCTGGGCCCACTCAGCCTCCTCCTTAATGGGTATCGGGGCAATACGGACGTAGCGTCAGCACTGCCATTCAACTTGGACGCATTTATCGAGTTTAACACTGTTAACTCCGTGCACTGTCGTGATACTAACTGTTATATTAAAACCAACTACATGCACAGTACACTGCTTTTATGGCTTTTTCACTTCACTCCTACATGTTTCGACGTACGGAACGCCATCTTCAGGGAGTGCACCAAAAGTTTTTTACATCTGGTGGCAGGCTCGATGTGCATTCTTCTTTTAGGCCTGTGGGGTTGTAGTTGGTTGCCGGCGACAGCACTACACACACTATAACCGCGTACAGCACCGATTAATGTGTCAACCATAACATACAATGCCACACGACTGACATATCGCACAACCACGGATTGCGAATCAACTACCTGAAGAACCTCTTTTATTAAGTTTTAAATCAAATTTTAGTGCATCAGGTTTTAGTGTTTTTAATTATTTAGGTGTCTAGTACAACCCCATAAGAGAAGAATGCAACAAACGACAGCACATAGCACCTACCAGCAGATGTAAAGAACTCTTGGTGCACTTCCTGAAGATGACGTTCCGTACGTCGAAACATGTCGGAGTGAAGTGAAAAAGCAATAAAAACAGTGTCAGGGCATTTAGTTGGTTTTAATATATCAATTAGCAATTATCGAAGTTAAGAATGCGTAAAGCTATATACCTCTATTCCCTTGTTTCCTACCGTGGCGTGATGCTTAGTTAAACACAGGGACAACTTTACCTTTTTTCCTTATACGCTGCTAAAAGTATGCTAATTTTTACACGGCTGTGGTCTCCTTAATTTGGATCTATTAGCTGTGTATCTTTAACTGAAGCAAATATATGTCCCAGTGACGTTCACTTTTAATGAACCATTTTCACATCACGCCAGTATTTTTTTATATAGTGCAGAACCAATCTCGTCTGCATCTCCACGATCATGGGGCAGAGCCCGTCTTCAGAAGCTGACACTCCTTCCTGTTCCTCCAGATATTCGTCTATTACGGAATATGGAAGTTTATTACGGTCTTCAAAAGCCACCACAGGACCCAATCTTGAGCCCCATAAATCCAGGCCACGTCCACTTGTCCCGTTTCTTGATTATCACTTTTAATATTACCTCCTCATCTACGCAGCCTTCAACGTGGCCTCATCTCTTCAGGTTTTACGCAAGAAACTTTGTTTGAGATCTGGGCTCTTGTGGAATTTTATGCAGCGCAGAATGGTAGTTTCTTACTAACGTCTCCGAACAAGCTATCGGTCCCATCTTGAACGGTGAAGCAGTTCTTCTTGGACTGCCTGACCCTTGACGATGGGGACCTATAGGTTTTCCCGGACCTCTGTAAGAAACTACCATTCTACGCCGCGTAAAATCCCCAAAGAGCGCATATCTCATCTCTGCGGCGGAAGCCTGATATCACGCATAAATTTTGTACGCATTTCACCAAGTTCCCACGCCACATACGCAGCACATCTCATACTCCTTGATTTTTATCATCCTACTATTTAGTAAATACAAATGACGACGCCATTATGCCATTTTCTCCAGCCGTCTGTCACTCCCTTTTTGGGTCCAAATATTCTTCCGTCGGAGTCTCCTAACAGCTACATTTCAACTACAGGGTTCCCTTTCCAACAGCTGTCAGTTTTAAACTGCTGCTGGGTACTTCTCTCGGTTGTCAGCCGGATATTCCAACCGACAGTAACCTTCTCCTCATCACATTACGACAGCTCATATATATTACGTAGTATCTAGCGGGAATTAGTACTCAGCAGACTACATACGATTGATAGTATGTCGTACTGTCTTAGTAGGAGTTCAGGATAAAGGTCGACGAGCATGTGACAATCTGTGCACCACCCTAGCGCCAAAGCGGTTTGTATCAATGTCCACATTAATACCAGGGCGACCCTAAAGTGACACAGCTTTATTAGATCCTGGCTGTAGTAATGACGTTTTTGATCCCCTTTGACTCCCTTTAAAGACGAAACGTATCTGTTTTATATAACGACTCAGAGCGTACCGCGTAGTAAACACTCTCCACCTCGGTCATACAAAATCAGTGTGTTAATGCTGTACAAAGCAAAAGTCGCTGTTTGTTCTGAGCTCCACTCACAATACATGAATGCAAATTGAGGACCACGTAAAAGTTTGGAATGTTCAAGTCTCTCACACTGTGGGAAGCACATATCCTTATGGTATATGGACTTAAGAAGGAGGCCCTACGAGGAGGCTGGAGAAAAGTTCCAAAGTAAAGCTTCACGTTTCCCGCTCGAAGCCAAATAGCCTGCTCTCTGCGTGTCCAAATCAAGGAGTATGAGATGGGTAGGAGATGTGGTACGTGTGAGAAAGACCAAATACCTAACAGGTAAGGTAAAAACACGCAAGGGAAACAGATTGCTTGGAAGACCTAGGCGTGGATGGGAGGGTATGAACTGGTTTAATCGGGCTCAGGAAAGGACCAGAGGCGGGCCCTGAAAGGGTAATGGAAGTTAAAGAGTTCCACAAAATCTGAAAAATTTCTTGACTAGCTGAGGAACTAGAAGTTTCTCAAGTATGATCCTACTCCGAGGAGTTATAATATATTTACATCTGCATTAAATATATATCGTCTCTAACAACAAACTCGCAGGCATAGGCGTAACTTGGGGCGGAAGGGGGGCAAACGCCCCACCCCAATATTTTTTCAACCTACGGATTTTTCTGGTTACTGAATTGAATAATGGCAAATAAAAAACAGACAGAAAAAGGAAAACTTGCGCTTTATGGGACAAACCTTCCCCTCTTTCAAATCTGACTCCTTTGTAAAATAAAGTTCCTAACACCCATGGTCAGTTTTGCCCCCCCCCCCCCCCCCCCAAATCTTATTAGCCAAGTTACGCTTATTGCTCGCAGGGAATGCATCTGAAGATGGTGGTGGGGACACTCCACTGTTTACTGCTAACACTGCAGTACACATCGTGAAATTTGCATCACACTAACAAATCCTCCAAATCTGTTTGTAAGTATTCTTCCTATATCTGTGGTAAGATAAAACGTGTCGTGTTTACACGTGGGACATCTTTGAATTTCCACGTCTTTATGTCAGATTTTACGAAATTTCAAGATCCTCAGTAAATACACGAAACATATATTCTAAGCAAAGTACACTTAAGTCTAAAATGAACTACCTTAACTTTTTTAAACATCCCCCGCATCTAATAACAACGCAAAAATGCAACTCTTCGTTTAAGCGTTCAATTCAACAAATAAAAGACACATTCGCGAGCGACAGCAAACCGACTATAACGGTGCAAACTCGGTACATTACTGCATTACCGATAGCGATTACTTTATACACAAACTTGCACAAGGATGGCCATCGGTCACGATCGGATGCTTTGCAATAAACGATTCGCCGTGAACGAAAAACGCAAAAGGCGATATTCGGTTATGACGACGGTACGTAGCGGCCCCTGATTAATAAGTGGGTGGGATAAGACAAAGCACAATTATGTGACACGCAGAGGCCGTGATTCCCAATTGAGTTGGGATTGGGGAAACTTTCGTTTCGCAAGTGTGCTACTGAGGGCGTCTTTTACAACAATGAATACTGTTCAGTACGTTTTAGCGTGTCCTCACATTGCTCTTACAGGACGAAATTCCATTCATTATTGAGCAGCGTCTCGTGAGTGTGGGTCCATGAGAAAGGAGGAACTGGCAGAACGTAATAGGAAATGAGAAATCTACGTCAACTGAAAACAAGAAAAACAAAACATCAAGGTACGTGTAAACATAACGCTGAGACACCTTCGTATAACCGTTGTAGCCGTGGGAAAGCAAGAAGTGTTACATATTGTGTGTGTGTGTGGGGGGGGGGGGGCTGTTATCCGGCAAGCAAAGCGCATGCACCGTATTATATTGGCATCTCAGGTCTGCCTGGTTCTACCATATTTTTACACATCTCATAACAGGCACGACCTTCGGGGAAAAAAGTTATCAAACAAAATGTGTTCTGATTTTCTCTAAAACTTTTATGTGAAACATTTCTCATTCTAAGAAAAATTCAGCAAGATAGTGCCACAAATGTATGTCCTCATATGAAGTAACCGTCATTCTCGTCAGATTTTAATGAAACTTGAATTTTCCCCACAGATTTTCGGAAAATACTCGAATATTAAATTTGATCGAAATCCGTCCATTTTGAGCAGAGTTGTTCCACGCGGACAAAAGCAGAGACATGACGAAATGAACAGTCGCTTTTCGCAATTTTGGGAACGCAACTAAAACGCTGCCTGTTGTGTGTGAGACGAAGTGGAAGACCACATAAATATGCTGGCAGCGGTGCTCGTTTGAAGGAATCGGGTCTTTGATCTGCCAAAAGATGCCAACAGAAACCATCTGTAGAATTCCGGATTCGAAGAACCTCCATGCGACCTGTGATAAGGTACGAAGGCCAACTTACATATCTGCCCAAATTTATCAAAAAATATTAGGTGAGCATGACGTGGATGGGTGGGGGCAGGCATCTGCGTCTTTAGCACATTAATTTGCCACCTTGATGTCACGTCGCAACATTATGTTCACCCACGAATACGCGGTGTGTCTCGGCGCAGTCTTGAACTGCTTCCATCTCGGACGAAAAGAACTCGGCATTTCTCTGACGAAGTCGGACGTTCCTGGAATCCGTAATTCTACAGATAGTTTCTTCAGTGGATTTTCTAGGAAATCGAACACCTGGTTCCTCCAAAGAAGCACTTGACATCCGCATACTTCTGTTTCCTTCCACTCTGTCTCACACGTAACACAGAACCACTTAGCAGTTTCTTCTGTTTACGTAAATTTGCCCCAGTCGGAGCTGCTTTATTAAAATTCAAGGCAAATTTCGCTCCTTCACCATGCGTTTGGCCACTTCGTCCTTCTTCGTGAACCTACACACTCACAACGAGACATGTATCCGTTATGCACAATCTCACAGCGAGCTAAAACATAGTACGCCTTCCACGCGGTCAAACACGTCCGCAATAGCACTCTCGCGAAAGGACCCAAGCTCCCCGACCTGGGAATCCCAGCCACGGCTTCACGTGACACCGCCTCCCTCCCCCCACTTCCAGATGTCACGCCCGTCAGTCATATTAATCGCTGGCTGCGTACGTGCTATCCTCGTAACGAATATGGCCACTTGTGTTTTTCATTCGCGACAATTTTTTTATAAACCATCCGATCGCACCTTATAGCCTTCCCTGTATTGTACAAGAAATAACACACATACGTTATGGAGCAACAATATTATTCCAGAAATTTTATCCCAGATTACTTCTTCGCGTGACAAAACTGTTACCCATAATGCATTCAGTGTGTACGTAATGTTGGCCTTAGAACGAATTACTACATAAGGAACACCGTCATTGAAACATTTATGTAAATGTAATTAATACGTCATTCGAGCCTGTCGCATGCCTCAAAAAGATACCCGCAAAATTCCATTATGTTCTTATGAAATTTGGCCTTCAGATTAAGGCAAGGATAATTCAACTTTCGCATTGTAATACTAACAGCCTTCATTCCCCCTTTTCCACGAACATTTTTAGCGGCGCTGCTCACGGCGGCGCCGCTGTCGCGGACGGCTCTTTCCACGAGAGGCGCTGCTGCCCTTGCACCCGTCCAGTGTTATCGCTCTTGCTTCCACGAACTACTGTACGGTGTTTGTCAAGCACAACGGTACGTGTCACCCTCACTAATAAACGGGGAATTTTCCACAGGCATTTTTAAGATTACCATTTAGTTCACGGTGAATGTTATAAAAAAAGCGTGCGTAATGTTACATAATTCAATGCCGGTTTATTGATTCTCCGGAAAAACACTATAAATGATTGTATATTCATTTATTAATGTATAATTAAATATATACATAATATACATTTTATTATCCCATTATGAGGTATAATAACAAAATTAAAAACCTGTATTTTAATGTAAAGTAGAGGCCTCTACCTCAGTTCTTCCGTCTTATAGAATTGCAGCACTACCCGATGATGGCCACAATTACCAGCCGAAACACGTCGTAGTGAATGTGATAAACAGATGAATATCCCATCATTTATAGTGCTGTATTCTTCGGAGACTCAATAAACCAACACTGATTAAACAAATACAATGAGATGATGTTAGCCAAAGTTACATAATTCTGTGCTTGAGGGACATGGTTATACTTCTGAACACACTATGTATGTGAAAGACCTATATGATATACCTGCGGGTGTGGTGAAAGGTGGTGGTAAATATGCAAATAACGTTTGTGACCATTTCGCAACTTATTTTGAGAGACGTGTTTCTCAATATAACTGTTTCAGTTGAAACAGTTCGGTATACAGCAGCATTGTGGTATGAGTCGAATGAAAAAAGAACAGAGTTGTGCCTCTTTGTTTGGTGATTTTGTACTTCAATACATGACTAAATAGCACGGAAAATAAAGTATACAGCCTATATTAATTTTAAAAAATTTAATCTTGCCCAAGATAATTCCTTTAAGCAGAGAATTTTTAACACGCTTTGAATAAAATTTTCACATAATGCCATCCATGCATTGGTTTTCCTTTGTTTATTCCTAGATTCTCAAATGGCCAGTAGCAGCCGTACCATGTATCTACAGGCAGCACAGTTCTTCAGCTAGCCAGAAATTCCCCGCGTTAATGGAACCCGAAGGTTCATTTCCATGTTCACAACAGCCTGCCATTTGTCCCTCTTCTGAGTAAGACCGATTCAGTCTACGCCCCAGTGGTCTATTTCTTTAAGACCCATTTTAAATTATTCTACCATCTACGCCTCTATCTTCCAAGCGGTCTCAATCATTCACGGTTCCTCACCGAAACCTTGCATGCACGTCTCCTCCTGCAATACATACAACACTACCCGCCCAACTCATCCTCCTTCATTTCATCACCCTAATAATGACTGGTTTCGTTTCGTAGTCCTTCCCTCTTCTACCCACTTGTTCACAGCAGGTGTTGAGGTTGTTTATTTTCACTTGATCACACTCAGACACACACCACAGTCGGTAGGACTCCTCTAGACGAGGGATCGGCCCCGTCGCAGAGACCTCTACCTGACAACACAAACACTCACAAGTGACAAACATCTATGCCGCCGGTGGGATTCGAACCCACGATCCCAGCAAGCGTTCGGCCGCAGACCTACGCCTTAGACCGCGCGGCTACTGGGATCGGCATAATGACTGGTGAGGAGCATAGATTTGAAGCTCCTCATTATGCAATTTTCTCCAGCCTCCTGTTACTTTCTCTCTCTTATACTATAATATCTTCTTCAGCAACCTATTCTCGAAGGCCTTCAGCCAATATTCGTCCCTTAATATGCAGCATCAAGTTACACACCCACACAGAACGAGGTACTAGCTGCTTTTCGTTAATATCTAACTCTATACTTGATGAATTAAGAGATGTCTGTTTCGATATTACAGACATGACGAGTAATTTGTGGAGGGGGAATTTTATGTCAGCAACTAAAAGCTCACTTCTGAGTAGCAAGTAGACTAAAACATGTTATGAAGGTCTTGGCTTTGATCGTTCCTATATGCACTATCGACGTACTCCTTCCAGCAAAGATTAGACCGAAATACTTCGCACGGTGTGTAAAGTGAACGTTCCGTCCTTTCAACATAAGCTGAGACCGCCGGTTTATGTCAACGAAAGAAATAGTCTGAATTTATTTTCGTTTATTTTAATGTGTCCAGAGCTCACACTACGTCTACATTAACGCGACATCACGCTGTAGCTTTCATAGAGCATAACCCCCTTTGCTATTGGTGGCATCTATACAGGTAGCAAGGGCACAGATATATACAGCGGTACCTGTTGTGGTCGGTACCATCTCTATACAGAGAGTACAACGTGGGTGACCGGATGGAACCTTGCGGTATCCCTGCTTTTATTTCTAGGCACTGGCATTCCGCCTTCAAGCGAAACCACGAATTTTCCGTTTGAAAGAAAACAGTTAATAATTTTTAAGTCTACTGGCCGCAAAACTAATTTTGATCACTTACACAACAAACCAGGGTGCCAGGTAGCGTCAAAGGTTTCTTACACATATCCAAGAATACTGCAGCGGTACGGTCAGTATTATTGTTAACATTTAGGGTTACGTGAGCCATAAGCCGCACAGCTTGAACAGTCATGTCGTGGAGTGCAGGAAAATCAAACTGACCTCCATTTAACAACTTTCTTTCCTCAGTGTGCCTTTGGAATATTTTTAGATTAGGTTTCTCAAACAGTCGACCCGTCATGGGTAAAAGGTGAGTCGGATGTAAATTTCGAGGAAACTTCAGGTCCTTGCCGGATTTGGACAAGATCATTGCTTTTGTTTCCTTCCAAGACAATAGAAAATATGACAAACGTTTCTGGTGCATGGATGAATCCCTCGTATCTCTAGAACTAATGGTCCGCAAAAACTTACATTCAGCCCATACAGCGCCCGACCAAGCCGATATATTAGTTAGGGAAAACTTGCCGATAAACGGAAGGACGCATTTTATTCTCAAGATATACTAGTCTCCTGGTCATCCGGACTATGTGATGGGAAGGGATTATCCGGGAATCCGTAACATCGAGGGAAAACACCATGGTATAGGTAACATACAAAAAATCACTCAGTACGAAGGTAAAACTCCTTAAAGCGGAAATACTGTACCTAACAGTATACTCAGTTCAATTCAGTTTTGTATTATTAATCTGCTGGCACAACTGCCAAAATGCCGATTACAGACACAGCACAGGAACATAAGAAAAATACAAAAATAATAAACAAAAAGAAAAGAGGGATAAGAAATCATATACAAAACAGCATTAAAATAATGTACTTTAATAACAATTTCAATGGGAAATACTGGGCTACAGCTGGCCTGAAACTGTCCGGATTACCCGGAGGTCCGAATTGCCGAGGAAGTACTGTAATGTCTTTCAAAATGTAAGCAGGCCTATAACACGCTACGCGCTTACCCAGCTTCGTAAAAGTTTAATACGAATAATACTAATTTCTCGGAACTGAATTCTTGTCTGTACCATTAATGTTTTTAAACATAAAATTACCCGCGTTTATATTCTGGATTCGGTTAGCCGACGGACCGTACTAATGATCATTTCAAGGTCTGTCCCTCGGCGACTTATGTTCCTTCAAATTATATAATCTGAAGGAACATCGGCGTTTTTAACAAAGATTCTATTCCGCTTCTTGACATTTGCTGACATTTTTGTAATAAATCATCACTTAATGAATGTACTGTTTTTAGATTTGTACTCTTCAAATTATATTTTGTACGGTCTGCCACATTGCCGAGTTACTGTTACTTACTACAGTTTATTTTATTATTTGAATTTATTACAGAATTACTTATTTCAGCACTTGCACGTAATTAGCATTTTGCTGCTGTCAACCAGTTCAATGAATTAAATGAATGACTAATTACATTTTCTGTCTATCAATCAACTGGTTTTCAGGCAACTTACTCCTAGTAAACACCGTCTTTAAAATACGTATACTAGAACAAGCTTTTTCAACGAAGAACTTTAGAACGGCGACCATGTACTTTAGAACGTCGCAATCGACATTACGTCATCTATCGTCAGACTCACAGAATTCGTGTTTTATTCGTGGTTACTAAGTATCACACAAACCAGTAACTTACATTCAACATAAACTAATCTACAGTGTCACTGAATTTGGTTACGCTGGAGGAATACAGAAGTAGAACGAGCCAAAATTAGAGGCAAACATATTTGTTTACAGACATCTGTCGCCAAATAGTAGGATATAACTGAGGCGAAACATAATAGGAACAAACGAGACATAAGCATCACTACTGTACAAATACAGTATAATACTTTAACATTCTTCTAATAGATACTGTATCTAGTGCTATGTAATGCACTTTGACTCTCGAACATTTCAAAGGTATATCCCTCTGCAAGTTGCTATTGATACGACAGATTCTGTGCTGTCCTTTCGAAACGGAATTCAATGCGCACCGTTTAGAAACCGAGTTGTCTGATACCAGCCCACCAGCTTTCAATGCTGCCAAGTGTCTCTCTGTAACTTATTTGTTGAGTGAAATGCCGAAACTCCTAACCCTTCTTCCATCACGAACTGCCGCATACGCGATAAGAAAACGGGCCCAGCCGAACTTCGGCTTGCGTGACGAAGAATCTGTACAGAAGTATCTTCGTCCTGATACCACAGACTACAACCGTCTGTTGCTCGAGTATTGAAGGATTACAACCGTAAGATGATTCATCCCCCATTATGTTTACAGCACAATTAAAAGTACAAAATATTCAGTCTAAACGCAACTATTTATTTCTCAAGGAAATAAAATGAAACTACACGTAAGTTTTTAATCCTTCTTTACTTCAATTATGTATTTATATTTTATTAAATTAATGTACTAAAAGTATCAACATCATTTCAAGTTTCTAAACACATTAATATAACACAATAGAATTCCAAAATCCTCAAATACATCTTCACGTTCCAATGCGATCCTACTGAACAAAGGAACTAATATACGCAGGCCGTCTCTCAAAATATTATCTACGCCTTCTCCATTAATTTTACATAGTAAATATATTTTATAATCACTATATATTAACATCATTTTCAGTATTCTTTAAAACTTATACAAACATGCAATTTTATACAATCTATATGATTTTACTCCTGAGGGTGCATATACCTTTATCTTATGTACATTATATAACATGTTGTTAGGTACGAAACCTCAAGCCCACGCAGCTGTGAATTTTGCCTTTTGGTTGCGTAATCAACTTGATGATGGCTATATATTAGTCGAAACATGTTTATTTCCTTGAGAAATAAGTAGTTTAGTTACATCCTGTTAGTATATTTACTCTTATCAATCATACAGTCTNTTGAGTCACGAAACACGTGGTTTTAGTTGTATGTATACAAATGCAATTGCAAAGAGTGTTATTTTGTACCCACAACATGATGTTTATAACATAATTTTTAAAATCACACATAAACTATATATAGCCTCAGGGTCATCCCCACCCCCTCGGGAAGGAAAAATTCTGGGTGCGCACCTGCACCATTACATAATGGATATGTATGTTTTTTCTGCCAGCTTCTCCCAGAGATGTTGTACCCCCACCTACGCTATCAAGGTCAAAGCTTTACTCCTGAGTAACGATCGATCAGTAGATGTACATTATCTTTGTGTGTGTGTGTGTGTGTGTGTTTGGGGCGTTCGAACATTGAAATAATAATGAGCTACAATTAAATGAAGAAATTAATTATAAATTTGCATACATTAAAATGCCCCTTGAAGAAATTATACTCAGGAAGAAAATGTTGTCGTGTGTAGTACTCTATATACATTACCAATTTGCTTCTTGCGTCTTCCCCCCCCCCCCTCCTGGCCATATGATGACTGAGGTGGCACTGAATCATAAAAATGTTTGACATGTCTGGTGTAGATACAGCAATAATACCAAATGGCTCGCATCAGTGGAGATTTCGGAGAAAGCTGGTATCCGCACAGTTTACAAGACCGTAATTATTAGCAATTTATGTAGCCTGTGAATGCCGTGAGGTGATATTCTTTCCGAATTCGTAACATGAGGATCGCGCAGTGTCATACATTTACCTGTGCGCATTGCTTAATGGAAGTTCTCTGTCACGAAATGCAAAACTCTTAAGACACCTTATGCAGCTGTCATTATAGCAGAGGCCTAACTTGCGGGGGGGGGGGGGGGGCGGCAAGGGGGGGAAAAGCCCCCCCCCCCCCTATTTTTTCAACCTAGGAATAGTTTATTTGGTTACCGAATTGTATAATGGCAAGTAAAAAATAGAAAAAAGAAAATGAAAAACTTGCATTTTATGGGACCAATTTTTCCTTCTTTCAAATTTGACTCCTTTGTAAAATAAAGTTTCTAATAGCCATGGTCAGTTCTGCCCCCACATTGTTATTAGCCAAGTTACGCTTATGGCCTTCGTCACAATTTATAAGGTTTCGGACACTTTGAACCACTGTGATATATGGTGAGATTTATTTAAAGTTACCGAATCAAACAAACTGTTCACAACTACTTAATTCTAACAGTCCCTACGTCAGTCTGGGTTTGAAGAGTTCTGGCCATAACAGAAACAAATCTACCTCAACACAAATGGTCATTGTGTTGTAAACATACATCAATACTTAACTCGTGATACCTCAAACAAAAAGCTACTGTACCAATTTTAGATTCTCAAAGACATTACGAAACGTAGCTCCATAAATTCACAGACGAGAATTACAGGGACACAGAGGCAACTGTAAATTCCTTCGAACTCACACTTGCAGCGTGTGATAGGAATGTTGCTTGAGCGAAATCAGAATATTTTTTTGTTGTGGTGCTGTACGGTATATGAGTTTGAAATATGCGTCAATTTCACTTTCCTAACCGAACCTTTGTGTCATCACGTACACCTAACGGCACATCCCTTATTCTATTTCTGGTACAAAGCCCCAGAAGCACTATGTTTACATACACACTCAAAATTTCTTTACGAATTTCAAAACCACAATTCGAAAAATACGACCCATTTAAAAATACACGATCCCATAGACCGAAAATGTATTCAAAATTTGCCTTCTGTCCGCTATAACAAAAAAAAAATCATGTTACAAGAAAAACACGTCACATTATAAATCACACAAGAAATTCCAATACAAGGGTTCTATGCCATTCTCGGTCACTTTGTCGGCAAATACGTACCAGTCTTACTTAAACACTATGACTGGTCTATGGATACCACAAACATTGGCAAATTTTTCTTTAATATCAGGAAAATCGACGAGTCGCCCATTTAACTCTGTATACACTCATCACCAGTTGGGGTTAACCGTAACGTGGCGTCAACATAATACAAATCTGACTTTCACAATGATGTTGCAGAGTACCGAATTACGTCGTACCGAAATTTACCGTATCATCAAATTATCAGCAGGTACCATGTACGGTAGACCTGGCAGCAAAAAGTGACATGATGAAAAGGAACCGAAGAAAGGCAAAGTTGTACCTATCCGCACAAAATTACCTGATAATTTTTCCAGTGTTTTCATTTTACTTATATGGCTGCAAATAATCGAAAAACACGCAAGCCACAGCATGTTACTGCAAATGCACTACGAGTGAAACGCACTAGGCCCACTGTTGCGGCTCTTATCTGACTCAATATGTCTGATATGGAATGCAAGGATCCTTACCATGGTGCTAGTCGTTGTCGACGTATAAAATATGCCACATTGTGGAAAAATTATGGGGCCTTCAAAAAACCAATCAACCAAAGTTTCCATCGTTAATAACGTCACAGTCACCACCAGGAAAAAATGACGGCAACGGCGACGTCCTAGGGCACACACACCGCATGACCAGACGTAAGCAGCCACATCCACACTGATCAAAAGCACCACAGGCTGCCAGCCTCACTCACCATGAGCGCCGTGCGGCCAACGGCCGAACTGCAGGCAGCGTAACTCCAGCACGAACTCCACATGGCTATACAGTGTGTAGTCCGTCGGCACGCGTCGTGTCCGAAACTAGTTGACCGATTTAGATGAAACTTGCTCACGTAGCTTTACTCTAGAAGCTAGTGGGCAAATTTAATTTTCCATCATAACCACCAAACGGAACACTGTAAATTTCCTTACAGTTCTTCAAGACC
Source organism: Coptotermes formosanus (assembly GCA_013340265.1). NCBI lineage: Eukaryota > Metazoa > Arthropoda > Insecta > Blattodea > Rhinotermitidae > Coptotermes > Coptotermes formosanus. Next base: position 543,990 of record BLKM01005761.1, read on the forward strand.
AACAATTTTCATTGTAAACATTTTCAATCGAGTTTTGTATTAATACAACTGTTATCTGCTGCAACATGAAAATTTAACCGCATACAAATAATTGCGAATTTAAATAGTAACCGAGTTTGATAGTTTTAAGTAAGTTTTCCTCGTCCCACGTCCAGCGAAATCCCATCTTAGGATGATCTTCCGAATATTTTACAGTTTTTCCATAACTATCTAACTCCACGATGCACAATTCTTCTTAAGTAGCAAGTCAAGAAATTCCGCGCACTATATGACACCCGATCGTTCACGGTCGTCTTCACAACATCCCGTCATTTGTCTCTATCCTGAGCTAGATTAATCCAGTCAACGCCCATACAGCCTGTCCATTTAAGATCCGCTTTGCTATGACCCCCCCTCCCCCCACCGCCGTTCCTCCCATCTACGCGTGTATTTCCTAAGTGGCTTCTTTCCTTCAAGTCCCCTACCAAAACCCCACATGAATTTACTTCTCTTCTCCGCTATACGTTCCACATGCCCCACAAATCTCATCTTCCTTGATTTGATCAGCCTAACAAAATTTGGCACGCAGTACAAATCATGAAGCTCCTCATTAGATGGTCTTCTCCAGTCTCTTGTTCGTTGGTCCCTCTCAGACACAAATACTTCCTTAGCGCCCTATCCTCGGACACCCTCGGCGTATGTTGTTTTCTCAATATAAGGAATGAATTTTCACATCAATACAAAAAAAAAAAACAGAAAGCAAAATTACACATTTGCATATTTTAATCCTTGTGACTTTAGATAGTAAACCGGAAGACAAAAACGTACTAAACCAAATGGTGGCAGGCACTCCCCATATTTAGTCTGTTATTATTTTTTTACGCATGCGATTTTGATTCGTTAGAATCTTTTACTTTTCCAAAAATATAATTTTTTTCGAACAATTTTCTGTCACTTTCATCATGTTAATTTCCAGGTACTTGTACCTTGACTTCTCACTGTTTCCCTGTAATAATAATAATAATAATTATTATTATTATTATTATTATTATGTTGTTGTTGTTGTTGTTGTTGTTGTTGTTGTTTCTTGTCACAGGCCATGTCTCCCTAGTACTTCTCTTGAAGCCGATCCCACTGGCCGCGCGGTCCAAAGGAGTCCTACCTAATGTGGTGTGTGTCTGAGTGTGATCAAGTGAAAAATAAACAACCTCGACACCTACTGTGAACAAGTAGGTAGAAGAGGTAAGGACTACGAAACCAAATTTCTCTTGAACCAGCGGTGATCCCCACCGTTCAAGTGTCAAGTTTGAGACTGCAATACTTTCCATATTATGTGTGATGTTCCAAGTATAGCTGTCTTCTGTAGCGAATCTACTGAATGTTTTCCTGGTATGGCTTCTAAATTTTTCCTTTATTATTATTATTATTATTTACATTTTCGTGTTCTCCTCAAGCCATCCAAACAGGAAACAGGGAATTTAAGTTTGCTGCAACCTAACGGCACTAACAGTAGACAAGAAAATACCGACAACAATTTACCTGAAAATGCAATGTTACTGGGCATGTGCATATCCTACACCCACTAAACCTAACATAATGGTTTTGCATGTACTAGAGTAGTCAAGACATTGCAACTGTAGCATACTTAATTTCAAATCAAGGAAGGTATTGTTAGATTTAGGTCTAAACCCTATATATCCCAAACACCATCTCTTTCCATATCTGGGATATATTTCTTCGTTCATTTTTCTTGGTTTATAAGGAAAGACAACCGTATGGCAGCATAATGTACGTGTGTTTGTCTCTGCTAATAATTTTGAACGAAACTATGAAATTTTAGTACATGTGTGTGTCCCTACCTTTTAATAAATTTGAATGACCTCAAGGATTTTCATTAAGTTTCGTATGAATTTCATGCCATTAGAAGCTTTTAAGCAATGAATCGTACTGAGATGGCGGCTTTGCGGTATACTATAAGAGACCTTCGAAATATATGCAGCTCTTTTAACGCAATTGTTTTTAATAAAAAACAACATTGTGATTGCACTAAATCTGTACTTAGGGTTTCGTCTGTCAGCAGTAACTAGTGAACCCCTGGGGCTAGGCACATGAATTACGTAGGCTAACCAACTTTCTTCTTTTAATTTTAACAGTTACAAACATGTCGATAGTGTGAAACCTTTAAGGTAAATTGGACTTCTAGGCTTACAGCATAATATAAATATAAATAGGTACAATTACGCGTGTAAAGACTTATTCACACATCTATGACTGGACTCTGTGCTGTGCCGAGCTGTGCCTTTAGTGAAAGTACGCGTGGTAGCCGGAAAAAGCCGAATCGTATCGAGCCACACCATGTCGCCCATAGGCCGTCGTATCTCAGTTAACACACACGGAACTGTACACCGACTGTGCTTTGTCGGACCGTGGCCTTCAGAAAACACTTCCGAAGCAAACCACGACGACGCAGTCTGGGTACAGTGTCAGTCCAGTCCTCTACGTGTCAACTAGCCTTCAGCGGATAATTAATTGTACGATCGTTAAAATTAAGGCTATTTCTTTTTAGCCACCATGACAGAAGCTGAAAGTCCACGTGTTACTATATTTTTCCCAGTACTTCCTCTTTAAATATTTTTAAACTGAATGTTGCAACGCTGTGGTTAACAATTCTGCCCCATACAAAAAAGGCCCAGTCTGAAAATTGATTATCCTGGATGTGGTTTTTAACCCTTTAAAGACGAAGCGTATCTGTTTTATATAAGGACTCAGTGCGCACCGCGCTGTAAACACTCTCCACTTCGGTTATAAAAACCAGTCTCTTAATGTTTTATAAGGCAAAAGTTGCTGTTTGTTCTGAGATCTGTACAAAACACATAAACGCGATGTGGGCACCGCGTAGAATTTTTTAATGTCAAACCTGATCATATGTAAAGTTACCGCTAGGCTTTAAAAGGTTAATGCTTTTCCTCATTTCCTCCAAAGGCTGCAACATACACATCACAACCGCCTCCTTGCGGGTACATAATTCAAAAATCGTCCTACCATTTGACAATACGTAACTTACACAAATGAAATGACACCGTCAAATAAATCTATAACAGAATGCTTAACCTATGGTTTGGCAATACACGGACATGTTACGACAGACCCAGTCAGAGTTTTATATAAAAAAACTGAATATAACAACCTGACCTTGCTGAAAAAGGACTAGACGTTTCCGTTCGTCCCACGTCACACAGAACAATACAGCTTCACTGCGGATATCCCATGCTGGCAATGGCAACAACAGCAGGACGGAAAAGTTTCGTGGTTTTATCCCTTTAATGCACAGTGGTTACCACACATTCCGCCAGGTTTAACACTGACAACTCTGTACAGTGCCCCCCATACGACGTAGTTTGGGTAGCGTACCATTCTTACGCTGCACAACATTGTCCGACTGGTCTTTATACCAGAAGCATACTGTGATCTTTGTGAGATACAAACTGAATCTCTAAACACGTGTGTTAAGGGTTCAATCCCGGTTCAGTTAATGTGAGATTTGTTGTAAACACAGCAATCTGGTTTTCCCCTGTCAGTATCAGTCCGCCAACGCCCGATACTCATTTTCATCTTCACGCTGTTCTCAAGAAAGCGAAAAGCGGGCGAAGCGTGGGACCTTCATGTAAAGCAAGCAATGCTCTTCCGGAAATCGGCAGCGTTGGAAAAACGAACACTTATGTTTTTGTCTTTAATCTTCAACTGACCACATGGCCAAGGTGTTCAATAACCTTGCTACTGGCTACCGTCGCTGGTTCATACAGTCCCTCTGATTAAAATATTTCCTTTTTGGGACACAAATATAATTTCGCAGCCGGAAAATAGAAAATAGTGTTGAGAACATGTGGACGGAAGAGAGAGGAAGACAACAGGAGGGACAAAATGTCAGAGAGAGGACCTTCATCATATGTACTCACTACCATATACTGTTAAAGGCAAGAAATTTCCTCTCTTCTCCAAAATGTCCCAACCAGTTGTGGGGCCCACCCAGTCTCCTTCTCAGTGGGTACCGGCGGTTCTTTCCATGGGAGTAAATCGGCCGGGGGGCGAAGGTGATCGCTCACCTCCATCCAGTGCCAAGGATAAGAATTAATGGAGCTAAACCTCCACGATCCGCCGTGCCCTAATGGTGATGAGAACAAAGAACTAACAAACCCCTCAAGTAACCAGCTCAATCGAGTAGGTTCCTTGAGAAGCTACCAGTCGCTCGCCTAAACAGAACATTTCCGCTCCGTATGCAACCCGACTATTCAGTACAGTATTCACAAGGGATGCAATGCGGGAACAGATGTAGCTGTATAATTCGAGTGGAGGAGACCAGCTAGAAGACAACGCAGATGGAAGGATACCCTTATAACGAAGTGTAGGTATACCGTTTATGGTTGTGGAGTGGATTCAGCTTACACGGGATAGGTCTCAGTGGCGGTCTCTTTTGGACGTGGTAACACACTCAAAGGGAGCAAGGGGTCGTTATCTGTCGTTCACTTGTTAGCAATACAGCATATAAAGATAAGGCTCACTCAGTCCTACGGACAGCGGGAGATAATTGTTATCTTCCGAAGCACAGCATAACCAGTAACAAAATCTCTGCAAGGAGCAGCGTTTGAGCACCACGTAGCGATAAGTGTAACAAACAAGATTATGTCTGCAACAATAACAGACCAGTATCTCTCCTACAGCAAAACATCATTAACTGTATTATGAGACATTACGTTAGAAGTTATATGAGCCTACAGTCATTCTTGTTATCTAACGACTGTCTACGAATTGTAGAGGTCGTTTAGTAAAATGAAATGGAAAGATGAGACCATCAACACCAGACTGAAGAGGAAGTGTCTTAGACTTATTTTTGTATACAATTTCAACAGTGGCCATGCAAGGTTGAAGAGAAACTTAAAATGGAATCCCCAGGACACACGGTCCATCCTGCAAGACTGCAAGAATGTTAAGCACGGAACCAAGCAAATCGCTATGAAACAAGAAATCACTATACATGGCATGTAACAAGCAAGCACTGCTTGCTATTTTAGACTAAAGCAATGACGCATCGCGCCTTACGATCAAATTAAATTTAACAACAGACTAAGCTCGCGTCCAAACATCCTCTAACGTTATTTGCAGTTGTAGAAATTGAGCGCGTCGCCCAGCGCCACAGTTCAGGGTATTTATTTTATCTGACAAATAACTGTTTTGTCACTTCCCGCAGCTATTCCGCCGCGCTTGTGGGGTGGTCGGATGAATGGGCTACGTTAATACCCTAGGCGAGCCGACGTGAAAAGACACGATTTTTGCTACATAAAATAGGGACTCCGTGTTACTATGCCCCGTACCGTTCTTCACAAATGCACTCGCATATAACAAACAGAGTGTCCACCAATGTGAACTGAAGATAACGGCATACGTACGAGTAATCAGGCCCGTAGCCAGCACCCACTGACACCCAGCAGGCATTCGTAAAATGTCATATACAAACAAGCTGACCAACCCTCTAAAAAGTGCGACATCCTACGGCATCCTCGTGTTGCCTCTACTGAACAGACGTGCTTGGAAACAGCTCATTTTTAAAAATGTATTTAGAGTCACGATTAACCGAGGTTCCGTACTATCCGAGGCGAATTGTCGAAAAGTTGTACATGCTTTGTCATAAAGAACAAGAGTACGTAGTTCAGTACAAAGCAAGCCAATTAAGGAATTTGTATGTGATATTAAGGTGTAGTGCTAACGACTGTAAGTGTACACTTTTCTTGCCTATGACTTGTAATTTTTATACATAGTACTACTTTTTTAATTTTTGGAATTTTTGTAATAAAACAGTTGCAAATAAAATTATGTTACAACGTTCAATAGCAGTAACCTTAAAACAGAGTGTATATCATCACGTTAATCTATTCAAATCCAGTTTATTTAATATTCAATAATTTACCAAACATTCCATTTTAACCGAGCTTTTATTACCCAAGATTCCCTCGGTCCACATTGCCTAGGATAATAGTGACTCTACCGTATATGCAAGATGTTCTGTGCAGTGTTATAAGGTGCACTGTGTAATTAAAGTGTTGATTTCGTGGTTCTGACAAAGGCGCTTTTTACGCGTATGCATGGATTATATATATATACAGTATATGTATAATGCAGCATTATGTACAGTACGTATATAAACGTATGTACGGATATACACCAGCACTGGAACTCGCTGCACCCACTGTGTTCATGGCCTGGCTACGGGTCTGCCAGTGGTTGAATGTTTCTTATTACGTGTTTCAATGCGATGTGTCTAACGGTATCATGCTTCTCAATCAGAAATTACTGTACATATGACAACACATTTTCTCTCGCTTGTAATAACAGAACACTAAAGACACTAAACCCTACTGAAACACATTACGATATGCTACGACTATTCGACAGTAACACACGTGTTAATTTACTTTAGACAATCACCAGCTGGCAGCGCAGATGTACACAGATTTGCCAGAAATCTTGGAGCCACCTCAAAATTCTAGGTGCCAGAAGGGTGACACGAAGCACGTTCCACGGTGAGGGCCCACAAATATTAGGTGCCATTGTACAACATTTAGTCGCCACGGCGACCTGGCAGTAGTAGCTTGTTCAGTGTCAACACACATTCGTACTTAGGATTCAGCGCAAATTATTTTTTTCTCGTAATCAGTACGGTACTCTACCGACTTTGTATCATCATACACAGCTCACTGCTTTTCTCAGTTCGTTAACAGTTTCCTATTTATGACCACCATAGCAGTATCAGCAGCAGCACCACCACCACGACCCATCCATACATTCATCTCCGTATGTATACGGCGTAAATAAAAGACCCACATCTCAAATGCGCCGATAATATTGAAGCGCGTACAGCTAACACAGACAAAACAATGCGTACGCATGTTTTCAACAACGATAGACCGAAATGGAAAATGTGATGACCTCCGATAAATGTATCCCACCCACACACCTCTCCACCGCGTTCAACTGACACTAACCAGAAGCCTCCACAAGAACACCGTGTCCGGCAACCCCTGTCAATTTGCACCGTCACCAACCCGCTAACATCTAAGGACGGATATTTACACCAACGCAGAGCACGTCAGAAGCTACTGCTCCAAAATAACGCAACGTGAATAAATTACGTCTTACCGTTTCAAGTTGCAGTATTTCGACCCCATCACAACACAGACTGCTTTGGTACTTTACACACTTTGTCTGAATTCTAGCAGCACTTCGACATTCACGGCGAAGGCTGTCGTGCACTGATGTAAGCGTGACGTCAGCCCGCGACGTCGGATCGAACATTTTCGCTTTCTGCGTCGGCCACTTGTTGGCGTTGCGGTCTCATAACCAAATAAAATGACACACGCGAAAAAATTAAATACATTATTTAACCAGTGTTTACATCCGGTTCAGATGCGTGCTGAATCTGACAGCTACGGAAACAAGAATTGTCCACGCAGCTGACGACACACCACAGATTGTGTGACGTTATATGTCTTCTTCTTCTTCTTCTTCACTCAATGTGATTCACTGACGTACGAACATCCGACGTACGTGGCCTGCAGGCGTCACTGACATGAGTGCCACACGAAAATCATGCCTGATGCATATCATCCGGCTATGAGTGAAAATTTAATGACAAGAAAATCTGAGATAATGAAACAATAATTCGTAAAGCGCACGCTTCACACCAACTATACCGAACTGCTTCCGATCACACGCGACTGCACAGCAGTAACCGTACAAAGAAATGACTAACGAACAAACTACACATAACTGTAGCTATTTCTTTCTTGTCATTACATATCGTTACGGATCTATTTCCTAAAGTGTGCCTTCTCTGGAACACTATGCGCTTCCTCAATCAGTTTCTGACATATGGATCGAGTTTCCAGATGGTTTCAAGAAAAACACCGGACACAATTCATAAAATTCTGCCGACCGGACAAAAATATGCATGCTACACACGCATGCGTTAGGTATATTCTGAACTTTTTCCCAGATATAGAACACAAATACCGGGCTGTCCCGTTCAAGAGACGACACTTGGAAATCCTATTCAGGATATTCCTCTTTGGAATCTTGGCCAGGACACGGCCTAGCCTGAGGTATTTTCGCGGGTTTTCCCAGTCCATCCGGGCGAGTGCCAAGTTGGTACTTCAACGATCGCTTCCTGCTAACTGTTTTTGAATTCATCGTCATTAAATCATCCTAAATCATTCAACGCTATGCAATCAGATATTCTGACACTGCCGTACAATAGTCCACAAACTGACAGCAGTAGTAACACTAATTCATTCACGAGAAACTAGCAGCTCTGCATCTGGCAAAATCCCCCCACCTTGGAAATTAAACGTTCATTGTCGTTTTAACACTGCTAACTCCATGCATTGTCGTGATACTAATCACTACATTATAACCAACTGAAAGCACTATTTCAGTGTTTCTACTGATTTTCACTTCACTGCGACATGTTTCGACGCTTCACCACGTCATCTTCAAGGAGTGCACCAATGTTTTTCTGCTGATAGGCTCGTTGTACTATCTTTGTTTGCTGCGTTGTTCTTTCTTCATGAGGTTTGTAATAAACGGTCACATTTTTAAACCACTGAAACTTAGTACACTAAAACTTCGTTTATTTTTTTTAAACTTGAGTAAACGTTTTAGTGGTTTAGCCACGTGACCGTTTATTACAATCCTCATGAAGAAAGAACAACGCAGCAAACGAAGATAGTACAACGAGCCTATCAGCAGAAAAACATTGGTGCACTCCCTGAAGTTGACGTGGTGAAGCGTCGAAACATGTCGGAGTCAAGTGAAAACCAGTTGAAACACTGAAATAGAGCATTTAGTTGGTTATAATGTAGTAATTAGTTCATTACCGTGTTTGCAACAGCCCATCACACGACTCTATCCCGAGCCAGCTGAATCCAACCGTCACGCTCCACACCCTCCCATCCCATCTGCGCCTAGGGTTTGCAAGGTGCCTTCAGGATTTCCAAGCAAAATAATACCAATTACAATAAAGGCATAAAGATGTTAATGTGCTTACGTACTGCACCACGAAGACTAATAGGGCAGTGGACGTGAAGTCCCACGCTTTCTTAACCTCGGTTTTTAAGATGAAGGTTAAATACTCGGTTTCATTTCTGACCGCTTTCCCTCCAGAATGAGCCCCCGGAACAAAACGATAGTTGTCAACCCGTGGGTGGGAAGAAACAAAAAAGCGCACTCAGCCTAGACACCCAAAAGCATACATATAGTTCCTAATCTGTCGTGCACATTTTTGCAACGCAATTTTACTTTACCAGAACGACCTACACACAAATCGACCTATACGTAGCATGGGGTTGTACGTACATAAATGTTACAAGTAATTCTGCGAAATATATGTCATGATGAGGTGTGGCTACGGGATTTAATGCCGTGCATCGCAACTGTTGCTACCATATGGCACGGACGCTCCCATCCCACGTGTTACTTTTGACGTCTCGCGCGCGCCGCCCGGTTCAAGTTGGTATCGATCCAAGATGGCGCGAACGGACCAACAAAATAACACAACAGGGGGGGAGGAAGGTAAAGTTTCTGTGTATATCATGACCTGACCTCACAAAAGAAAGAGAATCGAACCTCGTACGTAGCCGCTTAGGAGCTACACAACAACGTCGGGCACTGGCACTGTGTATTAGAGGCTGTAAACAACACTGTTCCGATGACATATGGCAACTTGTCTTTCACTCCTAACCTCACCTTCTGTATGATGTAGCAGCGTGGATTGTAGGCAGTACAAATGTAGGTGCCATTGGCGTCCAGGCACGCCGTTAGTGGATCGGCGACCACCGCTTTGTGAGGTGGTGGAAGTTGCCCGCGGTTTCTCCGTTGGAGCATCTGTGTCGTGACAGGCTCTGCTGACCATGCCGACCTGTTGAGTCCAGGCACTCCGCCAGCCGCACACGACGACAGCAACGTCAGCCAGCCCAGCTGCTCGTCACGGCCCCCTCCAGCTACGGACGAGGACGCCGGCGCGGTGGCTGCGTGGCATCTCGTAATGTGGCGGCAATCACCTCAGTCTCTTGGGTTAGGTTGCCGTCTACGTATGCGGCGTTTGCATGTCCTTCGTGTGTCCGACAGACAACGGGACGGTGTAAGGTAAAGTAAAACTAGCACGTAGGTCAACCTAGCAATACAACTGCTGTCCAGCCTGTAGTAAGCGGTCTGCCGAAAAAACTACACGTGCTTTTTAACATTTACCTGTAATGTACAACGAGTTCTGGCGCTAAAAACTCAGCACTTCGCCCACACAGTATGTGTCTAGCGCATGCTTCGTACAATAAACAGCCCTAATTTTCCTGTCCAGAATTCGCCAAATGGTTTCCTTTCTAATGGAAGCACACTATGTTCTCTGTCAGCTACAAAATGAATGTTTTTACGTATGGTAGAGAAAACTATTCATATTCACGGAAGTGTTCAGGCGGTTATTCGGAGGCCTCTCACCGCGGCAGACCGGCTTCAAGCCCAGCACAGTCCATGTGAGATTTGTGGTAGGTAATGCGGCACTGGCACATGTTCTCCGAATACTTCAGTTTACTCCTGTCATAATTCCACTAATGCTCCATACTCTACTATCACCTCACATTCATTAGTAAAACAAGCGGGCCCAGCCTGGAAACCTGTTTCGGGGAATACTTTTTTTTTTAAGTTTTCAAAGGGAGTTGCAGCATTATCTACGCACTAAGTATGTAGAATGACAAGCGAAATAGGCGAGTCGTCTGCTTGTTACCTCTCATGTTTCACCTCCGAATTATTCAACAGGTTTATATTACATTTAGCATTGTAGGGGGACACAATAAACGTTGTAGGATGAATTATGATATCAGCTTTACATTCAGATCAAATCGAACATCAGGAAATTTCTTACGAAAAAAAAAAAAAGGGATTCATTATAGGTAAAATGTGACTTGCAAAATGACATATACGTCCCACTACAATGTATGTTTACTTAAAGCATTTTTGGACTTTGTGTACACAGGATGATTTAAGAGGACATCTGCCGAACTCGACGAGTACAATAGAATAGTCAAGTGATTCTGAAAAAATGAAGTCCTGTTAACATGGATCCATTTCGGAACGTGTTATGGGGTGTTTGAAAGTAGAGGCTTTTAATAAAACATTTCACACACGAAGTTTAATTAAAACGAAAATAAGTGCTATTTAATAATATACCGTGGTTTACATATTTTCAAGAATATGTGGATTTTCATAGGTGTAACTTGCGGGGTGCAAAGGGGAACAAATGGCCTTTCAGTATTTTTTCTACCTAAGAAATTGTTTTGGCTGCTGAGTTGAAGAGGGGAAAATAAATAAATAAATAAATAAAAATATTTTCCAAATGATTATTTGGGTTGTGTGAACACATAAACATGAAAAACTGGGTTTTACGGGACGCGAAATACAGGGATCCTAATACCCATGCTGGATTTTGCCCCCCCCCCCCCCCCAGTGTTGTTACCCAAGTCACGCCTATGGGGATTCTTATAAACGTCATCTGCAGCGTCCGGAATTCGGAGGACAGCATTAATTCGTTCCTTGTGCTCGCACTAGCTCCTTCTTGTCCCCCCAAAATAATAATATATGGCGTTCAAAGCAGGGGTACCCGCTAGCCAGGCATGTGTCCTTGGCCAAACCAACGACTGGATAGTTGAGGTTACGATAAAAGGCAAACAAACAGTAAATTTGCCCCTGTCAACGCCATGAAGGCATATAGAGGAAGTAGAGTATAGCTCCAGTTATATTTAGCGACGTCACTAGATGGAGGCGAGTGGTCGACGGTCAACATCATATCCCAGCCGCTTTATTCCCCAGAATGAACCCCGGGACCTGCTGAGTAGAGTCTGCGTGAGTCGGTCTGGACGTTTTGGAGAAGACATATCTCTAGTCCCTGCCGGCATTCGAACCCTCCACCCCGTAGCCTAGTCTGTATACCAAAAACACTAACCCGTCTCCTGCGATTAAGGTAATGCAATATAATTGAAAATGGGCAGGAGGAGCGCCTGCATCTTGAGTTAATAAGGCAACGTTCTGTAAAAGAAGAGGCACTTCACTTGAACAGTTTTTGTAACAGGCTTAATTATTAAATCGCCCTTATCTTGGTTTTGGGTTCAAATTATCGTGAAAATTTTCATTAAAAGCCCCCATTCATGGCAAGTTTTTACCTTATTTTCAAAGTGGCATGTCTCCTTCAACTTTCCGAATTGGACCCATATTAACTTCTTTCACTCCGAATTAATCGATTAATACAGTTCCGAACTTCGGTAGACTCATTCGATATCATTCTAGGCCTAAATATAAAACAGGACGATAATTATGGCTGTGCAACGTACTGCTTTATGTGACTGATCAGATTTGCAGTAATAGACGTGTACTTGCAATAAATGGATATCCAGGCTCCTCAGGTAAGGAAAATCGTTAGGAAACTTGGAAAACTCCAAATTAGAGCACTTTTTCCAATCCTGTCATTTTTCTCGGTTCCTTCTCACAAATGCGTGCCATTACGGAGATATTACCTTTAAATAAGCCCAAACGCATCCGTCCAAACCCTTTCTTCCATTTTCCTTTCACGCTGACTGGCAGCTAGTAAGATTGGGGTTCACACGCAGCGTATTAGCCCTTCAGTCTGGTATACTGTTACACAAAGTGGAATTTCCTTTGCAACTTTCCGCTTTTGTTGTGCTTTCTCGTCGCCTGTTCCAGCCTCCTGGACCCCAGTACAGTCCCATATGTCTACTCGATAACGCTGGAAGAAGTTCTGCAGTGAACGGGTCATTCCTTCCTCCACAGGCGTAACTTGGAAGCGGGGGTATATGTCCCCAATATTTTTTCTACCTAAGAAACTGTTTTGGCCACTGAGTTGAAGAGGGTCAAATAAAATAAATGGGGCGAGAGTGAGAGAAAGGGGTGTATGGATATTAAGGACTGGCTCAAACCTATTTCCCCCCTATTTCTAACCTTACTCCTAATACCAATTGTCGAGTTTGGGCCCCGGCCCCCCCCCCCTAACTTATTAGCGAAGTTACGCCTATGCCTTCCTCGAAGCCGTTCGGTGATCAGAAGAACTAAACTTTCAGACATTAGCTATGACGCATAAGAAGTGCCGAATTTATTACAGTGAACTCCAGTGTGTTTCAAAGGGGCTGGTATGACATGCATTAATCATAACGATAAACTAGTAAATACAGAGAAGGTATGTGGCCACGGAAAACCCGCTGCTCTGTTATCGGTCCTTCAATCCGAAAGCATCGATAAAGATTGATATAAGGCACTTTGTCACTATCAAATAACGTAAGCTCCTTGAGGTTTTGGTTCCAGATGAAACTGCATGATTTCCATTCTACGCAGCCCTCAACTTCCGAAGTCATCAGTTACTCCCGCAACTGCAGCATTTGGCTGTAACAATGCTGTAGGTAGGAGCTCCATTCGCAGACATTGTAATGTACGCAAGCAGCGGCACACTTCGTGCAGCCGAAACGACAAATCGAATAGCGTTACTAAATTATCATCATAGGGCACATGGACCGAATGTGGACCAGTAAAGTGGCATTTTTCGATTATTTCCTGTAGTATGTACGTCAGTATGCAACAAAACCTCGCGTTTAACCTTTTAAAGCCTAGCGGTAACTTTACATACGTCCAGGTTTAACATAAAAAAATTCTACGTGGTGCCCACATTGCGTTTATGTGTTTTGTACGGATCTCAGAACAAACAGCAACTCTTGCCTTATAAAACATTAAGAGATTGGTTTTTATAACTGAAGTGGAGTGTTTACAGCGCGGTACGCACTGAGTCCTTAAATAAAACATACGCTTCGTCTTTAAAGGTTAACATCCTACTTCACAGCGCGTTATCTTGTGTCGAGACCGCAGGGAGGTCGGGGCTCTAGAGGGCAGAGGAACATCAGTCAAACAACATCGACACCAATGTTCCAACAACCTGGAATAAGAGCCTTGCGCATCTACAAACTTCGTCGGATTTGCTGGTGCATAACTGACTGAACTGCAAATGAACCTGACGCAAATTGGCCTGCAATGCGGCAGATGGTCTAGACGCTGCGTTATACCCTTTAAGAGCGCAGATCTCAACAGCAATAAAGTATGGGCATAAATCAGGAAGTAAAGGGAATTTATTTTGTATTGAATAACAACGTAATTTACAAGAAGACAGGCAAGGTACGCATAACGTAACACTGCTGCCCGTTCCTATAATGTTTACACCCCTTCAGCTGTCAACAGCTGGATACTATATCACTCGAAGAGAGTGATTTTACGGCGATTTGATGTCGCCGGCAACAAAACGTACTTACGTCGTCACGTAAAATGCCCGACACTTTAGTCCGATTTTAATGAAATTTGTATTTTCTCGACAAGTTTTCGTAGGAGTCTCCAATATCAAATATCACAAAAATCCCTTCATCGGTCGCAGAGTTGATACACGCGGACGGACGGATATGACGAAGTTAATAGGCACTTTTCCGGACTGAAGCGAACGCGTCTAAAAAGTATTATTTTTCAGCACAGTTTCGTTGGCTCTCCAAACACTTCTCACCTCGAGTTTTGAGTTCGTATTGTACCACAGATTTCGTAATGTAGCCTTAAAAACACGCTTTCCAATTCTTCCTCAAGCCACTTACGCACCGCCAAGCCATGAGACACCTTCCACAAACTTCCCTGTATTTGCTGGCGCCGTGTATGATCTAATACGCAGCTGTAACCCTTTTCATCGATACCAGAAATATTAATCCGATCGTTTTTACGGTTACTAAAGACTTCGGATACCATCAATGGCTTCACCAACTACACTTGTCTGCCGCTTCTAATTGTATTCATACATTGTACACTTTTCCTCCATATTGTGCGAACACTGTTCTATGAATTAATGAAGTATCACCCCTTACAGCACAGTGGTCACCAACTGTGCAATTGAAAACCACAACGACCAGGTTACACAATTAACTGTCCGGTAGATTGAACCTAAGGATGTGCAAACTTGCCCAACAATGCAATAGGCGTTATCACATGAGATCTGGGTTTGTTACAGCAATGTTGTTTTAGATACAAGCCTCATAGGGTGTGATGCTGTACTGTTGTTGAGCTTTCCCAAAAGCGTCACATCCCTCAAGAACTGCACCTTCAGCTACATCAGGGTTGCGGGCATGTTATATCTTGTGGCGCTGCTTTTGCACACAAACAGCCTTTACTTTCTGATTTAGCATTGTATTTGCACAACAGTAAATCAGTTGTAAAACCATGCTACCCTAAAACGTTTTGAGTTCCAGCCAATAGTTGTCTAGTTAGATAATGATTTTCCAATAGCAGTACTCATAGAAATTTAATTAAATGTGCCTGGAATAGGACTAATATTTCTGAATACATTATGCACCTTACCTGTTCACACACCACCACTTCTTAATCAATCTTCAACACCTACAATGGCTGCTTATATGACTAAAGCATAGTTACTCTGCTTCAATCATCATAACACTGTGCAATCTTAACACCGTAGGATTTGTGAAGGACGATGTTGATCTGTGACGGGCCATGTCATCAGCCATGTTATAGTAATTTCTGTGGTTTCTTCAGTAACCTGCGAAGTTCTTCTCCAATAAATCTTCAGTCTTTAAAATTAGGCTGACATCGGTCACTGCAAAACACCCCATTATGTGTGCAAATCTTCCACAACCAAAGCAAATTAGTTACCTACTGTCATCCTTATTAGTCTGGGTAATTAATAGTATCCTAGCTACTATGTCCAAAATACCAGTGCCAAATTGTTAACACAAATTCCCTGAAGAAGAGCGCCCTCCCCCCCCCCCAATAAACTGAAAATATAGCCAGACTTATGCCAATGATATTAAATTTCACAGAACAGCAGTGTCCACCACCTGGTGCTATCTAGAAACGTTTTGGAAAAGTCTCTGTTAAAACAAAACACCGAAACAACGAACGTCAATTTTTTTCACCTGCCAACAGAGGAACACAATTGCCATTGTAAAATTCACATTTCAACCAACAAAAATTTCGTTCCCTAACAACAGGACCAAATACAACAGGTGATGGTTAAGTGATCTAGCCCTCAGATACAAAATAAACACTGTTAAGACGCCTTTATGTCACTGCTATAACCACCACACACTCCATGTTCCAGACCACCATTTCCCAACTAGGGTTTTCACATGAATAGCTGAGCTGTGAGAAGAATTACTGGTTTTCTTCATGGGTAATAATACAGCCAGGTTTTTTGATACGAAATGCTCATTGAAACTAGCCTTTTTACTAGTCACCAGCATTTAAACACCTTGAACACCAGCAAGCTGGGCTCAACAGCAAACACACTAACTTGCAGAAACTTGTTCTATTCTGTACTAATATGATTTCTTGCAGCAATGTAGCAGTAACTGAATCATACTCTCCACTATGAACTTTTTCTGGATACAAAAAATTATTTTACGGGTTCCTCCAGTGGAAAAAACGTTGGCAAACACTGTTCTATACTGCACATTCATTCATTGTCCCTAATATTATTTCATAGCCAGCTCTCCACTGATATGCTCTTATATATCACTAACTAACCCCATGGAGCAGAGGCCCTCTTGAGAAGCTAACAGTTTCTCAGCTAGTCATGAAATTGCCCACATTTTATGGAAGCCAGACGTTTATTACCATATCGACAAGAGCCCGCCACCTGTCCCTATCCTGAGCCAGCTCAATCCA
Source organism: Coptotermes formosanus (assembly GCA_013340265.1). Lineage (NCBI taxonomy): Eukaryota > Metazoa > Arthropoda > Insecta > Blattodea > Rhinotermitidae > Coptotermes > Coptotermes formosanus. Next base: position 560,778 of record BLKM01005761.1, read on the forward strand.
GTCCATGCCCCCATCCCACTTCTTGAAGATCCATTTTAATATTATCCTCCCTTCTACGCCTAGGTCTCCCAAGTGGTCGCCCTCCCTTGGGTCTCCCCACCAAAATCCTATACGCACCTCTCGTTTTCCCCCATACATGCTACATGCCCTGCCCATCTCATTCTTCTCGATTTGATTACCCGAAAAATATTTGGTGATGAGGACAGGCCATTAAGTTCCTCGTTACGTAGTCTTCTCCACTCCCCCGTCACCTTGTCCCTCTTAGGCCCAAAGAACCTCCTCAGCACCCTATTCTCAAACATCCTCAGTCTTTGTTCTTCCCTCAGGGTGAGAGACCCAAGTTTCACGCCCATATGAAACAACAGGTAAAACTACAGTTCTGTACACCCTAATCTTTGTGTTTTTGGATAGCAAGCTGGCAGACAAAAGATTCTGCAGCGAATGATAGCAAACATTCCCAGACTTCAATCTGCTCTCAATTTCTTCATGAATGGAGTTTCGATTCATTAGGGCTGTTCCCAAATATTTGAATTCTCCCACCCTTACTTCACTGAATATACACACCAACAAGGGAAACTTTGAGAGCAGTCAAGGCTGCAAAACTAGGTGATGAATGGGTAGCTCTTGACTGCCTAGACCTGCTACAACATACTGCTACAAAACGCAATAACTTGGCTTACGTATTCATAGAAACAGATGGCACAACACACCCGTTCGAAGTCTACACTGTCTGGCTGATCACACATGGGCAGTCTTTAGCAATCAGAACAGAAGGAGCCAGAATCCTGTTAACAGAATGGAACTGCTATGCACTGCTCCTAATGACAATTTTAACCAGCAAATCATTCATTCCCCTGTATTCGGCAATTTAAATCCACTGCATACATGCATCGCTTTCAAGTGTCATGTATTACTCTATGACAGTCACTAACATGCAACTTTATCACTACCCTTCAGCATTCTTACATACTTCCAAGATGCAAACACTTCTGACTTCTTGATCAATAATGTTTCTATGACAATGGATTGGGTTTTCATCTATGCTTCACAATCACCCATAAATGTTGTGATGGATTTACATACTTCAAATTCTGCTGCTGTATATGTACAGCAATTTGTTCTTCAGAGCTCTATCTTTTTTGTTAACATGTGACATGTGCCTGGCATAAGCTGATCTTGCAACAGCATGGGACTACAGGGACAACGGCTTCCACCCTACACCCTATGGCACAGCAATGATGAAGGGACCCACAGTTTGATAGAACAGGAACCACTATCAGTGCATAGTACTGCACATCATGTATGCCATATTCTTGGAAGTAAATGAACAGAAACAAAGAAATGATGCACTGATCGTAAACAGCTGCTGCAAGCTGCTTAAATGAAACAGAAAGGCCACCTCCATCTGTGAATACAATAAAAGATAAAGCAGTCCCATTACAGGCCCTTAGGGTTCCAGGAGGTTGAGGCTCCTAGATTTCCAGACAGTCTGCACTTGAAGGTGGTAAGGTTGTAAGCCCTACACACCAGCTGCCTTTACCCCCCAGGAAGTATTTCTGGTACTCATTTCTGTTAGAGGCTGAGTCGACCCCAGGGCCATAGTGCAGCCGGAAGGATTATGCCAATGAAAAATTCCAATGACACCATGGAGAATCGAACCCGCAACCTTCCAGTTTGTAGTGCAGTGCCCCAACCAACTGTGCCACCGCGGCCCCCTTCTGTGAATACGATACAAAAATAAAATTCTAAGATGACAGTACGAACACAGAATGTGAAGCATTACCTATTACAGATCCTCACCAACATTCACACACAACATTAAGACATGTTATGTCAAGACTGCAGATTTATTACCTAGTCATACACTTTAGAAACTCTGTGGCCCCTTTCTGATACTAAGAGGATGGTGTATAAAAAAAGTACATATTAGTTCAAGAAGACCTCTGCAGCCCCTTTCAAATCATCAGGTAAAAATGGTGTATTTGGTTCCAAGTTCTCTGAAAAATTTGTCACATTTGCTGTCTTCAAGCAAGCAGGAATCTGAAAAACAAACTACTGAATCTGCACATACCAGTTAGTACACATGGCCCTGTATCATTCTCTCAAATTCCAGTGCAACTGATCACATAAATTCAACTGTAATCCCATCACATCTAAAGTGGTCTGACATCAAAGTCTGTAGCAAAATTCTTTCAAAGTGGCATCAATAGCCAAATTTAAATCATTTTTTAACCTTCACTGCACCATTGTACCTCAAACCTTGCATAAATTACTTGTAGAAATTGTCTTTCAAATAGCATGAATATGGCATCTGTGCTATTTTGTACCTAGCAAGACAGACAATATTGCTGACATAACCACTGAGCCAGTTTAAATCCTCTACACTGATTTACACAAAAAATAAAGCATGTCTGAGCCTGCAAATTTCTAAGAGACTTCCTTACAAACATCTGCAAGCATTTATGTCCTGATTCAAGTAATGCGTCAAGTCCCCTCTTTAACTTCCTCAATTTGATTACAGACTGCAAAAATATACTACAAACAAGGCACCACCAAAATCTACCTGCTTCAGTTGAACAGACTAGTTTTCAGTAAACTCCACTTCACCCAAAAATCTCCACTGATAAGAGCCTGAAGACTCTCGGAATTGTGTAACTGCTGGATTACTGTTATGCACCATTCCAGTGCACATGCTGCTACCATTACTATCACAGCGTGTGTCAACACACACCATTCTGCCAAAGGAATGGGGATACAATACTAATGGCATGTGTGTTGGTTAATTCTTATTTGAATTAAGCAATTACACTTGAACCAGTCTAATCAAACTTTTATTCCACTTCATGAAACATCAAAATATGTGAATTTTATAACGAAATTAAGTTAACTAGGAGTTTTAAAAACAAAAGAAATGCATCTATTACAAAGAAACTAAATGAAAAATACATTCAGAAAAGATGATTCCAAAATTCCAAGAAGCTTAATAGTCATACTGAAGAATCATCTGAAACTGCAACTCATACCTGCATGATCCCCCCTAAAAGGCACGAAATATCGAACTGTAGAAGCTGGAGATTGAATCATCAGTATGCAGTGCTGTTATACCAAGTCAAGACCATACACAAACAGATTGTTAAGTAAAATGCCAAAGGCCTAAAACAAGGAACCAAAAGCCAAAATACACAAGCTTCAAAATATTTCTCTTATACAAAAATAGTTCTTGTAATTACAAAACTGCATACATCATCCCCAATTAAATTAAAAAATTCACTGTTACCACATTTTCCTCCTACCTGGCTGATACATTTCTCTGAAATCATCGACAGCCCTCAGATACATGCTATCTCACACAAAGCACGCACATTGCCTCTAGTTGTAGGACAAACAGCTGGGGTTGAACTGCCTATATCTACACAGTGAAACAAGTTAAAGGACAAAGAGATACAGTTATTGCTAGCTTAAAAAAAGTGACAAAACAGCAAGTAGTGTTTATGTGCCCAAATTCAACAATTAACAGATGTCAAGTGTCCCACAACAGATACAGTATACACCTTTCAGATTCCCTGGTTGCAGTTAATTTAGTGTGTAGGGAGGATCATTTGTGAGATAAGGTTCTTTTAAAAACCATGAACTTTGAGTTGCTCAGGCTTAGCGAGGCCGGCCTTGGTTAGCCACTGGCAGATGTTCTCCCTCTGATCACCCTGGAGTTGGAGCACTTCACCGTACTCAGGATGTTCAATCACAGTGCCATTGCAGGCAAACTCCTAAAATAAGAAATGCCAGAAACTACAGTGACTTCCAGGAAAATGCAGCTGTGCAAAACACATGTTATGACACAACACCTTAAAACACCAAGATAACATTCAGTCATATCAGAATTTGTGTTTCATTCACTATGACTAACATCTCCATCATGCCCATCCAACCAACACTAACTTATCCCTGGAAACAGATTTTAATTTACATTTACTAATCCTCACACAACCACCCACGTGATCATGACTAGTCACTGGATTCTAAAATATGAACACTTCTGCTTGTGTTTCAAAATACTTCTATGGTTGTAACACATGTAATTCAGTGATATGTTTCGTTTGGTGTGCACTGTTTAATTTATGAATTTGTTTTGTGTTCGGAATACTACATACAAAATAAGAATTTGGCAACAAGCTTGGTTGGAGATGACATAATGATACTTACTAAAAAGGCTCCAACTACATGATACTGTATAGCAGTTTTGAAAATCTCAAGATGTGTTATCTTTGGTAGTCTTTAGTGACAAACTGACACAAAAGACATCACCATTGACATTTTCTATAGCACAACTCCGACACCTGGCAAACCCAGGAAGAGAAAACCAGGCTCTAATGTGTGCAAGTTACTGAACATCTTGTTCTAACCTTTTTACATGCTCGAACAATTTTCTTCAAGTCATACTCAGACGACAGGCCCTGTACAGTAGTTAAAGTCTTTCGACCATTGCGTTGCTGAATTCTTATATGCACGAGACCGTCTTGGACATCATCATCTGCACCCTTGATTGCATCAGCAAAGGGGTCTAAAAGAAAAATTAACACAGTAAGTACACAGTCATCCAACTGCAACAAGTTCTTATGTAGGAATATTTAACCCGAAGTGCTGTACCTATGTGACTATGTAATTCAAAATGGCCAATGTTATACAGTTGGTACAAGGCTATATCAATGATTACATAAAACAGTGTACTACTACAGTAACACATACATGGGCATATCTCCCTATAATAATACTGCATGTGAGTTACACCCTGTGTTTTCTGTGATGTATGAACTGAAGCAGAAAAAGAGATGAGTATCAAGGTGATTACTGGGTTTTTTTCTCTGGGAGTTAAGTGCTGAGGCGGAAAAAAAAGGCCATCATATAATACAACCCAGCAGAACAAAAGGCAACACTCTCACAGATACGCATAATGCTTGGTTTTATCCAAGAATAAACAACCAATGACACAAGATATCCAGCAGTATGTGAATACCAACTTCTTTCAGTTTCTGCCTTCAAGATAGTGGATCAGCAGGTCACAAGCACAGTTACTTTATAATGTGGGTATTATTTGATTGAGCCTGTTTTCAGGCACTGTCACCTTTATATGGTGATAACATGAGGAAGGAATCACCAAAACATTATCGTTTATCACAGAAATAAGCAGTGATGTTCTGTCAGATGATTTCACTTTTATGAAAAATGTTGTAATAAATGTTACTGGACTAAAGTCAAATGTAAGCCTGCGTTGCATGAGATTTGTCTCAATCTTCTGCAGCAAAAAATTAGGGTGTTCAGGTATGTTTGAATGTATTAACTGAGTTACAATTGGTGAATAGAGTTAATAAACCATGGGATGATGATGATGAAACAGGCTGTGGGGTGGTTATGGTCGCCCCATTACATGATGGGCACATAACTAGTACAAATACAAACATTTCGTAACTTCATAATACACATGCTTAACCTTCCAATTCACTGAGTCATCCTCGTTATTACGAGGGCAATTGGCACTGTACAATGGCCACTATTTTTAAATAAAAGAATGTTTAGCCCAATAATTGCTTATGTGTAGCCAAAATATCTTAGTTGAGTAACAACAATTAAAGGATAGTTGTGCCACCTATAAAGTCAAAACATTATTTACAAGGCTCTATATTAAAATATGATCCACTCATTAGATTAATTTTTGGTCACACCACACTTGTAACAGAAGCATACAAGTGTACGTGTAAGTGCACAGTTACCACATTACTCTCAGCCAAGGTTCAAGAACTATACTGCCCACTTCCCACAGGAGATTTTCAACCTTGTTCTAAATATCAGCAAGTGGATTCTGACAAATGGCTAAGTAAATTTAAGGATTATTTCTGAAACCCTGCATTTCACCATTACTTTCAGCTGTGTGATTGAGGCAAACTATGATGTAAGTTAAATATCACGTGGCTGCATCACAACACATGTATCATGAACTGTTTTTACTGTATTCCTGACACCACCCTATCACACACACACACTTGCATCCCTAGCCCTACTACAATAATGTTTTTCTCAGTATACCCTTAAATGTTTTGTTGTTCTTCATTCAGAACTCAAAATGAAAGAACACAATTTTTTTTACTTTTAATTACCAAAGACTGTGTTACACCAGTGCATGTTGTCAGTATGGTGTAGTACAACAGACCTGACAATGCCAAAGACTATGAATAAATAAAACATTTACAGGTAAGAAAAAAGTGTTTAAATTATAAATAACAAGACCACAGTGCATGAATATAAATGCAACTGCAACTCCTCAATAACATTTCCTTAAAAAACTTTCCAAGTACTGACTGCACATTGCTACAGCATATACCAGCAATAAAACACATTTTGTGCCAAACACAAAATAAACATTCTTTGTAAAAGAAATTATTGCATATGTACATCAAGAAACACATGATGCGATGAAAAATCTGTTTTAGAGAAGGGTTTTCCAAACTCCTGACCACCACCACCACACCACCACCACTTCTGTCACCCTTATATTTCATACCACAACAGGAAAATGGTTCCATTACAGCCAAAGATATAAAAACTCTCTTACCATAAATCACATATTAAGACCTCCATTAGCAAAAGAACATACTATAACATTTACTGAATCTAAGACACTGTGTTGGCACAGGGAAATATTGCTCACTTTATCAGAGAAGTAGATTAGATGATACTGTCAGCACCACAAACAAAATCTTGTACACCACAAACAAAACTTAGTATAAGTGCAGATTAGATATTAACAGACCAGAAACAAAATCATGGAAATTTAGAAGACCTAAAAATTCAGTATCAAATTTATGTAACAGTTATAGAATTAACTGGAGTAAACAGGTGAAAAGAGCAAAAAAATCATGCCAGATTATAATGCACACCCATCAATAAATCAAATTCATTAACACCTTGGTTACGCCTATTTTAGTTTGGATATACCTCAGTAACAAGCTGTGTTGCGTCACATCATGTGCACGTGTAAGTTCCTATTTCTTTCTTAGGTTCTTCATTAGTTTCACCCAATTTGCAAGTTAACTAATGAATGTGGCAGGTGTAATGTAAGGATGATACTTGGTTAGGGGAAAAGTTTGGAAATGTTGGATACTGATGCTACAACTTCTTACACATTGTGTGTGGAAATCTTCAAAGCAATGAAATATATGTAATTACTGTTACAGATCTGTTACACAAACATTAGTTCAAGTCCAGAATAAAGTCCCCATCCACTGAGACCTGTGATGTCAGTACAGCTGCACACTATTATCATCAATTCAAGGGCATACTCATTTTAAGATTCCTTATTCTTTCACACTTCTGGATTTAGGTTGGCTCAGATTTGTATCACAAATTCATAACACGTTTTTTGCATGTTTGCACTTCAAATCTGTATACTGCAGTTTTGTATGACATTTAAAGAAACCTTTCATTGCATATTTTCTTGTTTAAACTTAGGCACTATACAGTTTTAAAACACTCAAATTTCAGGTTAATATACTGCCTACACATGTTTCAGAAACAATGTTTGTATATTTCTCTGGTAACCTTCAGAAATCAGTCAAATCTGCACATAACACATTATTGTTTGAATACTTCATGGGCAGGGAGTACCACCTTAATGATGGTACTGTCACAAGTTCCTTACAACAGAGGTCGATGATAGTAACAACCAACCAACCACTAGTGGGTCTAGAACAGTATATACACACATGGCAATTATAACTTTATATTATGCTGTAAAANTGTTATGTTTCTGCCAAGGCTAGTAAAATTTCTCTTTTTTAATTACACAGGGAACCTGCAAATGGCATATTACCATCAAGCCAGCTTCACACAGAAACAATTTCAAGGTCAGATGATGTTTATCACTATTCTCTCACACAAAGACTTGTCACTCACAGTAGGCAGACTATGCCATGATGGTAAACAAACTGAGAAAAAATATAAGTGTCAGGAGTTCCTACCTTCTGGTGTATGATGTTGCATACACTGCTACACAAATAACAATGTTTCTGAGTGCACTGTCTCCATCACAAGGGTATGAGACTGGTTCGGCCTTACAGAAATACTGAAATGGCCCTACTAATTATTAAAACACAGCTATAGAGTTTTCATCCAAGTAGTTCCAGAGACATACTGCACAAAATCATAATTTACTTTACATACAAAGAAAAATTAATATTAATAATGTAATTTACTTGCCAGTTTTGTATTTATTGTGGAAGGCTCCTCATGTACACTTTCGGAAGCTTCCAGAAAAATGTCTACTGACTCCGTCCGTGAAACATCTGGTAACACATCCATACACTGGCTTGAATTCTGATTTCCTTCGAGCGCTGGAGTTGAGGACAGAGCTTCTGGATTAGACTCACCATTAATTTCATTTTCCAATGTTGGTAAATAATTACTGACCTAATAAAATAAAGCTATTTTACCATAACACATTCAAAAAGGCACATATTTAAATAACATAAGGTGGTACATTTATCAGAACATACCATCTTGGCTCATGTACGTGTGCTAAATGACATGATGGCCATGTTGTCACAGCAGAAATCTCAGCCAAGCTGTAGCCATCAAAGACTGCAGGAGGTATTAATGTGCGTGTAACAGGCCTATGTATCTGGCTGAACAATGAGTGTTCACTTCAAAACACTTCTGCGAAGTATGCACCATGGAAAAAAGTTGCTATAAATTTTGTAAAAAATCACAAGAAAAGGTCAGACATGATAACCAGTGCCCTGGCTTAGATTCTAACCCTGCACCTCCTGTATACAGGTCTGGAGTGTTACTCTTGCATCAGCCTGTATGGCCACACAGACAGGAAAGAAAAAGAATCCAGGCTATGCTTGTACAGTGTGCATGGGTCACAAGATAATGAGTAAAACAATGCGGGTGTCAAAGTAGGTTTGCATGTTCCAGAATACTTCAAGAAATATCACTCTGTGACTAGAAATAAAAGAGATCAATTCAACAAAATACAAGTAAATAAATAAAAATAACAAGCATGCCAGACTCATGTTTCTTACCAAAATAGTACGTGTGTGTTATGAATGAGTAATTCTGCAGCACTGTAGTGCCTTAGAAACTTAAATGGCTGTCTGTGCCTCAGCAACAGGCCATTAAAATTGTGCTTCAATGGGACAAATCCAAAGTAGAATGCAACGGCTCTGTTTCCACTTCAGACAAATGGTGCTTCAATCTTAACATTTCTGATACTGAGACAGAGGTTAATTTCATTGACATAATTTTATAAAGATCACAAAATTCCAAATAATGGTACATACACTGACATAGTCATACCTAGAAGACATGTTTAAAAATTTCTCCAAGTACTTTCATAGTCACAACCACTATTATTGATTTGTAACATCCTAAATCTAGTAGCTGTGTGACCCGACAAAAACAACCTACAGCTGAAATTAAACACAGTGACGTTGATTCAACATACGTGTAAATTTCTGAGGTGAAAACACTATAAATGTCTACTACACCCCACCTCTCATTCTAATCTGTATCCTGCATTTTCAGGCATGTCTTTAAACTCCAACAAATAAAAGTCTGATCATACAGACTTAATTTTAAATTGAGTACTCACTTCCATAAGGCCCCTTATTTGCAGCTCTTCAGCTATTTTCAGCACTGATGCAAAATGATCAGCACTAACATTCAGCTCTCCACGATATATAAACTCAACAATTGATCTTACATCCTCAAAACTCATGTCACTTAAAATTATATAGGGATGAGAATCTTCAGTATTGGTCAAGATATCCTGAAGAAAAAAGGAATTATATTTCATGAGACTGTGTGCTACAGAAGGCACTAGAATGTTGTTTTTAATAAAAATTTACTTCCTTTTCCACCCTTAAATAAGCTTCTATTAGAGCTCCAACAATGCCCCTGTTTCACTCCAACACAGTTGGCAGTACTTATATATGCTGCAACTCTCATTTAGTGTTCCTAAATTTAAGGTTCTCCTTTACTTAAGGTTCAGTTTCATTGACACCAAGTCAACAACAACCTCAATGTCTAATTTCCTCCTTTTAAGATTTTGCTCAGTTTAGTATTAACTCAAATGCACTGCTTATTTATATTCATGGTTTGTTTAAAGACTATTCCTTACAGAAACATTAAAATGAGAGTATTACAGTATGAACTTAAAAATAAGAGTTTGTTTCAATATTGAAGTATATGCATTATGAAGTATATTGTATTTCAACATCTGATTACATCACTGTACTCTTGAATCATATATCAAGGAAATAAAACCTTTGGAATACAGCACCACATGAACACAGAATATAATTGAAATGAAGTACAACCTACACATATTGACAACACCTGTGTATATATATGCCATCTCCAGTTGCATCTCTTGTTCTCAAGGAAAACAAACGTGAATGAAGCACAGTAAAATCACAATCTTATGGCACTCAGATGCATTAGTAGCCTAGCGTATGAGAGTATTGGGGGTCATAGGTGGGCAGATGAGGGGCAGATAATGTGAGTGCAGCGTGTCACCTCTCTTTCTAAAAATATGTGTTTGTGTTCTTACGTTCACATATCATTTTTTCAGTCACAGTCCAATGATAATACAAGCATTCCACATCCACCTGTATGGTTTTCTATGGTTCCCAGTATTGTCTGAAGAAAAATTTTCTTGTTTGGTTAATAGCTGGCAACATGGAACTATCTCCACTCTGTAACTGCTTGTAACCAACTAACCTGACACCTCTCTACTACCGCCTGTGGACGATACTAGGTGGAGAGACTAAAAATCAGTCATTTGCACAGTGCCATAAGATTGCGACCAAGCTTTAACTCAGTTAACAAAAAATTGTTAGCGATGTTTGGGACACTGTTTTACTATAATAATAAATGACTTTCAGGGTGAAGTAAGGAGAAGGGGAAGAAATTAAAAAGTACATTGAAACTAGATGTGTTGATGTGTCTGTAGGTTCTCCGAAAAGCCATGCACAGCCTTCCTCAGTCACTCCACTGGCCAAGAATCAAACCAAGCACCTCCATAAGAGAAGACATAACTTCTACTAATGGTATACCCCACACAATGCTTCTGCCTCACTCACTCACTCACTCACTCACTCACTCACTCACTGACTCACTCACTAACACACACACACCTGTATGCATTTCAGTCTTCTTGAAGTAGGCAGATGTTTTTAGTCTTTGTCAGACTACATACTGACTTGCACGGTAAAGGTAAAGGGTCAAGACAGCAGAATCGGTATAGGCCTAGTCACTTGACTATGGGATGGACGATCTGGATTTCAACTAGTGGCAGGGGCAGGACATTCTTCTCTTCTCTAAACAATCAAGACTGGCTCTGAGGCCTGTCCAGCCTCTTATTCGATGGATACGAAGGGTTCGCTCTCTGGAGATAAAGTGGCTGGGATGTGAAGCTGACCACTCACTTCTATCTAATGCTGACGTTAAGAATAAGAGGAGCTATACCTCTATTCCCTCATATGCCTTCATGACATGCAGACAGACAACTTTACCTTTATCTCTAATGAAAAGGTAAGATGTAAACTGAAGTATAAGAAATTAAAAATTAATACAGACTACATTATAAATAACATATGAGTATGACTATGGGCTGTACTGCATTGTTTGTGGGGCAGTGTCATTTGTTCACCCCTGTCTGAAATCAGTATACAAAGTGAATAAAAATTAATGAAGCAATGCATTTCACTCTTAGTAAATATACGACTGTGGTAGTCATGTTCACCAAAAATATCAATGTTGATCAACATACCTGAAAATAGGGGCTGCATGCCGAGAGAACAATCCGATGTGCATGTATTTTATGACCCTCAGCACACAATGTCACGTCCACCATAGACTCTGCCTGCAGGAGCTGTGTAAATATTTCAGCCACATGGCTCTGATAGTTGTTCCACTTCAGACAGTAATGCTGAGGCCTGGTACTCATGTCAGTCTAATGACCACTGTAATTACAGAAAATACAATATTACATATCTTTGCATTTCAAGAGTTTATCTTTTTCAGCAAGTTAAGGCATCAACTAAAAACCTTGGACTTAAGTGTTACAAGTTTACATTTCGTAGTATGATATGAAGCATAGTACATCCAACTGAACTGGTACTCAGTCCAATGTTCAAATTCATGCAAATGCAATTTCAAAGTCAAGTGGTGCAGATCTTCATAAAGTATCATGTTATAATTCTCTGCTTCTGATTACAGTATTTTAAAAACGTCATGGGTCACGGTTCAACAACAACAACAACAACTTTCACACTTTAAATAGAAACCATGCGTTTTATGTCAAAAAGTTGAATTTATAACTGCCGATCACGTAACTTGTGGCTTGCTCTGTACGCCCAAAAGCTGAAAATAGAATACGACGGATACCTACTTCCAATTTCTGAGCCATTCTCCCACCACATCACGATTATTTATTGTGCCTAAACTTGCAGTGTTTCATCCCGCCTACTTGTAGTTTGGTTTTCTTAGGTGTACTGAATTATGTCAAACTACATTCTACATATTAATCATACAAGCCTTTTTATTAGGTTAGGTTCCATACCGACAAATCGAATTGATAGGTTACGTTTCTTTCGGATTCGTTTAAGGGAAATACGAATAAGGCAGGATATTCTGCAATTTACTGTGAATTACAGGAAATTATTCTCTTTCATGTATTCAAATTAGGTACCCGTTTAAATAGATGAAACACACTTAACCGCTGGCACTCACACGCCACCATAAACAGGCACCACCACAGATCAACAATTCTCTCTGCAGTGCTTATCGGATCCCCGCCATAATCACGGATCATAACAGACAGAGGATAGAGCGGAATAAGTATCACTGATCAAACGTAACGCGTCGTATCTGTAATACGCGCTTGACCTCCATACCGATTAGGCCACCGCATGCACAATCGGCATCGTATTGTCAGACGCGGCAGTACTACGTTGAATGAAAAAATGACAACCAATACAATCGAGTTGCACACCTGCACGCACATGGCTTCTGGTATGGGTTTGGGATGTGATGCCGGGCATTGTGGTACATAAGGTAAAGGTGAAGTTCACCCTAGATAGGCCATGAAGGCATTGACGGGAAGTAGAGGTGTACTCTACTCTTTCTTTAACCACGGCACTAGATGTGGGTGACTGTTCAACGCCACGCCCCGGTACCCGTTGTATAGGCGGCTGGGTGCGCCCCACAGCCCATCTTGACAGGTGTGCAAAATTCCCCCCACCCCCCAGAATTCGATCCACGGACGTTTCAGCCCGTAGCGTGCCACTATACCAACTACGCTATCCCAGCCCACACTGTGGCACATACGAGCTGAGGAACTGGCTGCACCCCCATAGCCGTGGTGTTACAAATGTTTCTTGGATGTCAGGCACATGCCAGCATGTAAATAATGATGAAGCATGTACTGTTCCCTGATAAGGGAGACGATTTGTGCGCCCTACTAATTGCACATGCCATCAGGGATGCTAGCACTGTTTCTCTATCACTTCTGATCCCCTGGTGGCAACCTCCAAGTCACTGGAAGATTGGAGCCTGTCAGACCACAGCAGGACTGTCCTGCTGCTTGTGCCATCATCCAGAAGTACTCCTCCACCACTATCGTCTCATTGTGCTTTCATTCCCACACACAAAAATTCAGCGTGCATATAAAAATGTTACTATTTCAATTCTTTTACGCTTCCAAAATTGCGTAAGCCAGAGTGTGTCCATATTTAGATTGTATAAACACACTTGTGTATGGTTTGTCGCATGTGCTACATTAATACGACATGCAAACTGACAGGAAGTGACAAACCATATCCTCAAATAACATAATGACCTTATATGATATACACAGTGAATGATGCAGCAGTATACGTACAGTATTTGTAAGTGGCCGATCCCAGTGGCCGCGTGGTCTAAGGCGTAGGTCTGCGGCCAAGCGCTTGCTGGGATTCTGGGTTCGCATCCCACTGGGGGCATGGATGTTTGTCTCTTGTGAGTGTTTGTGTTGTCAGGTAGAGGTCTCTGTGATGGGCCAATCCCTCGTCCAGAGGGGTCCTACCAACTGTGGTGTGTGTCTGAGTATGATCAAGTGAAAATAAACAACCTCGACACCTACTGTGAGTAGGTAGAAGAGGTAAGGACCACAAACGATTTGTGTGTCATAATTATAACAGCCCCTTATTTCAGTCTAGTCCCTACTGTCTTGCAAAGCAGAAACGAGTTTGATACAGAGACAGAAAAGGAGTAATAATTATTAGTGGTATTAAATTTGCCTTCTTGACATCAAACAATCCCTGGAAAGAATATGTTGTGTCTTTCCTTTTACCTTAAATGAGCCATTAATACAACTTATTCAGTTTGGCAACAACCAACACTTATTACAAAATATCACAGTTTCTCAATACAATGTTACATCATGACAGCATTATCTTTAGAGAAGACATCTCACTGTGCTTCATGAACTGAATAATGAAGACAATTTTAGTCAACACACTATCTTGTATTATAAAAACAATATTTGCCTCTATAAAATGCTACATGTTTTGACCTGTACGGGTGCCTGATGATGACCCTTGGTGGTCAAAACATGTAGGACTTTATAAGGGCAAATATTATTTTATAATAAAAGATACTTTAGTTGCCTGAAACTGTATTTATTATGCCAGCAATATGTATAGATAATTCTACACAACTCGTGACATGATAATTATGGCTGATGAAGCGTTCTCTCTTAACTGAGAACTGAATGAGACCATTCCCCTCACTGGGAACTGGAATGTAACACAAAATTTTCGGTGAAAAATTAAGCAGGGCATGACTTCTTTCAGACTGTGACTAAAACGTTTGCTGTCCAAAAACAGGCCATACAAGTTCCTGCAGGAAATGCTGAACTACTGAGCAGAATTGCTTGTGCTTTGGTACTGTAGACGCTAAAGTTTACCCTTGATGATAAAGAAAACCTTGGACAAGGAAGAGGTACTTCTGGTACATTTTTCTGGTCAGTGGGAATAATGATTGTATTCAAAAATCACATAACAGATAAGCATCACTATTTCAGTACACTGTATTTAAACAAGATCATGAGTGGAGGACAAGCAATTTTTCTAATATTTTGTATAAAACACATTGTAGTTTATTCACTAGACCAATCAACTTTCAACACTTGTCCTCTCCTATGCACTGGGCCCTACCACGAATTATAATAGAAACACGGCTGAATATATTACACCACATAACAAGCAGCAAAAGCCATCAGCAGTGTTGTGACATTTCTGTTTTGGTTTTCTCACTGCCATCGGTTTTCACCTTCCACAGCAAAAATCTGCATTTATACTTACTAATGCCAACATTCCACTGTCCATGAACCACCTCAAAGGTTGCAACATATCACAATCTGAAAACCACCACCATGCATAAAAGTAAGCTCCCTGCACCTTCAGTACCACATTCATAATGCATCAGTCATATTGAATATAAAACATGTGCACACAGTAACGTAACATATATAAACGTACCTAGCAGACCTACATTCATGACTTTGGAAGGCGATAAAAGCCTCCACTGAAGAGAAGTTTGTGTTCCCGCACCTTCCGATCCAAAAAATGACGCAATTCTTGAAGACTGCACTCAACAGCCGTTGGGCCTTGGGATGCAAACATTTTCAACATCTGATGAATACGTTCTAATGTCATTGAGTCCAAGTTCGTCAACATTCCAACAATGTATGACCAGAAGACCTATAAGAAGAAATGCTAGCAATCATTACTGTAGGCATTATGAGTTAGCAATGCCTGAAATTTTACCGGGTGTGCACTGTGCTACTACAACAAATTATCCACAGTCCAGCTGACTGTATCCATACTGCAACGCCTATTTACCCCTCCACATCAAGGAAACCCGACAGTTGTAATGGCTCTAGAATTTACTCTGCTGTTCAGTAAACATCCATGATGCTTCTGGCTGTGAATTTCTGCTCTACAGCAAAATGACCAAGCAGTACAACCCCATATTCAGAAATCTGCTGAAATGCTGTGGGTCTTTTAGCCTGGGTTAATGGATGACATCAGAAACATCAGTCAAATCTCTTACACTACACCACATCAGAATCCTTTAAAGTTGAATCATCAGACATTTTCATTTCATACAAACATAAACATCAGACTTCAACTGGTTAATGGAGAGGGAGATGTTTCATGTAACTTTTCCAGTGACACTATATTACCTGCAACTCTTCTTCTCTTTGGTCATGAGCTGAAGCCATTGCACTCTCTGTCTCTTCATCTTCACACACCACGTCAGGAGGCAATGGGCATCTGGAGCGTACAGCACTCTCCTCAACTAGTAAAAATGAGTCAGTTGAAACCTCACGCAGCAGACCCTACCAGGAAAGTCACAACCACAAACTTCAGTAATGTGCCACCATACACCGATACCTGTGAAACAATGAGCTGAACGCTGAAACAGGAAGCACAGGGTCTCAGTTTAATTGCTGACTGACTTTTCATGAAAATAATAGGGTGGTACAAGAGGAGCCTGGAAACTTTGTGGATACATAATCAACCTCAATATAAATACCATTCAGTTACTAAAAGTTTTATGTAAATTGTTCACACAATTCAAAGTATTATGGGTGCCACATATGACATCTGAAATAACTCCATTCTTGTGACTGGAACCACTGCAATAACCCACCACAATGAATGGTGCATTCAATGTCACAGATGACTACCTTCAACCACTTCTGTAACATCTTTGCCATCATACAAAATTTCATATGCCCAGTTCCAATAGTTCATTATCCTACATACAATATATTCCAGCAAAGTCTCGGTTATTCAACCTTCCTTTTTATCCGAAATATCACATCACCAGAATATTGTATTACATTCAATAACACTCATTTTAAAACAGTCATTACATTTTAACAGTTATCAACTCAGTGTGCAGCAAAACAATTAACAATTCCCACCACATTAATGTGTCTACATTGAGTGTATGTACTCACTAACAGATGAATCAGTTCTTTTTCATAAGTGGTTTCAATTATGCACGTGCAGCTGTGCTTATGTTTGTTGGTGGAAGTTACTCATTTCTCACAAAGTAGTATTTTTTCCATTAACATGTAACATGAAAAGAGAAAGAAAGTGGTCATTTCCATGGGGAACAAAAAAACCTTAAAGCCTTACAAAGACTTGATTAAGGCAAAACTGCACAAGAAGTTGACTGCATGACTATCTGAGACTGGAAGTGGAAAAGAAGTCAAATTGAAAAGTGATGTTCTGCCAGAGCTCCAAACGAAGGCCTGCAAGAAATGGAGATAATAAAAAATGTGCAGACAAAAAGGTGAATGAAGCTCTACTTTTGTGGTTCACACATTGGGGGACAAAGAAAGAGACAGAGATGGGGGGGGGGGGATGGGCAACTGAGACACAGTTGCTTACAATGAACAATAAAGGGAGCTGACTGCCACTGACCTACTACTATTCAGCTACTGTTGTGACCTCGCATAAAGAAAGGGAAGGACACTCCGAAACAAATACCCATTACTCACTTCTTCAAAAAGCAAACTGTCATTTACAATTACTTTCATAAAGGACATACCATTGTGTTTTGAAACAATTAATTAATAAAAACCACTGTCACACACAACTATATTTATTGTATAATGATATGCTGTTACCAAACAGCTACCTGTTTTTATCCAAAAGGACCATTATCAGTCCTATTTAAGCCAGACATTGCATCATTAACATACTGCTTTTCTTAGTGTACCTGAGACTGCCAAAATGCTATCTTCCTCCGCAGGACTGTTGCAGGAACGTGCATTAACTGGCTCAGTTCTTCAACTGTCCACTGGTCTGCAAAACAGGTGACTGGATTTTAGTCATGAAAATTTGGGACATCCAATAACACTGATGAAAAGGGGACAAAATGTTGAGTGAATTAGCATTTGAAGAATCACATTCAAGTTAACAGGGAAAATATATTAATATGTAGCGTGTCCAGAAAGTATGAACAAGTTCGGTGTAAAAAGCATTTAAAGAATTCTTAAAAAGTATTCTTATTGCAACATGTCGGTATCTACATGAAACTACTTCTCCACATAGTTGCCATGTAAATTAAGGCACTTGTCATATCATGGGACCAGCTTTTATATGCTTTCATTGATAAAGGTTACTGCCAAGCATCTCAGCCACTCCTGCACAACATCTTTGTCTCTTGGTCACTCCTTAGACTCTGGATGGCCAAAAATTACTCAAGGTGGAGAAACAGCTGCTATCACTTGGTATAAGGTCAGGACTGCATTCACGATGCCCAAAAATTCCCCACTTGAACAGTTCGAGTAATGCGCATGTACAGGTAGCAGTGTGTGGTCACCCATTTTCCTGCCTTCTTTGAAGAGGCGACACCATTAGCTCACATTCCCTTTGTTCACTGCACTTCCACTGTACGCTTCAACAACAAGCCAGTGAATTTCCACCCAGATGAACACCTTTAGTTTTTAATCACCAACCACAGTTCACTGGAGGATTTTCAATTTTTGTGTTCACCTTTAATGACTACAGTGAATGGGGGAGGGGGCGGGTGTATTATGACACTGTACTATGCAATATACATATTCCCCTTGACATACGAAAGATGACTGACCTTCACAGGAAGTGCACGTCACCTGTGCGGCTGCTATGCGCAATTGGTTCTTACTTTCTTGACGCGCCTGGTAAAAAATATTCAGCATTCAGACTGGTGCTGTATCATGAATAGCAGTTTGACAACACATACTATACACATATTACAGCCAGCCACTGCCACAGAAAGTGGGATATTATTCACACAGTTACTGTTAATCACTCTTACTTCTTGTCTGGAAGTGCCAGATGATAGTGGCATGAATTGGAGATACAGTCAAATTGATTTTCCTGTCCTTCAGCTCAATATCAATGTTTACGGATCCCAGGTGTGGTTTCCAGTTTAATGTGCGGTTACCCTAGAAAACACAACTGATCTGTAACTTTTACATTCAAAAGCATACCATTTAATACTAACTACTTAAACAATCAACCATCATACACAGCTCGAAACTCATGTTGATGATCACGACTAGTCCAATATGCCCTATGAGATCAAAAGATATTAGGATGTTTTTAAATATCAAATAATAAATGAATTTTAAATATTCTTTGACAGTTACACATTCCATTATACAAGTGAACTGTACTGACTTTGCAAATGAATAAGTAGCACGAGCATAATTACCACCACAGGTTCATTTGAGCACACCCTACTCTTATTGAAGAACATAATTAAATACTTGTACATGTGTATGCACATTATCAAACCTCTGCAACATCGTACATGAAAATTATGGATGGGTGGGTGGGTGGAGCCGGGGGGTGGGGCGGGGGGGGGGGGGGAGAAGAGCAATAAAATGAACGAAGAAAGAAAATTAAAAAAAATCACAACATAAAAACCGCGCGCAAAACTTAATTGTGCCTGAAACATGATCCCACATTCCTAAACAGACTTTATAAACTTCTTACCTGTGTTTATCCAAAAAGCCTACAAAAGCATTATTGGGCACACACAACTAGAGGTATGCAGACAGTTCAAAACAGTAAATTCCTTTTTGTATGACCGGCTCATCCTTTTGAAGAATATCTAACACAATCAATTATGTTCCCCAAATGTAGTTAAAGTACAGACAGTTCATATGAATGCACAATATAGGAACACGACATGGGGATCAGCCACAACAGGTGCACACCCAAGGAGGGGAGGGGGGTGCTGGCCTGCATCCCCCCCCCCACCACCACCAAATAAAAATCTCAAAAACACAGACTTCATAGACACGGTGATATCAAATGTTTTACATGATTTACCCCTCAGCCAAAATAGCTGCTGAAACTGGCTGATGACTAGTCCATTAGAATTTTGAAAAATAAAATACAAAACTTAGGATGCCTTAGATGAGAAGAAGGAGGAGGAGAAGAAGAAGAATATGATGATGAAGAAGAAGAGGAAGAAGAAGAAGGAGAAGACAAAGAAGAAGAAGAAAAAGAAGCTCACACCTTGCAATTTAAATTGAGTGGGTCACAGAACACGCAGCTATATTTACATGTATATAAATGTAGGTGCCAACAATGTTATATTACAGTTATAATTATGACATCATTTTTATTACATAATTTTTAAAATCAAACATAAATTATATACAGCTTCAGGGTCACCCACCCCCCACTCCTCCCAATGAAATATTATGGATGCGCACTTGAGTCACAGTATGACTCATTCCCAGCAGTCTTACTGCAGTGAGTACAGTTACAATGTGTAATCTGAAGTCTGTTGCACAGTCCAGTCTCATACGTTGGGAGCATCCTATAAAAAAGTGTCACAACAAATTTAGAAGTTGCTATCCTGTTGTTTTGATTCTTTCCAAATCAACAATATATTGATTACTGAAGAGCAGGAAGACAAAAGATTCTGGATTTAATGGTAGTAGGCATTTCCTGAATTTAATTTGTTCTTAGTTTCTTCCAGCATGCAATTTTGATTTGTCAGTGTCATTCCCAAATATCTGAACTCTGCTACATTTTCAAAGGATTTATTAGTTATCTTTATGTTCTGACTCTGTCCTGCATTCTGTTGACGTGACATGAACATATAATTTAGTGTGCATTTCCATGTTTAAAAAGAAGATGGACAGTGGTATAGGTTCATGACAAGAAAATTAAATACATGCTGTACTATCACTATAAAAAATCACCTTCAATGTTTCAAAAGCTTTTGTATAAATTTGTAGATGTTCTTTAACAACACTGGGTAATTCTAAAGTTTCCTCTTTAAATGGTGGCCAAAACTGTGCCGACAAAATCATGGCTGTCGATGGAAACTGTTGCTTGTCAAGACTGAAGTTTGGATCCGAGTGCAGATGAGCATTGATCCTCTTAGAATCGTACACATCTTTCAACATAACTTCACAGTAATGTAGCTGTGATTCTCCAAATCTAGACAAAGAACAGTAAGTTTCATTATTTCATATATCATGAAAAAGAACAAATTCATGAAGCAAGACAAAGTGTCTGTTTTCATGTCCCCTTGTTGCGTCCATTCTGTAATATCTAATTCATATAACGTTTGAGTGGTTGATGTTATTTCTTCATTTGCAAAATGTATTACAAGATAAATAGACATGGACCACATTAATCAGAAGTGTAAATGTATATTCTGCATGTCATTAAAATGGCATATTTTCAATCTAAGCACAAGAAAGAAAATGCTTTTTTTCACTGCGCACTTCCTCAAAACAGATTCTTACACTAAAATCAAACTTATGTCATGATTCACCTGAGCTTAAGAAGCTCTAAATACCGAATCTCCTTCTCTGTATTGTAGCTGAACTGAGACAACAGACGATCAGCTAGCAGTGTGCGATATTCATTCACAAATAACTCTTTGCTTCCATATACATTCACCAGCATGGAAATAATATCTGAAGTTCGTCGGCTCTTAGAAGTCTTTGCTGAAATCAACAAGACAATAAAGATTTTTATACTGATAACAGTCAAATGTGGAAGACAAATAATTATATAGCCTTACTCTATTTTATAGATCAGCAATATGAGTTCTAGGACTTCAAGAAGGAACAAGGAGTTCACATATATCTGAGAGTTCACACAGTGCCTGAAACAAATGCAAAGCTTCACACAAATCCCAGTGAAATGTGACACTGCACATGCGCATTTCTGGAGACTAATTAAATGCCCTGACCCTGCAGGTAGCATGCAATATATGCAGTGTGTTAAGACTGGGTGGTCAGCTTTACACTCAGGTGTCTTTACCTCTGGATAAAGAACTCCTGATGGTGACGGAACAGAAGACTATGCATCAGATTCTGTACACCTGACCTGTAGCCAATGGGTTTACCAACACAGAAATCATGGTCCTGATTTCATAAATGACTTACATGGATCAGCATCAACCGGATCAGGGTTCCAGGTTTCCCAGTTAGTCATATCTTCATCTGATGGAGTGCCTTCATCAAGCTGTAATGCTTCACCTCTCACAAGCTCATCAGCCAACTCACTTGGCCCTTCTTCTGTCAGACTAGTCACTACGCACCGAACAGTATCATCTCGCCAACGCAAGTACTGCCTGAAATCAATTTCTTTCAAAATATTCTGATAAACTATGAGCATATGGTTGGATGGAATTCTTTTTAACATGTAGTAAAATCCAAAATACCAATAAAATACTAGTTTGATATTATTTATATTGTTGCTTTAAATACCCATATTAAGAGAGTGCCCTGTATGTTCCGAAGGTTTTCCACACATGCTACATGCCCTATCAAACTCATCCTTGATCTTATCACTTGACATATTAGACAACCAGCCGAAAGCATGAATTAAATTCATGTTGATAACAATCATATACATTTTTTACTAGCTCATCTGATAATTATGTTGGCTACACTTCATATCTTATGGGAGGGAGTTCACTTCTATTGTATTTTCTAACTTTCTGACAGCAGAATGGAAGTGAAATTACTTCAGAATGAGAAGTGTAGGACCATTAATCACTGACATGAAGTTGGTGGGCCTGTAAAATTTATTGATGAGATGTGTAACTTTATTTTCCACATATGGATAGCATATTTGACCTGGTGAACTGTCACTATGGCATAAGAAGAAGTGATGCATAAGATACAGAATTGCAGCCAGCTTAACAGCTTGGGCACTCCTGCCTTAGAACACAGTTTTCACATATTTGTTATTTTCATCTTCCTCAGGCTCATACTTCATATCTAAGCACCATATAACGAGCAGATTTTGGAAAATAAATAAGAAAATAGTAAGTTCTGATTACTTACTAGCACATCATTAAGTCACTGTTTCTTAATTTCATTGTTAATTATTATAATTAATATTCTGGTCAATGAAAGAGATAACATATTCCCACACAAAAACCATGTGTAAGCCCATTACATCTGTAAAATTACACACCTGACAGGTTGAGTCACTGTTTCGAGAAGCACTCCTGTTGGATCCAACTGACGAAGAGCCCTGATTGCTGCTACATATGCAGTTAACACATCTGGAGTGTTAACTCCTGGATGCAGCAATCGTGTCTCAAGAGCACGTTGCAATTTCTGTGTTAGATACGACCTCAAATCTGTTTTCTGCAGGCAAATTCGCAAGTCCTCTACCGCAGGTTGTGAATCAGGGTACTCTAAAATGTTACAAAAATATCTTTTCTAGAAATGACCAAGTCCCAAAACAGTATATTGGTACAATTTTGCTAATACATGATTGTAAATGTTACTGTATACCAGAAATGTAAAAATTTAACACTTCACACATGACAGCAGTGCTTTATTCCGTTTCTTATATGCTGTATGTGTACGTATTTATCTCTCTCAGTAGAATTAATGTTTCATTTCTAAGAATACTGCATCAGTACTTCCTCAGACAGCATTTCAGCAACACATACATGTTCTTAATAATCTGTAAAATGGTTCCACCATGATACACACAATCGAAAGTGAGAGAAAGAAAAAATCACTTGTAACTTTAAAACAATTCACACATTTTCAATCAGACAACTCTAGTATATAGAAAGGAAACTGCGAGGTTTTTCAGTTTCTATGAGAACACACAGCACATGGTGTAATATAGATTTGTCATTCAGTAACTTGGGTCACAATACCATTTCAGTTCCCTTCAA
Organism: Coptotermes formosanus; assembly: GCA_013340265.1. NCBI lineage: Eukaryota > Metazoa > Arthropoda > Insecta > Blattodea > Rhinotermitidae > Coptotermes > Coptotermes formosanus. The sequence continues at coordinate 584,559 of BLKM01005761.1, forward strand.
ATGCCAGAAAATAACATACATTCTAACTTCTGCTGTATAATCATGAACTTTCTCTGAACGTATCCATGCAAAATGTAAATAAATGGTTGGTGTAAAGTCAGAGCAATCACCTTGTTCACAGTGACATTATGCACAGCATTTCAAAAGATTCATTCTTTGCCTGTACCCACTAGGTTTCCAAATTAGTAACAGATTACAGAAGATTTAATATGCTAAAACAGTTATGTAGTTAGAAATTAAAACACACATACAATTAATCCACAACACAGTGGTTTACATAATATGCCTTCACCTATAATTATATTGAACAGCTGTTCAATCCTTGTGCGAGTGTAAGTCTCATAGAGGAAGTGCGATATTTTCTGATGAAATTTCTTTATGGAAGATTGGGTTGATGCTGCATTCTCATTGTATACATGAGTCAACCAACCCATCACAACTGTACTCAGCCACTGTGAAGCAGAAACAAAGAATAATGCTCTAAAATCATGCCAAAATTTCACATTTTTTACATTCAGATTGAATGACTAAAAAATGCTGGTGTAAATGAGCAGTCTATGTAGTATTCTGATTGCACTCTAGGAATGGTGGTGAAAAGAACAAAACAGAATAATACACTAATGTAGGTGACGCTAAAAAGACGCATTTCACAACATACAATTTCTGCAAGCTGCCTAGAAGTATGCTGAATACTGTAAGCTGAGTGGTTATGAGATACATGGGAGGCTAATGTTTTCGCCAGCACACACGAGTAAGATATACAGCAAGTTCTCTAGGTGGTGCAGCCATGAAGTGCACTTAGTCAAGAGACCTTCTGAATTTTGTGGAACTTGCAGTCCATTTCAGTGTGCACACCCACCACTGGTCTCTATCATCAGCTGAATTAATCCAGTCCACAGCCTCCCATCTATTTCTTTAACGTCCGTTTTAATATCATTCTCCTGCCTATGCCTAAATCTCCCAAGTGGTCTCTTTCCTACAATTTACCCAACCAAACCCGTGTATGCACTTAGGCTCTCAAATAAAATAGTCCCTAGTACGAATTAAAACACACTGAATCTGCACATAGTAACACTCATATAAACACTCTGTCAGAAAAAGGAGAAGTAAATGTGCCCTGCTGCACACCATCAAGGCATATGGGACAATGGAAGTATAGTTCCACTAACTGTTAGCCCTTGTACCAGACTGTATACCATATCTTCTTCAAACCTATCAAGACTCAGAAATTATACGTAACAGGTTACATATGTCTTCATGCACGCCTGTCCTTAAATTAAGGAAAACTGTCTGTCAGGAAATAGTAAAGGGCTCCTACATGGAGTGTAATCAAAATCAATTAGACAGTTTGGGACCTGTCACATGTATAGAAACAAATGGACCTGATGAAATGAACAGGTAGTTATATATCTTATGTTATTCATACCATGCATATTCTTGCAATTAACACATCAACCAACATACGCACTTAATAAAATGCAATTCAAGACAAGTATAAAACTCCTCCAGGTTTTAGCTCCAGGGTGCTAACATCGGGGAGTTTTATACTTGTCTTGAATTGTATTTTATTAAGTGCATACGTTGGTTTATGTATTAAAGATAGTTTTAAATTTATATTTTCAAAATGCATTATACATCACAAAATCTCTTCTGTAAACTGAACACTGATAAGTTAACTGGCATTTGACTTCAACATCAAATAAACTATTGTTTATACCAGAATGAAACTGAAATTAAATCTGCAAGAAAACTCTGTGCATACCTATGTATAATAAATTTTGCAGAAATCTGTCTAGCAGTTCCAGAAAAAAAATAGTGGTAGACAGCTACACATACTATCACACAACACATCATTTTATGTGCTTTCTGTAAGAAATGTGTATAGAGCATACTACATATATGTTGCTGAATGTGTATGTTCAATAAAACGTTTTCAGTACATCCGACCATACTCACTGATTCTAAAGATGATATGTACGATGTGTCAAAGCTTCCTTTGCAGGATTCCTGAACATGATTCTCAATTCTGATATGAATCAGTGCAGTAATAACCTCTCCAGCAAGTCTCTCCAGGAGGTCCAGTTCAATGAGTTTTCTACAAACCATATTATAGAGATCATAATTCATACGGAAATGTGTTATTAGAGCTCAGACAACATCAGTACAAGAGCAAACTCTGGTCAGCTTCATGATATGCATATAAAAGATGCTGATACTAAACACTTTTACACTGCTACTGAGTCAGTTTCAAATCTACATATCAACTAAAGAAAGTGTAAGTGTTAATTCAAAGACACCTTCGCATCAATGCATCTTAGTTATGAATCCAAACACTGGCTAAATGCAACATATGCACAGTAGTATCTCTTATGTTCATGTTTAATTGGGGCTGATAAACCCGTCACGAATGGCATAACCCATTTTCAATGGGAAACACATAACGCCAGTAATGAACGTATGCAATAACCTCAAAAAGCATCAAAACGTTCAGAGTCTATTTTTAATAAAATATAAATATTTTCAGAAGCATAAAATACATAAGATGATGGAAACAGAGTCTCATTCCATAAAAAACAGATGCAATCCACCCCATTTAATGAAAGACACGGCTTGACTGAGCTGACAGTAATTTGCATAATAGCAGAAGAGTGGGGAAGCCAAACTTGCCAGCCACATTGTCTCCTTGTGATTCGTTGGACCCACTTGTGGAACATTAAAACAGCAGCACTAAATACATGCACATGAATGGTAAAAATCCCACACATATAGACTCTGCTATACAGGTATTAATTTAAAATCTCACCATTTCTGCATAATGAATACGAATTATGTTTTGCACTTCCAAGGGTATGTGAACAGTTCTTCCTCCATTCTGGGATTATGAATGAATCCATAAAAAACTACATTCAGGAAAGCCAGTCAGTATGCATATACTCATATGCACTTTTCTACCAAACTACAGTGTGTCACTGAATGAAGTAATGAAGCTGTATGGTCTGGCCTTGCATTTGGACAATGCCTGGTTCAAATCTTGACCAATTACATCCTGGTACTGCATGGTTTTCTTTAGTCCCTGTAGCCAAATAAAGGGACACAACCTACATTGGGCCAGAATTACTTTCTTCCAAATTCCCTCCTATTCATTCTTCATTAGTCATCCTACCATTTCATCATATGTACAGTAAAATCTGCGATATCTGGTACTGGATTATCCAGAAATCCCTATTAACCAACAAATTGACAAAGAGCCCCATTGTATTTAAATATATAGTTAAATATTTGCATTATTTTTTTTATATTATGTGCGCACCTTGTTATGTAAGTAGTGGTGAAAAGAACTAGAAAGTGCACCATGGCAAACAAGACAGGATATCAAGCGACAAGTTAAATGGTTAGGTCTGTCTATGGGGTTGCTACACTGAGAGACATATTGAGTACAATATTCTGCTATCCGGAAAACTGCAATATCCATCAAACCTTTGATCCTGGAGGTGTCACGTATCGCAGATTTTACTGTATTCTGCACCACACACAAAACGAAAGTATCACATCTCAGAAAACAGTAATCTTTACAGCTCCTGCCGTGCAAACCTCAAATACTGTACAGCATCTATAATGAACAAGACGGCACTTCTACATCGTATAAACAAGCAATGCACGTGCAGGAGGATAATAACAAACAGCATGTACATCACATGGATGAGAAAGTAAAGGAACTCTTGGTTGTGAAGTTCGGATTGACACTCTCCACACACATTCTAAGTTTACATGACCCCTGTATTCTTTGTTCTGCAGTTCTCAGGAGAAACCCATTTTCTTCATGTTACTCCTCTTGGAAAAGAAAATATCAAGCACTGAGAAATAGAAATTGTTTACTTACCTGTTTGTTTCATGGAAAACCGACAGAATTGATTGACACTGACACTGCTCAATTTCATGACTGCAGCCACCGCACTGTACAACATCTTCTGATGAATCATCTTGGTCTGTTTTGGCGCAAAATATTTTCAGTTTACAGTAAACCAAAATATACCTAGCAAGACAGGCAATGTATGTACAACGTAACACCAAGGGGCATTCGCATAACCACTGTTATGGTGGTAAAGCACTAAGTATTACATATCTTAAGTGTGTGCTGTTGCCTTAATTATCCAGCATGCAATGTGCATTTGCTGTAGTTACAGTGTCATCTGTGGCTACACCATACATTTCCACATAATCTTAAAAAGGCACAATTTTTGGAAAAATGTTGCTGAATACAAAATGTGGGGGAAAACTTTCATCTAAGGAATTTCTCATTCTAAAAACTGTGCTAGATGTTATCATAAGTGTACATAGATCTTCACATAAAGTACCCATTATTCTTGTTAGATTTTAATCAACATCAAATTTTCTTGGCAGTTTTTCAAAAAATACTCAAATACCAAATTTTATGAAAATCCATCCAGTGGGAGCCAAGCTGTTCCACGGGGATGGAAAATTGGATGGATGGACAGCACAAAGCTAATAGTCACTTTTAACAATTTTGCAAATGTGTCTACGAATAGGCTCTGATTAAAGAGATGTCAAATTGAGAGAAGGCACAAAAGACACATGATCAATCATAACATTCAAATTACTTTTGCATTTCTCTTTTTTCACCAGTCACAGAAACCTTAACTAACTCACACATTAATGATGATAATTTTTGCTACCTCATTCTGGAGAGTGGTGACAAAAAATGCAGTACCTTATGCCCCCTGTGCTAGGTCAAGTATATATGTGTGACATACTTGCTTGCATGCACTTCTTCAATGTGCCCACTGGAGCAGCAACCTGTCCACTAGTAGCAATAGCATCACTGAGGGGCACACATTTTTGACAGAAAATTCCTACAACTCCATTACATTAAAGCCTCAGCTGATGCCTAAAGAGGAGGGGACAAAACAAACTTGGTCACTACTTCCGACATAAGGGATCGGGAAGCAACAGGCAACCAAGATCAGTCGATACTTGTGACTTGAGCACTGAACTTGAATTTCTTGAAAGCAAGCACTTCCAATATAGCACCACAATAGGAAGGTTTTGCACAAACTAGAATTACATGGAATCACATTCACACTGGAAAATAAATGACAAATGCAAATATTTTTAAGCTCTTACCAGTATCTGATTTATCAGTATTACAGAACACTTTGAAGGACACTTTATAGAAGTCTTCAGTAATTATCTGATGGGTCAGTGGAAGCTGAGAAAGCAATGTTGATGTCATAATCACTTTGAAAGTTCCAAGTAACGTATCTTCACCATAAATTACATGATGAATTCTAGAAATGTGTCGTAACTTTTCTAGTTTTTCTAATATGGGAAGGAAATGGGTCAGGGTAGAGTACAAATAGTCTACAGCATCTTTAAATCGTTCAAAGCCATCAATCTCAGTTTTTCTACCAGAAAATCTACTCCAAAACTCTGGAGTAATCTTTTGGCGCATCAGCTGCTCAATGCGACATATTAGGGCGTCTTCTATAAACTTATTAAGGTTCAATCCATTAATTTCCTCCAGAAGATTATCATCTTCTGGGCAATTGCCTGGAAGCTCCTGGAACAAAACAATGAAAATAAGAGTGACAAGTAACACCTGTTACAAGAAACTGTGATCTACATATAGTGATGCATTTAACACTTTCCTATCCCTAAAACAGTACTGAATTAAGCAGTCTATGTACCCTATACATTAAAACCAGAAGCTTACAAAGTTACTTGTGTGAAAACACCTAAAACTTTGTGTCCAACAGTTTCAAAACACACACTGACAAGAAAACGGGATACACACTTATCAGGTCCATGTGCTTAGTTTTACAACATATCTATACATGTGTAATCATAAAAAATAACACTGTAATTGACTGTTTCTTCCATCCTGATCATGAACATAATCAAGGTTTGGGTCTTAAGACCTGTTCCTTTAAAGATCAAGGTGTGCTTGACCTCTCCATCTTTCTTTAGGTTGTCTCATATACTGACGTCCCTGAGGTAGGTACTGAAAGGCTGCAATAGAGAACCATTATGCCCACTTGACTCACATGGCCTGTAGATCTAAGTTTTCTTAGCGAAAAGCAAAATATACTCTCAAACATGAGGGCGTAGGAAGTTGAAACACGGTGGGTAAAATACAACAAAACTGTAATAAATTTTGACAATATATTCATGTTCGTCTTACGTGGTTTTCAAACAACATAAACCACTTTTAAAAAATCTTATACTTGGTGATTGTTTGGTACAAACGTGTGAACTTTACCTAAAAAAGGCCATGAAAGGGCTAAAAAGGCGGGGTGGGTGGTCAGCGTCACGCCACGGCCGCTCTACCCCTAGGAAACAGACCCAGTAACTATAATACAAGGGGCTGGGTGTACCCACGGCCGGTCTGCACAGTGTAGGCACGTGAATCCCTGAAGACGCTCATGAACATTAACCAATAAATCCTGATACAATGAGTAAATAACAACTCACAGTGAAGCCACTCCCGCCCTTCGTACCCACAACTTCTAACATGCCAAAGGCGTAACGAAAACAGAAATAATAAATTTATTCACTTCAGTTCACACAATATAACAAAATTAACTCATTCCGCGGAACATAACATGCACGTACATTACTTGAAAGAATAGGAAATGCCTGACAAATTTTATCCCATACACGGTTTGTTGACACATAAGCATCTAATAACCGTCCATTCAATATCGCCTCCATGTCGTATCAAGACCCACTATTGCAGACAGTGACTAGATGCACGAATCACACATCACACGTTACAAAATACTGCACACATTCTACTGCGCCAATTTGTGCGCCCAGAATGCACAGTAATTCTTTGCTTCCGTCAATCACAAGCCTACGCTTCACACACACACACGCGTTGTGCAGAAGTACGAAGCATGGATCTGTACACAATTCACATCGTACGTAGCACAGTTCACATCACAGATTAATAAAACTACAGATTGTCAACTCCGCGAAAAGGTAAACAATACAGGCATTTGCGGAACCTGTCTGCGTTAACACGGAGGTGCTCTGTTACCATTGCTTTTCAACTTTGCTTTAGAATATGCCATTAGGAGGAGTGAGGCAAACTAAGAGGGCGTGAAATTGGATGGTACACATCAGCTTCTGCTTTATGCTGATGATGTTAATATACTGGGCGGAAGCACACATAGTATAAAGAAAAACGCAGAAGATTTAGTAGTTGCTAGTGAGGAGATTGGTCTAGAAGTAAATGCTGAGGAAACTAAGTACATGGTCATGTCTCAAAACCAGAATGCAGGACAAAATCACAAAGTAAAGTTAGATAGTAAATCCTTTGAAAGGGTGGGGGAATTCAAATATTTGGGAACAACCCTAACGAATTGAAACTCCATTCATGAAGAAATTACAAGCAGAGTGAAGTTGGGGAACGCTTGTTATCATTCGGTGCAGCATCTTTTGTCTTCCAGGTTGCTATCCAAAACACAAAGATTAGGGTATACAGAACTGTAGTTTTACCTGTTGGTTTGTATGGGTGTGGAACTTGGTCTCTCACACTGAGGGAGGAACAAAGACTGAGGGTGTTCGAGAATAGGGTGCTGAGGAGGATATTTGTTCCTAAGAGGGACAAGGTGACAGAGGAGTGGAGAAGACTACATAACGAGGAACTTAATGACCTATACTCATCACCAAATATTATTCAAGTAATCAAATCAAGAAGAATGAGATGGGTGGGGCATGTGGCACGTATGGTGTAAAAGAGAGGTGCTTACAGGATTTTGGTGGGGAGACCTGAGGGAAGGCAACCACTTGGGAGACCCACGTGTAGATGGGAGGATAATATTAAAATGGATCTTCAAGAAGTGGGGTGGGGGCATGGACTGGTTTGAGCTGGCTCAGGATAGGGACAGGTGGCGGGCTCTTGTGAATACAGTAATGAACCTCTGGGTTTCATAAAATGCAGGGAACTTCTTGACTAGCTGAGAAACTGTTAGCTTCTCAAGAAGGCCTATGCTCCATGGAGTTAGTTAGTTAGTTAGTTAGTCAGTTTGTGTTACTTATAGCCGGTGTGGCTCACTTTCTGCGGGTAAAGGATGCTCACGGTGTTAACTTCTAACCCTATGTTGCATGACATAGGTAAAGCAGCCTCCTGTGCACAGATCATACGTACTACTGTGCGAAGGAAACCACGGGCAAGAGAAGGGAACTGTGTGTTCAGCACGCAGTAGCCATCACAGGTAAAAGACTGTACATAGTCTTCCATATTGGTCATGGCTTATACCACTGGTCATGGTATCATCTCTCTCTGTTATCCTCACCTTTGGTATTGCCCACGGCTACTGTTCGCCACCTGGGAGAGGCATGGGGATTGTCCATGGTAGTGTGAAGTAGTCACAGCAGCAGGGCAAAGGTTAAATACTCGTTATGTTATGCCGTTGTCAATGGTAGACAGTTACAGGTTCCAGACGAGCACAGTGCCTCCATCATATGGCTGCAGCAAGTGGACTGATGATCCTCCAAGGGGGGTAGTACGCCCCTCCAAAACATCGATAACTCCATACCAGTAGCCACTGTAACCTCAAGGCATCGAGGTCCAGTATTAAACATATGCAATGTTCTGCAGTGATGTATGTCAAAGCGTCACTGAAAATGAATTGTTAGCTCTTTCCTGATGGCGAGAGGCATCAGTGCTGTAGTATGTGAACCCTGCAGAACCAGGATTCTCAGGACATTGACCAGTACTTTAGAAAGTTGGCACTAAATGGATCAGGACAACCAGCATTGCTTTTAAATAAAACACATAACGTGATGGGCCAACACCAGCTAAATTTAAGCTGTAGAGACAGAGGGGCACACAATGATGCTTCCAGCATCCCCGTCAACTCAGAAAATGTTTCATGTGATGAGGTGAAAAGACCCCAACGCAAAGAAATAGGAAGTACTTTGATGCAGCACTTCATGCAGGAATTTTCACACATTTGTAAACTCCCTGAAATCAGAAGTGGTGGGACACAAGTGCACCGTACCTACTACAGGTAGTTACACTGTTACTTTTCAGCATCATAAATTGGATTAATTTTCTTTGTGGCCATTTCACATCACCATGCCTGATCATCTGTTTCTTGGCTTCAAAAATAAACAATTCAATAAATATTTTCCCAACTGAAAGTTTTTCTTTGGCCGTGACCCTTAAATGATGAGTTACACAACAGTGCCCATTGTCAAATGAAGAATCCACAGGAACATCTTGAGGCTGGGAACTAGGGCCCAAACCCCAGCCAAGGTTACTACAGCCATTTAGTCTGGTAACTTCAAGCTCCCTTCAAGTCGAGTCATTATAGCACAGAATGTAACACATACAGCCGCTTATGTCAAGATATACCAATGTGTCCTGAGTTATGCAGCAGGGATATCACATGCTGGGGAGTAAGGAATAGGATGTGTGTGTGAGTCATGTACGAAAATTGAATAAATATGTTCACAAGGCACAATTTAATTTTTCACGGCTTGCTGTACAGTTACCCCTTGTGTCTATTAACAATGCAGTTCCAACCAGTCTATAATACACCTAGTACCGTGGAGGTACATGTGCAGTTGCAGGTTGGTATTTCATCATGTTGCACAAATATAAGTATAGCATGTCTTCATCCGGAAAGAATACAGTCAGAATCCAGCCTGAAATTGCGCCAATGTTGCGACACAGATTGAGATTCTTCCACACTGTCAATGTGTTTGCAGTATCCTGCGCAAGGCAATCAGAAGATGCACATAAATTATTGTATATCCATTGTCACCCAGGAACGAATTGTAATTTATCATATTTTCTGATCCAGAAGGTACACATCTTACTACAAGAAGCCATCTCTGTTAGTGAAAACAGCAGAAACAGAATTACACACCCATCTCAACCACACATTGGAACACATTTTTAATGTAAAATTGGGGTTCTCACTCAAATTTTACTCATATATGAGGTACAATCCTGTAAAAGTTAGGATGTGGTGGCAACTCAGGACATAGTAGTATGGAGCACAAGGTTCAGATCTAGCCGGCCAATCTGAATAAAACAAAACCCTGTTTCTAACATAACATTTAGTTTTGAATTCAGTATTTACATACCGAAATGTTCTTAATGGAGACACTGTACGGCAAAAGCGCCAGCCAATCATCCCACTTCATGGTTACAAAAGTCAAGACAAGCGTGGTGAAATAAACAATAAGAATTACAATGCCAGTGAAGTGGTACTTGAACATATATACTAGGTGATTGGTGTCCATATGTTTACCATCACATCTGTCAATATAAATAAATCCAGGAATTATGAACAGGCACAGAGAAAAACATCTTAAAAGTAACATAAAGGGCAAATGAAAACCTTGTAACATAAAGAAACATAAAAGTAGCAAGCAGAGAGTATACAGTGTTAACGACACAAGTGGCCTAAACTGCAACAATGGTTGGTTACTGGAAAGGGAAACTATCGATTGTAAGAAATATGCATGCATTCAGGAGGGGGGAAAAAACACTAACAAGGTTTATGGAAGACATCACAAGGTATTACACAAAATGTAATCGTCAATTTCATGGCAACTGACTTCAATGAAACTGTCATGGGTTAGTCGCCATGTCAGGTGGTTGAACGCCAGTACACCAATATTTCAAGAACACAGATGGTTCTCAAAAAGTTGGCTTACTCGCCATTCAACTGTCTGACACAGCCGCTAACCTGAAATTTTTATTGAAGTATTACACAGATTTTGGTGCCACACATTTACCACTTACAGGACACAGTACGTGGACAAAGAGCTGAAATGCAAGGGAATTTAATAAATGTCACAAATCTACAGAAACTGTTACCACATTTTACCAAGTGCTTCGTGATCATTTGTCACAGAAATGAAAATATGATATATCATCATATTTAAGCCATACAATACATCAGCCACTGGCAGTTTGTGATAAATTTGAGGGGAAAACAGTAAAAAAATCATATACCTGCAGTATGCTGGCACACTGTTAGATTTGGCCACTTGTGTTAAGCAGATGACATCACTCTGAGATATGCTTATGTGCAGAAGGGTTTCATCAGACAAAATATTGCCCCTACACTGACAGATATCATTTTGTATTTTATACATATATCATTAATTCCATGGCATATTAAGACTGAATTCTAGAACTGAAAATCCATACACTTGCATGGACATGGCAATTGATTTAACTAAACCACAGTTAACGTTTACTGTGCTTCTAATATCTAGCTTGACAGGTGGAAAGAGCGACCAGGTCCAATTTCTTGGACTTCTCATGTAATCTTACCACCAGTCTTTTAAGTAAGGGTTCCAAGGCTTGGAATAAGCCACTTAAATCTGAGAACAAAAACTTAAGCATTCTGATACTTCGATTTACAACCTTACCTGTCCAGTACAGAGATACAACAGAAAATACACAAGATGTGGAATAATGTTTGATACACTCTGGCACAATGTGTATACATGTGTATAAAGTTGGTTTCCTGACTAGATGGCTGCCCAGGACAGTATACCTAAATTCGGGGGAAAAATGGCTATTCAGTAAACTAACTCATCTGGTAACACATCAAAATGTTCTACTGAATTTTTACTGAAATCATAACTGCACAGTAAATGTGCCCGTGCTTTATTAGGCACCACACCATGAAGATTTACGAAGACTGGAGGCATAGCTCTATGTATTCTTAACCTCTGCACTACACAGACATCAAGGGTCAACTTCATGCCATGGCCCATTTATCCTGATGACAGAGCCACTCTTACCCACCCAACACGAGGCTCGGTGATACCCTGAACCATCCACATGCTGTGAAGGGAGAAAAATTCCTCCTCCTACTGGAAATTGAACTCTGATTCTTTAGTCATCCAACCCAAAGCCCAGTCATTAGGCTGACTGAACTACCCCAGTTCCAATACATAAATACATACTAGCCCTAAAAATGTATGCATTTACTTCTATAACACAAACCATAACAATATTAGGCAAGTACTGACCCCCAACCCTCCTCCCGGCAATACAGTGCTTGGTACTACCGGAAAAGTTTGGCTAGTGTAAACCAGGGCTGTGGAGGTGGTACACAAAACATCCAACTCCTTAACTTTTAAATCTCTGACTCCAACTCCTCCATCCAAGCTCAATGCGCATAATAATGGCAAACCTACTAAAATGGTAAATGATATCATAAGACATTTCATCACAAGCATGTGAATCATCAGGCTACTTCTTTGACTTATAACCTATATTTAAGTCTAATGGTTATTGTAGCTAGTATCTATTTGAGATTTTATATCGCGGTTGGAGTTGGAGTCAGTACATTTCTACTTATTCCATCAAATTCTTTCTGACTCCAACTCCACAGCCCTGGTGTAAACAAGGATATTATCAACTGTACATCTTCGTAACCCTCAATGTATTTAGCAAATCCAAAGAAAGATTTTCTGATTAAATTTAAAGTCATTAGCACAGTCATATTCACCATGATGATATGCAGCAACGCCATGCCACCGAGCAAGCCGTGACATAGTGTGTAGAGTGGACGGCAGCATTTCTGTACAAGTATAGCAAGTTCAAGAGGTGTGCTAACAGCAGTTGAATTCTCAACATCTACAACGTCCTCTCTGCCATAATTTAATGGACGAAAAATTTTCACCCTTGGTGTTGTGGCAAACCCACTCTTATGCTCAACATATACTTTGTCTGGGGGAAGGCTAGGAGGAGCTTGTGGAGCTGCTTCAATGACTGAAGAGTTGTCTGATGACAAAAATATTGGATTCACAATAAAAACATCAGCAAAAATCATTCAATGTCATGTAAATCACAATTATATAGCATTATAATATTAACTACTCTACACTAGTACTCTTATAGCATGCAGGACTGAAAAAGATGTGCTGGCATAAACTTATAATATCTACATTGCCTCACAGGCTTCAATCTGTTTTGTGCAGCTAGCAAAAAGACCAATTAATAATTATACAGTCTGGTGATCGAGTTCTATACACAATTCCTTCCAGTCAAGGTTTCAATTGTGTTAAATCTGTCAGAGGTTGCTACAAGGTCTTCAACAGCTGCCACAATTTAATTGTATGATTCTTCTGTACAGAAATCTGATGCATAGTCACAAAAGACTTTACATGCCTAAATCCACTACCCCATGAATCAGATGCTAAATAAGGATTCATATGGCTGTCACATTGTTATTTCACAGTCTGCAACAAAACTAAACAAAAAATAAACTACTTTATTAAAAGTTACTTTTTTTCAAGATGTTATACCACACACTTTCAAACCTCCATGCAGAAGTCTGCACAGCTACCATGTCTTTATTACATATGGTAGGAAATCATAAAGTATAAAGGTGGGGTCCCTTCTAATGGCACGACTATTACACCAATCATAAAACAGTCCTCAAATTATTACAAAATGAGTGGTGAGGGGTAAACACCTTGATGTATGATAAGGCTGTGTTTCCATATAAACTAATATGGGCTCTTTGAGTCTTTCACTAACAAAGCCACTGTGTCCCCCATACCAGCTTGACACCATTATCTTACTGATCAGTACCTCAGAAATTAGGTATCAGCAAATGGGTTAAAAAATTTGCTTCTTGTTTTTGGCCATTCCACCATGAAACCTTCTTTACCTGTATCAAGTCTAGTAGGTTCACCTATCACATCATCATTCAGTTCCTCCAGTACTGCTGTAATGAAGGTCTTAGGAATGTCTCCTTTACCATGCGACCTGCCACCATGTGGTTTATTCCTGGAACGTCTCTTCTGCTGCTGTGGGAACTCAGCTGCCTCTTCCTGAACTTCTCTATCCTCAGCAATCTCACTTCTTGAACTCTGGTCTGACAACTCTACACTTCCTTCTGCTTGTAATGGTAGGTCCACATGTAATCCAGTCACGGTCCTTTTTATTCTCTTACTTTGTGTTTGAATCTGTGCTGGGCTTCCTTTATCCATTGCTTTTGTACGGAAGTGACAACTATAACCAAACCAAACACATTTTTGAACAATGTAACTTACTTCATTAGTGGTTACATGACTATGAAAGAAATGGTGAATGAAAAACATCCTTACTTCCAGCAACAGTGAATCCCAACAGCATTTCGTGTGTTCCAAACCCTATAAGAAAACAGCAATGGCAGTCATTGTACTTGCAATTAAAACAAGTTATAAATTTACACGTACACTGACACATTAACACCAAAAATACGACGTAATTAGTAACGTATTAATAAAAAATCGGTACAACTGCACTAACACGCTCCACTACTTGATCTTACAGACTTTTAACTCAGCCACCAATATTCACAACCCTCGCTTCCAATTCCGATCACAGGTATTGAGTGGACTCAATCATCTGTCGTCTTAGCTCCTCTGGAATATTACGCTCATAGCTCATCAACATCGCCGCGGCGGCATCGTGAGGTTAAGGTTGATCTATCCTACGCGCCAGCAGTTACCACACGATGCAAGCTGTTAATATCACCGATTACGGACTCACGGATTACGGACTCATCATCTGCGAGGACGGAATGGCAACGGTGTGACGTACGAGTCATACCCGCACATTGCCGGTGGACACGCACTGAAAATTTCAACTACTTTGAGTAACCTACTGTATCCTTTTGTACTACACTGAATTATACAGAAATATGTATTAGTTGTATTTAGTTGTGTCAACCTCAGCGAAACTTTCATGTATGAAAATTAAAATGTAGAGTTCACATTCTAACACAAGTAAATTACCAACTGTCGTGGCACTGGATTTATTATTATGGCGGTATGACAAAAATTACCCATGAACTAACTTCATAACAGGGACGGCTCGTCCTTTACGGCCGCATCCCTCCCAGAAATGCTGAGAAAAATTAAAATGTCTGAACAGAGTTTTCATTAGGAGTCCTAACTATAACGTTTATTCATTTAGTTTTTGTCAGAATACCTGCAAGTGCTGCGACCCTTATGGACGAGCCACCCCTGCTTCATAGGCTTTCAAGTCACTCATTGCAGACAGACTAGTGACTCCATGGTTTGAATGGCAACTTTCTCCATTGACAATCTTTAGAAAGGCACCCCATTGTGTTCCCTGAACTAATTAACAAAGGATGTTTCAGACAACAGAACTGCCTTTTACTACAAAAATGATACTTGTTTTTATGGAATGCTACATGTTTCATCCCTCAAGGGTCACCAGATGTGAATATGTAAAAAGCATAAAAAGTAGAAACAAGGTTCAACAAGGCCAACTGAACACTTCGTAAAGAAGAGAAGGAAAGAAAAGAGTATCATACTGGTATACAATTTTATGTAAATAATGGACAAAATG
Source organism: Coptotermes formosanus (assembly GCA_013340265.1). Taxonomy (NCBI): domain Eukaryota; kingdom Metazoa; phylum Arthropoda; class Insecta; order Blattodea; family Rhinotermitidae; genus Coptotermes; species Coptotermes formosanus. Next base: position 599,926 of record BLKM01005761.1, read on the forward strand.
CCACAATATATTCATCCAAAAACAATTAAATTTACAATATCAGTGAACGGTCAATGTACCCATTTCACATACAAAACAAAAAACAACTATATATCAGGAACAAAAAAATAATGTAAACAAAACAGTAATGCATTCTTGCATTACAGATAACTAAATATACATATACAGCTCATGTCAACAAACCAATGGGTAAGTCCTGCATGCCATCATACGTCTACACACCAGACAGACACTGCTATTTACAAAGATAAGAAATAACAAATTTTACCAAAAAGCCTTAATAATTTATTTGCAAATTGTTAAAATAGTTTTTTAATTGTATTAACATGCATTGTGTAAAAACATGACCAACATCTCACTGTGGCACAAAATAAAAATTTCAGTTGTAATTTTGATTTTATTGGTTTGACTGGCCTGAGGATGACCTTGCAAATTGGTCAAAACATGTAGCCACATATTTATGTAACATAATATAATATAATTAAATGAGTTGTGTCACTGGCATTAATAAATGAGTTTGTAACTCATATAACGCAATGGGATGTCTAAGAAAAAATGGCAGGGTTATACGAAAACATTAAAATACGCAAAACCTCAAGAAAATGCTACTACTATGTGCGATACATGCTGTTGACTACATACAAGGAAACATTAATTACAGTATAATTACACTGGCCTTGTATTTCAATTTTTAGACTTACATTAAATGTCCTAACAACACTACCATTCAATGGGTACCCAGCTTCTTTCCTGGGTGTAAAGCATTCAGGGCATGATGTTAACTCACTTCCATCTACAGCTGAGGTTACTAAGTAGAGCTTAACATCTTCTCCCTGTAACACACTTTCATGTTATAGGCACAGGCAACTTTAGCAGGTTTTTTTTTTATGTGGAGAAAGATGGAAGCTGCAATTATGTAATGTTTCATACACCCTGTAATGATAAATACTGATAACAGTGTGAATCAGACTGCACTATTGCAGGGTACTGCATATCACATCTTATACAGATCACATCACCGGTAGTGACAAGTCTGTCTGTTGAACTGGGTGACATCACACTCAGACTGTGTTGCCATCTACACATACACTGTAGTTACTGTGTTCTCAACCAAGGCTCAAACTTCTAATTTGGATCACCTTTCTTCAGTGGATTAAAAAAAAATTAAAGGCAACGAGAAAAGGCATCACATCCAATGAGTACATCCACTCTGCCAGTACAGACTGAAAAAAGTATCTGACCCACCAGCACTTATTTTACAGACACATTTGTTCCCAGATGAAATGCAGTTTTCTACACTCTAACATCCTGATAAACACCAGAATTCTGTTCACTCATTTGGGACTCAAGCAAGATGGCAAAAGTTTTTTGGTTAGAAAACTTCTGAAGAGTGGCATATTAAGCCATCATGAATAATGACTTGTTATCTCGACTTACAATAATTTTAACAACAGATATATATTGCTGTCAACACAACTAGTAAGTGCTGTATCTTTAATTTGGCAACATGTTTCGACCTCAAAGGGTCATCTTCAGGCCAGTACAATTGTATTAAATTTTGAACTGCCATCATCACACAAATGAAACTCTTTAAATTTCAATAGGTCACCTCACTCTCTTCGTGGTGTACACAAAGACTGGCGACACGGTTAATTCGAAAAGAACCCAGGACCCTTACACAGCATCAGAGCATGAAACTGACCACCAATTCCCAATAGTACTGTTGTATAAAATACACACAAAGGTAAACACCTCCACTTCCTTGTCTCTATGGCATGATGCTTAATGGAAAACACTTCATACTAGCACAATCAACCATATTCGCGTTTTAAAACAAACAATACGTGTACATTATACCTTTCAAGCTTCAACAGCCATTCACTCCTACAACAGAGATAATTAAGTCAGCAAACCCTAGCACCATTTCTGTGAAATTTAAATGAAATAAAATACCTTCCTGAATGAATATATTTTTAAAAATTTACAGTAACACCTTGGAATGTGCCAAAGTAAAACGATGCTGTGAACAGCTGATGACAAGAGGTGGTATAACATGTTTGAGATATACTTATTCCCTTTTGTTTAATCAGCATTATTATAACATATTGTAAATGTGTTAAATGTACCATACCCCAGTAATGGACCAAGTGCAATATCATTAACCATTACAAGAGATTCATCTATATTTTGCCTTGTTGGAGTACACTGATCACTGTTCAGTCTTCAACCCCTTTGGTTTCGTACAATACTCTAATTTTACAATGCATGCAACTTGTATTAACTGCTGTAACTTCTCACTGTATCTGTACTATTTGTTGCCGAAACACGAATGCCACCTGACAACTCAGGAACAGCCAAGGACAGATCTGGATCCAAGACACTGAGTACACTTCCAATTAGATGAAGAGAGCCTGTGACAAATACGTGAAATTCACGAGATTCATATCCATTCCTCTTTCTGAGATATGCCAAAGTATCAGACACACATGGGAAGAGTTTTACTTCTGCTTTTGATCTGAAGGCATTGTGGGAATCAATGAGATACTCCGGAATGTTACTTGGAATGTATATTGGCTGCAGATAATTTGAGGAACTGGATCTATTTTTTTCCTTTTCTCCTTGGAGCTGATACCAAACTTGCTGATTCCTCCAGCATTTCTCAAGCTGCTCTGTCATACTGACCATGAAATTGGCCTCATCTGTAATTGAACGAAATCACAATGCAAATGAAATATTGCCATAAATATGTTACATTAACCAACCCAATGTGTCCTTAAAAGTGGCTATATTTCATACACACAAATCATAATGGCTCAGATATAGCCACACCTTCTTTCCCTCAAAATGTGGTTTCTTAAAATTCGGGTGCAGCATACGTGAAGCGCCTTGAAAAATAAAATTGTCAGTGGACTGCCTGCCTGGTGTACAATACACAATACATAGTCCATATTTAAGTCTGTCATATAGTGTTTGTTGTTTCCTAATCACAAAACAGAAGGCTTATGCTTTGTGTACAATGCCAGGGTTCACCACATTGCTGGTGCAAACATGATTCACTCAATGCTGCCAGTGTACATATTAATAGTGGAATTACAAGATAATTTTCTTTGTATGACACTGCAAATAACTAGAAATACAGCAGTAATACTGTAAAACAATGTGTAATGTGAAAGAACATTAAACGTGCTTTTGCTCGTCCACTGCAAAAAGAAATTTCACACTACAGGTTCGAGAATATAACATAAGAAGTTTTGAGACAGTATACTAAGGTAACAAAGTGCTGAAAGTGGAATCAGTGTCATCAACATAATTTGTGATTATTTTCTACACATTTGGCTCATTTCCTATCTGTGCATTTCAAGTGAAAATTTCTACACATATTTAGGAAATCTGTGAAACTGATGATAGAACACATTGCAAAAACACTTCAAAGGAGATACCTGGTCATCAAAACACATTACTATAATCATGTGTGCAGACCCGGGCAATCAGAGTGAAGTATGAGGTTTAAAAACTAAAGTGCATTGTTGTTCTTATGGTGCAATTTTTAATATAGCCGTTTTACAATATGTAGTACGTAGAAACTACAAACAACAGGGAAGCTGCCGAAATACTTGTAGATGAAACAAATGTGCAGCATTCTGATCAAAGATAAACAGTTAAACAATTCATGTTAAAAGCTTTCAAGAGCACAAAATTGCACCAGGATTCAGAATCTGATAAACAAGTGCTTTCTTTGGTGCAAGACCAAAGAAAGGATGATAAGCCTATCAGTCACAGAAGGATACAATTTTAAGTGTCAGAAATAGCTAGCCTAATGGAGGTAGCACAGCATGAATTCGAAGTAAGTATTGCCAGTACTGTCAGTTTCTGAAATGAAGTGTTACTGTACTAAGGCAAAGTAAAAATCAGCATAAAGGCTACTGTTTGACATAACTGAAAAACAGCATGCCATCCAGTGGCATATTACTGCACTTCAGAAAGAAAATAGCTCCTTGCTCACTCAAATAGGAAATGTGGATGAAACACCACCTTCCTCTGACACGCAAACACACACTACTGTTAACTGATGACACAGGCAAACACCACAGGCAGCTGGCAGCTGTAAACTGCTTCTTAAAATCATACAAAAGAGATCTCCTAAAAAAGGAGGGCCATGTGAATGTTCAATGCTTTTGAGAGGAATCTGTCCCTGCAATAAAAAAACAAGATCACATCTTTGCACACAGATTTAGTAGTGACCAGTGGGATGGACCTCCCAAGTGGAGATTCTTGATGTGGCTGTGAATAACCTTTCAAGTACTATCTCAGAGCTTGACTTTCAGTTGCTTCTATCAAAGAACCATCATCTGACACCCTCTGGGAAATAATATCCTCAGAATCACCACCAAAGGCTTCAATGATTGCTGCCTGTCAAATGCCTTCACGGCTCTGATGATTATGATGTGATTTGACAGGATTAGGGAGAAAAAACAGTGAAGTCTTCTGTCTCCCTCTCTACCATGCACCTTGTGTCATTTGATCACTCTGACAACTTTCAGGTGATATCATCTTAAAAAAAAAACAGCAACACAAAAGGTTTGGTGTGTATTAATCATTAATTTACATATTACGATGTATCAGGTGTCTGGTCCTTTAGCCCCATTTTTTTCCATATAGTTTTCACTTCATGAACTGTGACTGCTGTTTGTGACATGTTTTTCAACAACGTAACCCCTGAAAATGGCGAGGATTTGCTTCTCTGAATTTAGCTTCCACACATTTCTTTACTGACCTGAGCTGGGATCAACGCTAGTTGTGACACTGGTAGGGCAGAAAATGACCAGCTGAAACTCACAGTCCAACAGTGGCAACAGAAGTGGTTTAGGATCTCTGCCACCCGTACAATTGAATACCAGAACACGGTAAGGCGTATCCCTAGAAGCAGTGTTAACAATAATTTTATTACAGGTCCATGTCACAATAAAAACAACAGCTGAAACTGAACATTCATTTCTCTCATCAAAATATCACTTTCACATAACATGATTAGTGGACATTCAAAAGACTTGAGATGAAGCCTGGACAGTGACACGTAATGTATGCTGGTACTGAAAGCTCTGGCAAAAGTGCAGCAGTGGCCATAGGTATTTGTTCTCTTTTTGTGTGTGAAAAACAAAAGTTATGAGATAAAAGAATATGTTAGTGAAAAAATGTTGGCTGAAGGGATATTCATATCACTGATTGCAGACACTGTGAATGGTAAAGAGTAATTATACAACAGGGTTAAATATTAGTATATCTTTGGCAAGTTTATGTTTAAGGAATACATGATATGCAGTGAAGTTTTTGGAATATCTCGTAACTTCACTTCAGAGAGTTAATCCTGTTCAAAATTTTTTAACTTATTAGGTGTGATTAATGAAGTGTTGCATCAAAAGTAACAAACATGATACAGAAGATAAACTCAGGAAATAAGAACACAGATGAAAAGTTGTCCTGTATTGAATAATATGACAGAAGAGGTGAAGTGGCCTGAGCATGAAGCTGACCACTCACATCCACCTAGCTCCAAGGTTAAGAATTGCAAAGAGCTATACTTCCACTCATGCACATGCCTTCATCAAGTGGTACTTAACTAAGCATGCTGTTATAAGCAATATACACTGGATCACTGCAAATCTGATTACACCTCCCTGTTACTCATACAGACACACAGTTATTCATAATAGTTTTTGGTTACTTTAATCTCAGTAGCCACATTCACACAGCAGTCTCATCAGTACAACAAACTACACAAAATTCAAATTGACTTACTTTTTTGCAATTGCTTGTGATTTATGAATGAACCAGTCTGTACACAGCTGTACACTTTCACTGGTATGAGCACCATCCAAGAAGTACTGAATCAGTCCCTCATTGATGATCTGATTCCTACCAGGCCATGTACAATATTTCAGACCTGATGCCATATTAAAAGAGATTGGAAATGCTGGTGCCACAGGTACCTCTTCTTCTGACTCTCCACCACAATCTGTTCTTGGTGCCACATCAACAGGTGAGTGGATGCCTATCACAATAAACTTACAGTATGTCAGTAATATAATGCAAACCCTGTAAGAAATATACAACAGAAAATATATAAATGACATGATTAGTGGACTGTGGTTGATAAAACCAACAACAGTAACACAGTTTCTGAGTATAAGATGAAGAGTAGCCAGCACTAAACTTCAAACAACCTGTCAGCAAGAATAACTTTAGTGTCTCATCAGATTATGGTGGCTAAAAATGAGTACAAAAATAATACGTTAAGAGGAAACAAGTTCATCACCACATGGCGTGTAACAGTGTGACAAATGGCAGAGCTTGTAGTGTGCTGGGGAAAACAGCAAGCGGTGACTGTTTACCGTACAATTACCAATGGAGGGCAGTTTCATTTATCCTTCACAAGCAAACTTTCTATACCCAGGACTGTTAACCCTTTAAAAACGAAGCGTATCTGTATTATATAAGGACTCAGTGCGTACCGCGCTGTAAACACTCTCCACTTCGGTTATAAAAACCAGTCTCTTAATGTTTTATAAGGCAAAAGTTTCTGTTTGTTCTGAGATCCGTACAAAACACATAAACGCAATGTGGGCACCACGTGCAATTTTTTAATGTTAAACCTGGTCGTACGTAAAGTTACCGCTAGGCTTGAAAAGGTTAAGCTTCAATATTCAACAACACTAGATGCAGCACTTGGGAAACTTGTTTCGCTTGTAGTAGAATTGTACAGGCCATCTGCTCCATAATATACATAATTATGTAACTTATAGACCTTTGTAATGTAAGAAAGAGAAAATCTTCAGAAACTCTATAAAGGTAGAGAATTCTAGTGTAAAAGGCATAAAACAGAATGTTACCACTAATTAAACAGCATTTGACCGCGCACAGACAACATAATATACGTACCATGATACCACAGGCTAATAGCTCTGAGTAGCTACACGCCGCTGGACACATTATTACCCACCCCATGTACCAAAACATGACGTTCAACAAGCAAGAACACAGAATGCTTATATGGAGACAAAAAAACTGACTTTACTAATTTTAAACATGAGTGAAAATTTTTAAACAATTTTAAAGACAAGTGCACACGACATAATTTGTAATATTTAGCCCAGTTCAGTGAACGCTGTGATATATGTGTGTATTATAAATGAAATCAGTGGTTTAAAAGGTGATAGAGTGAATTAGTGAGTGAAAGTGTGCTGTCCACAGACCATATGGACGACTGAGTGAACTTCACATTGAGTGGCCTCCTGATGATGGTGAGTTACGCCACTGAAACATACGTCGGGGAATAATAATGAATGATAATAAAAAAGGTGCATTAGTTGGTACATCAGTATTTATATATTATAAAAATGCATGGTGCTAACAATATAAAGTTAAGAAATGTGTGGTATACACAGATGAGTGCTGGTTCACATTAATTATATCATGTGTTGAAAACATATATAATGGACTTTAAGTTTTTCCACAGTGCACACGACTTCCTCATTCTATCTACTGTTTCTACCTCCCTTCCCCTGACAATCATTGATACGCAGGAGTGCAATGCAAGCTAAGCTATTTGACACTGGTCGCCTTGCACGGTAAGTGTACAATCCAATGTCATGTTACTGGAAATTTTTTAAATTGTTGCAGGACAGAAACTTTGCAGTTGCCTTACACAGAAATGTTATTAGGTTTCTATTATATGTGTAGAATACAGCAGGTTTCTGTAACTATAACACATAATAATTAAAGAAATACTAACCATTTTTATGTTGGCACATCCATGCGTTTGCTAACTGAACTGCCAAGGATGCGTTGACCAACTGTACATTTGTTACAGCATCCAGGTTCATTTTGAACAAACTCCAGTCATATGACTCAAGAGGTGGGGCAATGAATAAGGTGCTCTGAAACAAAGCAATCACTATATACAGTGTAAATAATGTAAAAAGGTTGAACAGTAGCCTAACTTTTTAAACCTCGATGCACAGCACAAATTCAAATGCCTGATTACATATATATCCACACATGAAAAACTGCAACCCCCCCCCCCTCCAAATAAAATCCATCCTCCATATGTGACATCAAAAAATCTGAACAGAAGAGACCACTATGCAGGTTTATGCATAAATGGAGGATATAAAGAAGCATCTTCGAGAAACAGGGCATGAGGATGGACTGCATTCACGTGGCTCAGCAGATGGTCCAGCAGCTGGCTCTTGTGAGCATAGGAATGTACGTCTCAGATCCATAAAAGCAGAGAGAGGCATTTCATGATAACCACCTCTCTCTTAACTTCTCAAGGGCTCTACTGCATGGAAAGAGGTAGTTACTTCATTCTTCACATATTCAGGTATTTTAAAAGGTTTCCTTTTTAATAACACATTTCCAATCAGTATATTTTTGGATTAAAACAACAGGATTTGATGCTCAGGAGTTCTTTTTATATATTATTATGAAATCAGACATCTACCTTGTAAATTTTACTAAGGACTTGTCAAAACTCACTGAAGTTAGTACATGTTATCATGAAGATTTACCAAAAATGTATCTTCATCACATATGTGAAATGCACCTAAAACAAATGTATGTAAACATTCTTTCTGATTTCACACAATTAGAGACACATTTTCCATGAATTATACTAGACATTTCATGTATGAATGTGTTTCTTCAATCCTTCGCACTCTCCTCTTTCAATGAGGGGTCATTATTAACCTTGGCACTAAAGTGATTAACTTCATGCCCTGACTGCTTTACCCTTGGGAAAGAACCCCAGGACTCATTGAATAAGAGAATGGATGAGCCCCACAGCTGGTCTGGATGTTTTGGAAAAGAGAAAAATCCCTCGCCCCTACCGGTACTTGTACCCTGGACCGTCCTGCCTGTAGCCTGGTCACTATACCGACTACACCGCTCTGGCTCCTGAAAATGTAAGTACAATACTAAATTCTTTTTTAAAATTATTTACTCTGTGCATTTTAATCAATATTTTTGTTTAATGTAACAACTAAATGCACTTATATATGACATTATAGTCATTTCACTCTGACATGTTTCAGTATGCAAGCTTGGTATGTACTCCCTGAAGATGGCATTCTTATGCCGAAACATGGTGGAGTAGAATGACTCCGCAATTAGGTCGTACACTAAACAAAAATACTAGATTCTGTTTAGGCAAAGTTGCAATGCAAACATTCCACCTAAAGAAAGAAGAAAGTAGGGCCAGAAAAATGGAGATCTTCCCCATTTAAGATTTTATCGTAACTCTATACTGAAAAGTTTTGTTTTTGTGATTGTGATACCATATTGTTACTAGATGCCTTATCAGTCTTAATTCTCTGACATTTCATCCGGTGGCTTTTCATATGCATTGTACATTTTAAGGAACCGGGATAATCAATACAGAGACTAGGATAATGGACAACCAATGATTTGTGGTTCAATTACTGGCAACAGCAGGCCAGGGACACACCCAGCCTCCTATTCAATGGCTACTGGATGTCTTTTTCCTGGGGCAACATGCTGAAGACTCCCCACCATCTAGTGCTGAGGTTAAGAATAAGTGGAACCATTCCTCCAATCCGCCATTTGCCTTCATAGCATGCATATGAACAACTCTGCTTTCACTGCATACTCCCCACATTTTGGAGGGGAAAATGCATGCTGCCATGTGTACATGAGTGTATATCTATTGCCTCTCCTGTTGTTAATCTGATGTCTGATAACTCCTTATGCCTGGATGGCTGAATAACAGCACCAAGATGACACATGCAATAAGCACAGTTCCATACAGTAACATGTAATTAAACTTCCACATTACATTACACGCCAACTAAAATATCCACAAAATTATGTCATTAGTATTCCTCTGGCCAATCCCAGTGGCCATGTGGTCTAAGGCAAATGTCTGCAGCTGCTTGACTGCAGGTTCAAATTCTGGTGATGGAATGGATGTTCATCTCTTGTGTGTTTTGTAGGTAACAGCCTCTGTGACAAGCCTATCACTCTTTCGCAGGAGACCTACTGGATGCGTGTGTCTAATAGTGTGTGCTCTAGGAACCTCAAAAATGAGGTAGCCTAGGCCTGGATTGGGCTGTTGCACCACAGGGGGCGAATAATATTACTCTTGAGTTTCTTTAACACAGTGATCAGTGACAGTAATCAATGTGTTATTAAAACACCAGTTCCTGCCTCACAGACAACACAGCCCAACTCCACTAACAGACACTTAATCTTGTTTTGGGAAATCGTCACTGTTACAGTGAGATTCTCATGAAACACATAAATATATCGTGTGTGCATAACATGCTATTTTTAAATGTTACCACAAGTCATATACATAAACTGTTAACATTACACAGCCTTGAATAACAATGCAGTTAAAGATGCAGTGGGAAGCAGTGGCCAAATTGATGGTACTATGTCAGAATTTGCCTGAAGTGACTAACACAAATCACAAAAACCTCACTTGGTACAGTCAACCTTCAGACCAACATCTGGACATGGGACCTCCCAATTAAAAAGCAGGAGTACTAACCACTCAACAGTAAATTTCAGGACACAATCTGATGATGCATATCCGTATACTTAACACGTTTATGTTTTGTCTAAAGTACAATGAAATGTTGCTCACATACATGCAATATACCAGTAATAAAAAAAATTTTTAAATGAATCTTGGTATGCCTTTGCTAATAAAATAAGAAGCAAGCAATAATGTTATTAAAATAGTGAGCCATGACAGAATTAAGCTGGTCTTCTCAATCTATATACTTCCTTTTCTCCCCAAAACTTCCCTTACTTTCTTTTCAGCTGCTCTTTGTTTCAGGACTTTTAATGCTTCCACTGGTTGTCTGTCCACTGTAAAAGCGATGCTTCCAGGTTTCATGATCCCGGCCTTCTGCCATGCAATTTCTTCTATTGTGCTTCCAAGCAAATTTGTGTGGTCAATGCCTAGTGATGTTATCCCAACAGTTGAAACGTGTCTAGAAGCCAGAGAACATTTTCAGAAAACCATGAATTTACACAAAATAATCAGATAATCAATTGCATGCTACAGGAAAAAGGGCTGCAACCACTCAAAGCTAACAACATGTGCAAACATGTGCGCGCGCGCGCGCGCACACACACACACACACACACACACACACACACAGGTAGGTAAAGCTTGGTCGCAATCTTGTGGCACTGCGCAAATGACTGATTTTTAGTCTGTCCACTGGGTATCGTCTGCAGGCGGTATTAGAGGGGTGTCAGGTTAGTTGGTTGCAAGCAGTTACAGAGAGGAGATTGTTCCATTTTACCTGAACAAAAACACTGTCCTTCCTAGAATGCTTCTACTACACTACGGCCCTGTCTAAAACAGGACACCATGCAGACAGCTGTGGAATACTTCCATTATTGTGGGACTCCGACTGAATAAATTATGTCACGATGTAAGAACAGAGACGGATGGTTTTAGAAAGAGAGGTGACATTCTGCACTGAGATTCTCTGCCCCTCATCTACCTGCCCTACAACCCCACTACTCTCATACACTAGGCTGCTCGTGCATTGGAATGCCAGAAGATTGTGATTTTACACTACAAACCATAGTTTTTCTGGTGTAATACCTCAATGATATAAAGGCATGTTCAGTAAGTAAGGTTCTGAGGAATGTAACTTGTGAGTTAATCAAGAATTTTATTTTTGGTAGGAGGCAGCACTTGTGATAAAATCAGTCAGATGCTGTTCATGGAATTACTGACATGCAATGGTGACAGCAATGGAAAGCTGGCCCTGTGAACATGTCCAAGTGTGACATGACTTGCTGCAATGACTGTATGAGGCTAATGGTGGGAGGAAACATGGAAACCTCTTCCGAAGTGCAATCCTTCAGCATGACAATCCAACCCCACACAATGCACATTACACACAGGAGATGCAGCAGTCATTTTGCTGGACCATTGACTCTACAGTCCTGACCTTGACATGTCAAACTATCATTTTTCTGAGGTGCTGTAGCAATACTTTGGAGGTCACCAATGCCACAGTAATGGGAAGTGGAAATGGCTGTTTGCAAATGGCGGTGAATACAACAGCCTGATTCTTACCATGACATAAACTTTAAATTCATGCAACGATAGAAAATGCACCAGTGTGCTTGGGGTTTACACTAAAAAATAATGTCACTACAATGGAATAAATAAGCTACATTTAATATTGTAATGACTGCTCATTTAATTTTTATGATCTAGGGAATCTTCGTCATTGAATATTCTTCCTATCACTAGCATCAAGTTCACATCTTGTAGCATTACTTATCCATGTAAACCAATACAACTCCACAGCATTCCACTTATCAGCAACTATCACTTACTGCAGAGGACTTCAATGTCAAATGGCCATCATACTTCATGTGGATGCAAAATACTGAAATTTCTGATTTCATGTGGATAACTGAACTCTATAACATTTTGGAAATGTGTTGTCAATGATTACACTACAAAAATTTTCAATTAAAGAAGAAATAGAAGAAAGTGAAAAAGAGTAACTGTTTACCTGAGCATATTTGTACAGTCATACTCTCCACCAATTCCAACTTCTATAATTGCAACATCCACCTTTTCTGACAAAAAAACACTGAATGCCATCACCGTCAAGAATTTGAAGTATGATGGCATGTCATTCTCTTTCTTCTGAAACAAAAGAAAAAAGAAACACTGCAGTTCCGAATTTCCACAGTAACAGTAACAAACAAAAGACTAAAGCCTATTTTTACAATTTTTCAAAGATTTTAAAGGTTAGATTGTAAACTCCAGAACTGTGCTATTTGTGAGCAAGTAATAAATTCAAAGGTACTGACTTTCACATTTTGTAACAAGGTATGTGTGCACATGTGTGTGTGTTTGTGTGTGCACATGTGTGTGTGTGTGTGTGTGTGTGAGAGAGAGAGAGAGAAAGAAATACAAAAATAAAGTTAAAGTCAGCTCTTGTGTTCCTCCCATGGCAGAGAATAAATGAATCATACAGAATTCAAAACATTATGTCATTTCTCTCCAGCAATGAAAACACCAATTCCTAACTTCCCATCCGCTTGCAAAACAAAATTTTGTACATACATTTTAGTAGCAGCAACCAGTACAAAATATAATTTGTTACGTTTGTTCCCTCAAAGTGATTTTAAACATACGAAGCAATTTTCATGACATACAAACTACAGACATTATAACACAAGAAACTGCACCTGTGTCTATTTCTGTATTCACCTATCTCTGCAACAACATACACACATACAAAATGGGGTACATACAGTGCCAAAATGTATGACTTTGAAACTTAGTATGCCTACAATCATTTTTAACTTGAGCAATAACACAGTAGTATGCACGCAATGTATTATATAGCGAACACAAATTATCTGAGTGGTTACAAAAATAGATTTTATATCTGTGAGCTTCAAATTACTTATAAGAGAAAATAATGATGTAGAAGAGGTAGTACATTTTGCAACAGACACAAAAGGCAAAATTATATCCTGCATGAATAAGCAATCAATATGTCTCCTTAATGCCTGCTGTTATTACACATATTATAAAAAATTAAATACTTACATAACTTGTTTAATACAATGTTTGCTTCAAAGTTACATTATACATTAAAATAATAAAAGAAACCTGACTTTAAGGCAGTCCAAATGCAATCGAGATTTTCTTTTGTTTTTCACATCAGAGGATGGATATGTTCCGAACACCACCGTTGACTGTTCAATGTGTTAGTTCAGAAATGTACACATAGTGTACTATGATGTGGAGGGGGGAAGTGTTCAACATAAAGCATGCACTTCTTTCAGCTATACAACTTTTACTCAAAAAAGCACTTTGAGAAATACACAGCAAGTTGCTCTCATGATGCACAGTGAACTATATGCAGTCCTTCATATAAAGTGATCATTAAAATTATCCAATCTAAATGAAAATTGCAAGGACCAGACCATTTTTCTGTAAAATTCTCCAATACCAAATTTAATGAAAATCTGTTCAATGGTACTTAAGTCATTATGAGTATAGGCAGGTGGAATGATTTTAATAGCTACTCTGCACGAATGTGAACCTACTTAAAAGTGCCATCAAAAGCACTTCAGTCATTCAACACTTCTTTGAAGCACACATGCTGAAAAACGTACACTGCAAACACAGTGCTCAAATTCCTTCATAACAAATCTTTTGGATACTCATCTAGCGGTATGTCAGAAATGGTGGAAGAACATGGATTAGCAAAGGTACTGCCAGTAAATGTGACATGACCACAGAATGTAAAGCACCTCCAATGCACCAGATGACCTAAAAATATGATGCAGGACTTTCAATATAAACTGTACTTTCAGAGCATGATTCTAAGGCTGTTCCTTTCACTTTCCACCCTCAAAATCTGCTTCACAAATATCCATCCTAATGTTACCTTATCAGGGTGGACTGGCTTTATAAGACTGAGGACAGGGACACGGTGGGCATTGGTGAACACGCTGAAGAACCTTCAGTTTCCATAAATTGTAGGGAATTTCTTCACTGAGAAACTATTACCTTCTCAGCAAGGACTCTGCTCTGGGGAGTTAGTCTGTTAGTTACCACCTCCTACTCCATACTACTGTTGTTGCCATCATTCCCACAGTACCCTGTAGGCAGCAGGTTGTTCTACAGTGTTGGTACAACATCCCTGAAGACAGTACTTTTTAGAGTCACAACAGTGAGAATCCCAAATTACATGTTGCCTAGAGTGTTCTGAAGAATCCATCAAACTGTGATATATACTGGACAAGAACATACAATTTTAGTGTGATTTCAGGCTTCCACTGTGATGTTGATGTGAACTGTGTTTTTCTGGGGCATTACGCAGCACCGAATGGTAATTCTTCACCAGCGTTTCATGACAATGTATTGGTCCCATCTTCAAGGGTGACCCTTGAAGATGGGACTGATATGTTGTCCCAGAATGTCAGTAAAGATTACCATTGGATGCTGCATAATACCCTAGAACAGGGCAGTCCTCATACAATTTTAGGTTCATAAAACTGGGAAAAAATGAAATGTAATACAACTGAATAACATGACTGACTGGACGCAATGATGTGACTTGATATCGCAAAATATGGTGTTTGGACAAGCACCAAAGTATGGCCCATACCATTAAGCCTGTTAATGAATTATAAACTCTCCAAAAGTATCTGGCAAAATCATGCTGGCTTAGTGGTTGTCCATTTATCCGGATCCTCTCTCTGACGGCAACAAGATGTGGTGATGAATAGAAGCCTGTCTTGTAACCATGATGACGTAAGATGGACTCACAGAAGGCACAAGTGGATCCCTTGCCCTTTGTTCCAGACACATGAATCACTGATAATTCATCCAGCTTCTCTAGGCTTACCCCAGATCTAAAAGAGTGCAGTGTATTCTGTATATATATATATATTACAGATAATATACGAGGCACATTCAAATTTAAACAAGAATCGATTTCTAAAACATTTATTCACAACACAATGGAAAAGTTTTACACACTACTTTTCAAAGTAGTCCCCGTTGACTGTAATGCACTTGTGCCAACTTCCTGGAAGTTTCGTAATTCCAATTTCAAAGAAGGTTTTCAGTGGCTCCTGTATCCAATGTTGCACACCTGCAATGACCTCACCATTATTCTCGAATCTCTTGCCTCCTAAATACCCCTTCATTGGTCCAAACAAATGATAATCAGATGGAGCTAAGAGTGGACTGTACACTGGATGAGGCAGTACATCCCACTTCAGTTTCAGTAGAGTTGCCATCATTAAAGTGGCAGTGTGAGGACGAGCATCGTCTTGGAGGAAGCAAACTGAATCCTGCCTCTTTCTTCGCTTTGAGTGTATTGCTGGCTTCACTTTTTCATTCAGGACAGTTGAATTATTTTGCACATTGATAGTTTTCTGGCCAGCCAGAAGGTCCAGATGAAGGACACCCTTTGAATCCCAGAACACATTAGCAATGACCATCCCTGTTGAAAAAATTGTTTTCACTTTTTTTGGGGGTGGAGAATGGGTGTTTCCACTGCTATCTGCCCTTTTTGATTCAGGAGTGAAATAGTGCAACCAGATCTCATTAGAGGTCACAACTAAGTCAAAAATTTGGCTCCTTCTCCCTCGTATTGTTGCAAAAGTTGAATAACAGCACATAAATGTCTTTCCCTCTGCTCTGCGGTCAGGAGCCGTGGGACCCACCTTGCGCTCACTTTACTGACTAC
This sequence comes from Coptotermes formosanus, assembly GCA_013340265.1. Lineage (NCBI taxonomy): Eukaryota > Metazoa > Arthropoda > Insecta > Blattodea > Rhinotermitidae > Coptotermes > Coptotermes formosanus. The sequence continues at coordinate 616,206 of BLKM01005761.1, forward strand.
TAACTCATTGTGCAGAATTTCTTCAACACTGCCTACACTAATCCCTACTTCCTGTGACAGTTGAAGAACAATTATTTGACGATTAGCCCAAATCAGTTCACCAGTTTTCAAAACATTGTCTGGATTGACACGAGTTCTTGGTCCCCAGGTGTGAAGTAAATTCTCAACACGATCTCGTCCTTGTCAAAATGATTTCTGCCAGCTAAGCACCCTTTGCTCTGACAAACATTCATCCCCAAACTGTGCTTGAAGCCTGGTAAAGATTTCAAAAGGAATGATGTCTTCCTTCATGAGAAATTTGATAATTAAATGCCGCGCAACACTGCTGGGTATTCCTCGTTCTGCAATCCTGATTGCACTTGATGGTTGAGGTGGACAGGGACCCGACTAGTGCAGACTTTAAGTTTAAACATGTCGTAACTTGTCAGTGCAAGCACGTTCATCCAAGTTGATCTGTGCTCAAAAGGGAACTAAATTCTCGTTTAAATTTGAATAACCTATGTAATACGTACCAACTATTACATGAAACTAATTAGAATATATGAAAAGGCAAAGCAAGAAGGGGAAATAAAATCACATTTGATAAAGTACAGGAAACTCCTACTCCCATATCCTCAACAGGTTCACACATCAATTACCTACCACAGGTTAACATTTTTACCAAATTCACACAGATAATCCAAATCATAATTTCTGCAACATATGCACACCAATTAAACACATCAGTAGATGAACAACCTTATTCAAAACATGTATCATCCAACATCGTACAATGCACAAACCCATATGCAAATAACAGAGGCAATATTTTATCTAACCCAATACATCACTTCCCACTCAGACCCTTTTGCTTCAGTGCTGGCAGGGTTTAAACTGCCACCATTCCAATTTGTTATGTCTGGGTCACACATTTTAGTTTAATGCGCTTAGTCAGTATTAGTTTTGTATTCACCATATACAAAGAAGGTGCTGAAAACAGTCTCCCTCAGCTCTCATATAGGTGTCATAACTAAGAAACATGTTATTCATTAAATGCCTAAGTTTTGCTGGGGTGAAGGGTTATTCATACACTCTATAATTTAACCCTTAAAACACCGGCAGTCATGTATGTGAACACACATAAAAAAACACCCCCAAAATTAATTTTATACATGTAGGCAACAAAGAAATTTACTACATTTTTAAGACATGCAGCACAATATGTTTTATTTTCCAAAAAATGTCATTTACTTCACAATTTTAACTTCTTCTGTTAAAACAATACTCATGTTTTTCATAAACTGTGAGCTAAAATTTACATGCCAACCTGGTCAGATAAAGGTTAATATGACCCCACACATAAAAGTCGCACACGTTCAGGCCTAGCAAATAAGGATACCACAATCCCTGCTTCTTACTGTCAAAAAACATACTGTACAGCACACAGAACTGTTTATGGTATGAACAGATGCACTGTCTTGCTGAAAAAAGCAGTTCTTTCAAGGATGGACAGACGTTCAAGCAGTAGTGTCAGAATGTGTTACGTACTGGTATGAATTTATAGCTTCCAAAAAATGGGTCCAATTATTGTAGATGAAATCACAATTGGGCAAAGAGCTAAAAACTTTGAACAACAGCACTTAATCTGCAATAATTTTTAGCACAACCCTAAAAATTACATACCTCATCAAGTATGTAACAGTTTCTTCCAACTTCTTGATCTCTGAAGCATGGGATGTTCTGTCTTCATTCATCCGTTCTTGTATAAGAGCTCTGTTAGACTGTAGGGAGTTTAGTGCTTTCACAGCTTCCTATAAATGACAAAAATACATATTATTTAACAAGCTTGGTGGTTTATAGCATGTGGAACAAATACGGCTCCCTAGGAATAATAAAATTAAATACCAACAAAAATGAATTGACCATAACATAAGGAACAAATATGAATAACTATACATATCTGTACATATGTATGTGTCCACAGATATTATTTTAACTGGTTGGAATATATAGATAACATTGTTAATTATATGTGTGACTATTACATTTGAATAAAGTACAATGGTTAGGATGAGGTCCTATTCTTAATTCAAAACACTTTCACTATTCTGCTAGAGTGTAAAGCCTTGTGACTTAATCTGCCAGTGGTTCCAGTATTAGAGATTATCCCATCTTTCAACTGCTGCCAGTCCATCACAACCTCATAAACACTCAGAAATCCTTGGTCCACTCTTTCAGATTTATTGTACATTATCACAAAAGTAACTGAGCTTTAACGTTCTCGTGGCCGTGTGTGTCCACATTATGGTCTTTGGAATATGACGCCGTGTAGTTTATAAGCTGAAAATCAACGCTGCAGGTTCCTACAAAACCTTGGTACCCATCTGCCAAACAGCATGATGGTCACATAACAGAATACCGCGATCTTGATTACTACAGCAGTGTATTTACATTTATATGCATGTTTCACAGTGAATTCCATACGAATTACGAACACCACGTGGATAAGACAAGCAGACAACTGTACTTTCTTTAAACAACACACTGCTCCAATGGCACAATTTCTAACCTTATAATGCAGTGCTGGTTTCTGTGAAAACATTATTAAAATGTCCTAAGCCACAACAAAATATAAGCACAATGCATCACACATACTGTCGGTTACAAACAGCAATGCAGAATTCCTAATTACGACATCATCGCAGTGGCCTTGAATTTGAATTTCGATGGATTCTAGTACCATGTTCTACCAACATAACTATTGAAAATTGAGCACTCGTCAAGTCAACTTAATATTACAATATCGATAAAGACGGAAGATACGATTACGTGATGTTTTACGTACCTTGTAATCATAAATATCGGGAACAGTGTGAATTTGATGATTAGCTGCTCCAAGGCATTTGTTACATTTTGTTGAACTACGGAATAATCCGCGCATGGCGATAGAGTACAGTGTGCTGCGGATGGACAACATAACAAAAACTGGTTGAAAGTATATTACATCAGCACAATAAATTAACTGAGAGTCGACATACGTCACGGGTCAAAACTGGAATCCAAAAGTCCAGCGCTCGAGAATTTCGTCATTCAATATAGGTCACACATCGGAACCAGACGTGTCCATTGCCGTTACACACTGGTAAGGTTATGTGATGCAGCCATGATTGTTTCTGCTGTAACACTAGACTGTTTTACAGTTCTCCATTCACTGACACTCCGCAATACTATTACTTCTTTATCCAAAGCGGTATTTACAAGTGAATATGCAAATGTGGTCAAATAGTCTACAGGCCATCGTCTGTGCCCGAACGTGCTCCACACACCGAAATCCGCGATTAACGTGGTGTGCCTAATTAGTCAATTTTAAGTGCCGCTGAAAAAAGAGAACGTATGTGCATTGTTGCTTTTATTAATTAATAATAATAGGGTCTATATACAAAAACCGTTTGTAAATGGTAATAGCCGCAAATATAGTTATTTAGTAAAAAGTTTCTTACAAAAGTATCGTTTGATTGAGGGCAACCACTTTAGCTTCGGCAGTAATTACACATACGTGACGGTTCCAGATCAATCGGTTAGTCACCGTGAAGGCCCAGGTCCGAACCCAGGCAAGGAAGGAATACAGCTCCACTTATTCTGAACCTTGGCATGAGACGGGGGTGATTGGTCAACCTCATGCCCCGGTTGCATTACACCCAGGAAAGAACCCCAGTACTCTTTCAGTACGAAGCCGAGCAGGCCCCAGAGTTAGTTTAAACATTCTGGAGAAGGGAAAAAGCAAACATCTACATCTGAACTGCATATAAACCATCTGTTTTTATATACATTTTATAACAAGATACTGCCATGTTGTATGTGTAATTTTAGTTTTTAAATGTATCCCTGCAGATGTGTTCTCCACAGATACCTCATAACAAGGAAGATCAATAATAACGAATACGAGGAATCAATCATAAGGAAACACATAAAACCACTAACACTCACACCGGGCGTCTGAGCAGAAACGTCCTAAGGGCTACCGCCAAACTGAAAAACTGTTGCATACAGGCCATCTAAGATAAAGTACATCCATTATTCCACCTCAAATGAGGATTTTCAACATTTTATAGTATTTCAGCAGAGAATTTTAACAAAATTTTAATGGGATTTATGGGCTAGTGAAACATGACTTTATATGCTTTAATACAGCTCCAAAGAGGAGAGAAGCAAGGCTGCATATCACACTTGTTGTTCCCCTATAGGGAATAATATATAATTGTTCCTTTTACTGCATAAGATACATTTATCTGTGAGTTTTGTAACTTTCTTTTATGTAAAAAAAGGGGGTAGGCCTCATCCCAAACACCTTTTTTTTATAAATTTTGTATGTATGCCTGATGATGGCCTTTGCGGGCCGAAACATGTAGCTTTACGATATAACGTTAACAAAGGGAAGAGCTGCGTTTGACTGAGAAAGTTGAATATTGAAACAGAGCATTAGTTGGTATGAACTTGTGCTTCCTTAATGATTATGCACGGTATGAATAATATAAAGTGGTAGTTTCTCTCATACCTTGGTACCCACCTACAAGATTGCAAGGTGCATTAACCCAGAAGACTACAATCTGAAACCTTTTACATTTTCAACTGCATTACAAAGAACAGAGGTGAGGGGTTGGTGTGGAATAGTTGGTAAACGTGTTACCTAATGCTACGTTGCAGTTACGCTACAGTTTCACGTAGTACAGGGCACTATTTAACAACAAACACAGCTATATGTCATCTCTCGCAACACATTTCTGTGGATTAATGTCAATTATCTGGAATGATCTCACTTCTTATGTGATGATGCTACTAGTGCATAAAGAATGCTGGGATGAAGGGGCAAGGACTTTTTAATTTTGAAAATATGGCTTACACTGAAGTCACAGAAATTACTCATCCTAAGACGACATAACAGCTTCAATTTGTAATACATATATATTAAAATAAACATGGTTGACGTGAGAATATTTGTTTTTGTCAACACCTGTGAAAATGAATCCTCGCACACACAGCGTGCCCACCTTCTACCTAAATATATGTTAGACTTCACTACAATGAATTCAACTTTTTAAGGGTCATTATTTTATCTGAAAACTACTGGTTGCCACTTCCTGTTGGCTCGTTCATTGTATTAACATGACCCACTCAACCAACGACTGATATGTACAGCATACTCACGATAAATTATAGTTGTCAGATATAATGAGGACCCTGTATTTTAAGCATCATGCTCAATAATATGAAACAGGTATTGCAAAACAAGTAACATGACTGTCAAGAGCCTGTGCACTGATGGGAGGTGGGAAGTTTACGCTGGTTAACAACCTTACTTCAGCATTTGTGAAGACACATATACAAGGTGTGGATGGTCCAAAGCTTGTAACATTATTCAACAGACATTCCCTGCATCAACATGCTTAAAGGTTTTCTACAGAAATGTTCACTGTAATACACTTGTTTTAAAACAGCACAAAGTTAATTATATTTTTTTAAATGTTCTGAATTCATGATTCTTAAATAACATGAAGCTGAAGCAGGTTAACTTGTAGTGGCAACATTGGTGCAGATATTCATTTATATCCTGCAAGTACACTACCACACTACGTATTATGCGTACATTCACTTACTAGGCCACTAGCATGAAAGAACACCATGAATGCACACAAAGTGAAAAACACCTCCAACATAAATGCAAGCACAAAACACTGTATGGCACACTATGAAACTAAACAGTGGGAATGTGTTGCACCTCTTATACATAAAGTTGTCAAAACATTTGCTTTGGTGAACAAGTTAATTTCCTTATACTGTATGGTAAAGTGTATTTTCATGTTCTAAGATCTACAACACAGTATGTAAACAAAATTCAGTCATTATTCTAAATTACAAATAACCATACACAATGAGATCTGTGCTCTTCTAGGTTATAATGCAGCGTCGAGTGGTAATCCTTTACCGATGTTTCAGGACAATGTATTGGTCCCATCTTCAAGGTCAAGAAGCCAAGAAATCCAAGTCCTTGGACTTCTTGACCCTTGAAGATGGGACCAACACATTAGTAAAGGATTACCACTCAACGCTGCGTTGAAAATATTACTTGCATTATTTGTTCTGTTGTCTCATTCAATTTCATCTCCAATTACACCATTTCTGTGTGGAAGGTCACACAATTAAAGTTCTCGAATGTGGATACGTATAAACACTGAATATAGGCAACTTACACTACAAAAGAGGAATTACCAGAGAGGAGATACGCTAAAAGAATGAACAGCATATACAGATATGAATCACAGTTTAGATGACAGCTCTTATATGAGTGAAGTCAGATACACTGACATTGAATCACAAGTCAATAAGAAGTTTACTTTTATATCAAGTAAACTGTATCTCTCAGTTAAAACTCAATTTTCTATGATTTTGTAGTACAGGCACACAAAAAGTGGTGTGACAACCACCAATGAAGGAGCAGAGGTAGAGTGCCACACCTCACCCTTTGCACTACAGGCAAATAAGTAGTCACTATATTCTGGCCATTTTACCTTCAGTACCCACTGGATAAGAGGCTGGGTGGGTTTTAAAACCGGTCTGGACACTGTAGAGAACAAAAAAACTCCCTGACCAGCTGGGAATTGCCCAGTCATCCAGCCCACAGCTGGTTACTATGCGCAGCTATACCGGCTCACAATGGGTAACATGAAACTTACTAAAATGAAGAGTTCCATTACACTTGGTAGGCCTACAACAGCAGTGCAGATTAAGAGAACCAAATGTAAGAAATCCCATGAAGCAGAGTTCTTCTTGAGATGCTAATACTTCCTCAGTGGTGTCCTTCCTTTAGGTTTCCCCATGAATATCCTGTGTGAATTGCTCTTTTCACACATATATGCCATGTGCTCCGCCCATCCCATTCTTTGACTTGATCATCCCCATATTTGATGAGGAGTACAAATCATGAAGCTCCTTACTGGGCAGTTTTCTCCATCCTCCTGTTACTTTCTTCCTCTTAGGCCAAGTGTCTCCCTGAGCACCCTATTTTTCGACACCTTCTGACACTGTTCTTCCCTTAACGTCTTAGACCAAGTTTCACACCCATACAAAACAAGTGGAAAAATTACAGTTGTGTAGGTTTTAGTCTACGTGTTCTTAAATAACAAATGGGAAGACAACAGATTCTAGACCAAATGATGCAGACATTGTCCAAATTTAGTCTACTCTCAACTTCTTCCTGCATGCAACAGTTCTGATATGTTAGCTGTCTTTTATGACATCCTTTTGTCATGCTGTTGATAAGACATGAACATACACACATATGGGTTTCTCAGAATTTGCTTCCAGACCAAATTTCTTACTAGCAGCTAATAAAGTTTATGTGCTTTTATTTACATTATTTATATTTTGACCACACAGATCTTCCAGATATAAACATTTAAATAAAAAGTGTTTCAAAGTATGAACTGTACAGCATCTGTAAAATTTAAGCTTCAAACACATATTTCTAACCAACAAAAACAGAAATATATTTATGACATTCATTCATGTAACATGTGAATTGCATTATGTGCCATGATATGCAGTCACGTGTACTGTATACTACATGACCAGAAAACTTTCTTAGGATTCTAAGTATCAGCCAAACAATTTAGAAACCGGGCATCAATAATCTAAATGTTCTCTGTACATTCTACCTGCCAGTGCGTTTATTACCACCTTGATGCCAGTGGTCCCCCCACCTCAAACCACCTGACTTTGTCCAAGATGTCGCCTGTCAAACTGGTGTCTGCACTGCCACATGTATTTTTAGTGAACCTTAAGCTGATTAAATTAATGCCCCATAAACAATATGAATAATCAAACTTCTGAACTTGTACTTTCAGAATGTCCAGTCTCATTAACTGAAGTGATAACAATTCTGTCTTTCATAAAACAAATTTTTCTTTTGACACACTACAGCAACAAATCATTATGGATACAACTACTGGTGTCTTTTCTTGAATAAATTTAACAAATCCAACATCCTTTTCTTATAAAACTACAGTAGAGTCTATTTACACCTATACCTAAATCGTCAACGGCATGAGACTTATTCTCTCATTCAGTTAAATGTCTACTACAAACACAGTGACCTCAACAACATCAACTCTTCTTGCAGCAGTCTGCATTGTAAGAGAGGTACCAGACGTGCTAATTTCTTGAGGTTCAGGTTGCCAATTGTGATGACATATACGCAGGTTACGCAGTTTCTTTGGTAAAGGGTAACTGTTGACAGTATCTACTCACAGCTTCACATCCAGTATCATAACACTGTACATTTCTTATACCTTACTTTACAAAGAGGATATTAATGTACTCCAACATAAAATCAAAACATTACCCAAACTTATACAAATAATTAAGTTTATTACTTTACAAGATGACCACTTGTATGCCATTAACATTTTTCCAGACTGATAAATTCTACCTTGGAAAGGAAATATTAACTTATGTACAATTATCTTTCTGCTCTGTATTATTTTTAAAAATGTACTAAATGGTCAATGTAAATCAAATTCTGTTCAAGAATGCTTACAGTGAAATACATGTAAATATATGAATCATGCTTCTTTGGACAGAAAGTGGAGAAATGCAGGTACTTCTCTGTACCCATGACATTCACCATGCTTTGAACCTAATTACCTCATGTTTTGCCCAAAATCTTAAAACACTAGTTATGTTGTGTGATTTCAGGCTTCAACCACAGTGTGAATGAGGTCTTCACTCTTCTGGGATGTTACTTATTGCTGACTGGTAGTCAATTATGGGTGATTCAGGACAGCCTATCTCTGTCGCACAGCAACACATCTCTTCTGACAAACAACTATCATATCTAATTAACAATGTTAGCCCCAGAAGTACCTGCCTACACAAAATCCAAAATGTTTTTACACAAAATCTGAAAATTTTTTACCTACAAAACATACAAATGCAGCTGCTGAATGGAATTCCCCTTTGTGATAGTGTTACAAAATGTTCCAACATTCATAACAGTACCAATAATCAGAACCTAGTACAATCTGTTTCTATGTTCAAGTCTAAATTATGCATGCAATTCTACTTTTTAAGTAAACTTTTCAACATATCCCTCAGCAGTGAAAAGACACTGTGTAGAATTCAATGCAGACATCATTTACTGTCCCGTACAATCTTTTGTAATTACTGCAATAAAAATAACATTACGTACTGCAAGAAGCAGTCTTGACTTCAACACTAAAATTAAGTGCAAATTTCCCTTGACTTACACATACATGCACCCATGCCAAGTATGTGTGTGTTTATGCATGCACGTGTGCCCTTTCCTTTCCAAGGAGATAAATTATTGTCCAGGAATACATTTTTAAGAATGATAGAAAAGAAACCTCTCTTGATAATTATGCGGCCACAGAATACAACCTGAGGTGTAATTTATTTTGACCTATGTATGGAGTACAGCATAAGGATCCTGGGATGCCTGTGACACTGTGCAGTTTCACCACTAGTATAGGGCACAACTGCAGTTGAATACAATCACGAACAGTACTCAGAGATCACCAACAGTATGATAATCCATACCCACATTCAAACTGCATGAATACCCAGTGTATGAACCACACCAAGTTCCATCATGTGGGAGGGTTTAGGGGGCAGTCCCATAGTCCAGTGCTCCGCGTCCTCTCCCACGCCCTCTCCCCCTGCCTCTGCCCCGCCCCCTCCCCCGCCCCCGTCACCTACGTCCCTCTGGCATTCCTATGTTGCTTGTGGTCTTCTCCAAGAATGCCAATGGCCCTTGTAACACTCCACCTGGCCCCTGAGTGGGAAAACCAGGGGGACCCCGTGGACCTGCAGGCTGCTGCATGAACATCGCTTGCTGGGGTGACACCATTGGACCAGGACCCCCACTACCAGATGCTACAGAGATTCCAGGCGGACCCTGCAACCAAATGCATGCCGTTTCAGTGAGAAACCCACATGGGGCTCACTGAAACATCCAAAAACAAATAAAAATTCTAAATAAAAAGTAAATAACACTGAAAACTAAAGAAAAATTACAAAATAATCTGTTAAGGTTTACATAACTGAAAAGTTTAAATTACTCTAAAAAAATTTAAAACAAATTTCATTTATTAAAAAACCTAAATATACTTCCAAATTAATGTTAAAAAAACTACATAATGTCCAAATAAATTGTAACTATTCAATCAAATTATTTAATTAAAATATATAAAGGTGTTATCAAAACAAATATCTTCATTGTAGAGTCCATGAAGTTAAACAGAAACAGAGTTACCAAAGTTTCTGTAATTTATGTGTCACAATTCATCCCCTCCTATCTACAAATGAAAGAATGAACAGTGCATAACTTTCTTAGAATTCATGCACTACATTTTGAATAGCATGTATATTCAACTACCAAACTAGCAAAAAATGCAAGAACCATACCAGTAAATACAAAGTACTGGTAAAATATTCACAAGCTGAGATAAATCGCAAATATTACTGCTCATAATTCTCTTCCAGGTAATAGTAATTGGAATCCAGACTTGCACAGAATCTCGAACATCCATCCAAAATGCAGACTGCATGGACTAATTAACTTTAACCCATTTTATTAAACTTACGCATTAGTCATAGCAATAATGAGACAGGTCGAGACAGCATAATCAGTATAGCGACTTGCTATGGGCTGGATGGTCTGGGGATTGAATCCCAGTGGAGGCGAGATTTTTGGCACCTGTTGAGACCAGCCTTGGGGCTCAACCAGCTGGTACTGGGTCAGTCCCGGGCGTAAAGCAGCCAGGGCATGGCATTAACCACTCACCCTCATCTAGTGCTGAGGTTAAGAAAAGGGTAGAGCTATACCTCTACTCCCCCTCTATGACTTCGTGGCAGGTTATAGGGTGAACTTTACTTTTTTATGGCAATGTGTCAAATTTGTCCTGACAGCATACAGTCCATGCTTATTGTAAATGACCACCTATGACAACTTAAAAAGATTTAAGCTGACATTTAGCTTTCAGTGTGTGTGAGTAAAATTAATGCCGCTTACTATTATAGAAAGCTAACTAATCTGTGAATTTACAACATGTGAGGATGCTGATGGTGCTCTTAGTTATGTAATGTGACGAGTGAATTGTGGAACATTTGCTACAGTCAACATATACATAAAACAGTCAATGCAAGAAAATGATTTTTTCCAGTGGTCTCTGTTACACTAATAAAGCAAGTTGGGGTATAGTGGACAAACTGAAACTGTTAAGAGAAGATAATTAATGAGAGCATGATAAAATAAAAAAACCTAAGGCTGGAACACTATCAAAATGTCCTGTATTTTCTCCACAGTATGCTACCTGTTGCTGCAACTGTTGCTGGTGGATCTGTTGTTGTATTTGTTGCTGCTGAATCTGCTGTTGGAGTTGCTGCTGCTGCTGTTGTATTTGTTGTTGTTGTAGTTGTTGCTGCTGCAGTTGCTGTTGCATATTACTAGGCATACTGGGTTGTGGAGGTGCACCTGTTGAGGGTGCTGGGGGTTGGGGTCCTGCAGTTCCATTGGGTAAGCCTGAGGGGGCAGGTCCCTGTGCTGGAGACTTTGCCCAACCTTGAAGGTCAGCAAGCAAATTCTGCCACACCGCAATTTTTTCATAATGCCTCTTTATCAACTCTTCTTTCCGTACCAATTCCAGCCGAAGTTCATTTATATCCTGAATACAAAAAATCATCACTTAAATGCAGTACACTATTTTTGGTATTACTCACAAGACATTACTGAAAGCAGGAATGGCAAACTCCTGACACAAAAGTGAAATGAGTGATGGTGGATTACTCTCTCCTTACCTCAGTGATCTAATACAGACATGTAATTTTTTTTAAATATACAAGACCATCTTTCACACTATATTATTTGTTTAATATGCATTTAAATGTGAGAACGTCATTCCGCTGGGATATTGCATTCTATCATTACATGTTCACAGCCCAGCATTTCAAGGCAGTGGATTGCTGAACCTCGAATCTACAGATTTTAACCTAGGAAATTATGATTTGTGGGGTGCAATGAAAGCTGAAAATTTAAAAGAACAATCCATGTTCATTGCAAAATCTTAAACGAAAAAAAAAAAAGCAAAGAGAAACTGCTAACATTTCAAGACGAGCTCTGCGTGTTAAGAAATACTTTCAGGTGTGAGGCCTGATTCAAAGCCGGAAACTGGCACTTCAATATTCTTCCATGAAATAATGGTTGCCTCACTGCATGGGAAAAATGGACTCCAAATTCCTGGTGCATGCAGGCTTTGTATAAGATAAACCTCATGTAACAACTGCCATGATCAGGGATATAGTGGGACAATCTGCATTACATACTGTTCTCTCAAAACATCATGCAGCAGATTAGCACAGCAGCATACACTTTGATACTGGGAAATTCTTGGCACACATCTTGGACAAACGCCGGATATTATCAGATTTTTGTGGTTTCTTAGTCAGTATTTACAAGTGGTGCAGAACACTACTTATTCATCTCACATCCTTCCCAGTGAAAAGTACATGATTACCCTCACATTTCATATAACACTGCACAAATTAGTCTGTCAATATAACAGCCTACAAGGCTTGAAAAACGTTTACCTCTTTCACGATTAATTCTGGTTTTAAAGCTGACAAAAGAAACCTCTTCTGCAAGAAAAAGGCCTCCATCTGACGAGCTAAATCAATAAAACGTAGAATTGTGTTATCCAACTCGACACGAATTTCATCCTTTTCCATTGTTGGCTGTACTTCTTCTTTGGTTAACACGTACAGACACGACTGAGGAACAAATAACACACAAAATATATCTTCGGGAACTTCCTTCAATACATTTAATAAACAACCTACGACTAGTAAAAAGTGACGTAAATAATACCTGAAAAGCTTCTTCAAATTCGTCAACCAAATTTCCATTACCATTCGTGGTAGCCGCCATCTTGGCGCTGTCCACAGTTCTCCCATGTATTATCCGCTGACGGAACGAAGATGAACTACAACGTCATTGATTTGAGGCACGGACCACAGATGTTGTCACTGATTCAGGGGTTTTGGGATCTGACCGTGTGTCGCTACGGTGGCGTTTCCCGAAGTTTCGGAGGCGCGTAGTGCTACAGTTGCGAAACGTCGAAACGAAACTGAACTAAAACTTGTCAGTAAACTTAACGGACCACGGATTTATGACGATATTAACTGAATATACCCCCCCCCCCTCTTGCGGTCGACGGTATGAGTACTTTGACGCAGGCGTGGGGCGTGGGTGGTCAAAGGATCCTGAGGACCATGCCAACGGTAGCTTAGCTGTTAGCAGGGCCTGCGATGCGCGACAGGTCAAAGGTGATGGCCCAGACAAAAAGGGATACCCTCGTCCTCCAGGTTGGGGGTTGGCAACCTCGCCCCATAAAACGTGACAGGAATCCAAGGCCCCATGTGGGGCTGTCGCGCCATAGAAGAAGAACTGAATACGAGTACCATATGGCAGAGTTGGCGCAATCAACAGCATAGATTATGCTAACTATAGCCCACGTCGTACACGATAGTAGATGGTCTGGGTCGTACACTTTGCCTAAGCTAGAGCATGGTTATCCATCCCGTGGCACGCCAGGTTGTCCTATTTGGCCCGCGGCCGAAATCGTCGGCTAGGTATTCAACTGATTGTGATTTTTACACGTGCGGCCCCAGAACCCGTCCACAATAACCGTTGTGGCTTTTCGCCAAGAAGGTTGGATGTCCCTGCCCTATAGCCTTATTGAGATGAGTATATCACTGAGCATGACGTGGACAGGGTATACAGCTTACATGGATGAGGTGGTAAATGCTATGAACTATTGGTCGGACAAAATGAAGAGAAGTTATAAATTACAGGGCGGGTGGTGGGTAACTGTCGAAAGGGAGGGACAGCCCGCTTCTTCCAGCGAAAACCCCTGCCAAGACTGCAAACTCCTCATACAGGAACAGTGGGCCTACACACTTCGTAAGAATGCCAGCTCTCATGGTGATTCAGGGTTAATGTTGATCTTTGACACTAAGGTACCAGCTTTTTGGAGGAATATATTGCCTCCATTTTCAGATGTACTCTGACAACACAGCAAATACTATGCTCCTCTGCATTCTGGATATTGCACATGTTAACTCTGTCCACAGCTGAGGTCAGAGTAAAGAAAACAATAATTATAACTTACAAAAATCATTCAAATATAGATGAAACCTTCAGAACTATAATTCTACCCACTGCTTTATACAGATGTGGAAAATACGGTGCCTACCCAACAGGAATGAACAAATTGTGGGTGCTTGAGTACAGGTTGATGCAAATATTTGCAAAAAAGAAGGATTAAGTAACAGCTGGGCAAAACTGCACAGTAAGCTTCACAGTTCTTACTCATCACTGAATACTTGTGATGAAATGTGCACAATCTGCTGGAAGTAGCCACACATGTGGGTGGTCAAAACCTGAATGTTACTCCATGATAATGCCCTGGCAAATTGTGCCATTCTCATTCACCCAAGAACCAGCAAATCATGGCACTATTGTGCTACCACACCCACCATATTCTCCAGACATCCCCCATGTTTCTTTCTTCTGTTAGCATAATTGGAGAACATGCTGGGTGGTTGTGGTCACTGTCTGAACAATGCAGACATGTCACGGCCACTACATCAGAGAGTCTTCACTCAATTGAAAAAGATGCATTCCGGAACTGCTATCAAGACCTCTGTGTCACTGGCAGAGGTGCATTAGGGCAGATGGAAGATGTTCTGAAGCGAGGTTCATAACATGCATGCGTTTGCCACATATCATGACTCCAATGAGTAATCTGGGAACTTTCTGGCTCTAGCAGTAGAACCACAAATCTAAGCAACAGCATTAATTCCTGCTTGGAACTTCCTGTTCTTACTGTAAGGGCAGAAACAAAGGCAAAATCATCCAATGCTTTTCTCAGCTGAAGTTAACAGGATGTTTCATAGAATATTATTGGTGAACAAAATTATCCTGAAAATAGATATAAAACTAAATGCATTAAAACAAAACATTATTATTTATGTCATCGGCAGCAGGGTAACAGCCATTCCAGCTTCCGACTTCATGGGCATTGGTCTCTCCAACTTTGCCTTGCGTGACCTATGTCTCTTCTGCCAGTCAGAATACGTTCATTCTTAATACACAGTGTCCACTTGCATCTATAATCCACAATATAAATAATAAATATAAATAAAGTTTTGTATATAGCGCAGTGTGCTTAGAGTATGAAGATGAAAGGGAATGGAAAATCAGCTCACAGGAGTAGTCAGCTTTTTAACATCTTTCAATATCTTATACTTTGTTTATTATGACAAAACACTTGTTCACGTCTGGCTTCTGTGCATATAAGTTGAATAAGTCTTCGACAGAGTATATAGTGGACTTACACAAGAATCCTATGATTAATGGAATATCAATAATGAAGTTCATTTATAATGTTTCAAACATTAGGTATTTCTCCATACAGCGGGGTATTGACAACTTTTCCAATGCTGGGACTAGAGGTTGACCAAGGTACTGCCTCACTGCTAGTCGACACATCTGCTGAAGTGAACACACTTGCAGTGGAGCTGAGAAATAGAAACAAACATGAGTTGAGCAAGCTTCTTCAGTGTTGTCATTACATATACCAACACAGAACTTGACAGGTAATATTGGTTATCTAGATGATTATGGTGGGCTGGAAATGTGGCTTCATTAGCAGAAACATAAAGTACACAAAAATTTTAAAGTGGAAACAGGTTTTGAGTATGTGAACTGAAGTGGCTTTAGTATTAATGGTACTGAAGCTTCAGGTCCTATTAACACAGGAAGTGATTCACAGTAAATGTCTAAATAAGCTGCTGGTTAAAACTGTGTAGCATTATGGAGAAATGAGAATACATAATGCCGCATTAAGCACCAAAACCAGACTAACAAAAAATGGCCTCCATCCTGATGGCAATACCCAGAGCCAGAACATCCCTTTTGATGTACGAATAATTTATTCATACTATTTACATTTTTGCTAAATAATTTGATTTACTGCACTTAAAATAGTCATTCTGTTACAGTTTGCATGTAAGATCTATCTCGCTGATACATGATTAGGACATTTTATTTTCATGTCTCTCAAGAAATGTCTAACGCACACATCAAGAATTACAGTACAGCCACTTCAAATTTCAAGGGTTTCTTACAAAACGTATATCACGTCCATCAGAATTTTAGATCTATAAATGTAACGGGAAACTTCCTGTAAAAACCCAAGCCTCATTTCAATCAAATTTGATGTGTACAAAATCAGTGAAGTATTACTAATGACATTCTGGAGTTGGCACAGTTGCTGATGTCTGTTCTAAAAATCTGGCTGGCATCTGTATCCTATTGATTAAATGGGTGGCAGAAAATTACTGAAATTTGTACACACTATTCAGCTGTTCGAGCAACTCTGCAAATGCTGTGAGTCACATATGAAGTCTGAATAGCTTTTATTACAATATTCACAGACTAGCACACATACTTACCCACTACTGCATCATCAGCCTTTCTCTGAATGTCTCTTCTGGTCTCAGCAAAATAATGCTGCACCTTCCAGTACAGGTTAGGCTCTGTGATGCCAAGACTTAGCAAAAGCTCTATCATGTCTACTATCTGCATGTCAGCACGTCGAACCAGCTGATCATGTGTCACAAGATATCTTAACAAATCATTCGGTGAACCACTGCTGCCAGCCCGTAACAACTGCAACACTCCAGAACAATGGCCTGATGCACATGCTGCTAAAAGGGCGTCAGGAACTCCTGCAGAACTGTAAACACAACAAAATTTGTCTTGTAACTTGTGCCCCCTTACTAAGCCCACATCATGAGAGTCCTGTCCTTCTAAAGAAGTTCCACATTGCCCCCAGACTCAGACCTCTAATGTCCTTAGGGCCCATGAAAAAGATCCCAGATAAATATGCCTGAGTGTATCGAAGGATTCACACTCACACAAACACATGGGTTGAGGTTTCCTCCCCAGCCCCGTTGCACATCTTTCAAAGTCCCAGAAATGAAGCTCCCCTTCAGGTTCCCCTACAGAGCTCCTGCATTGAGAAAGATGCTCCATCTCCAGAGACCTCTCTACATATCTCTCAAAGTCCCCAGCAAAGAAGCTTCCCTCCAGGTTCCGCTTACGGAGCCCCTACATACAGAAAGACGCTCCATCTCCAGAGCCCTCTTGACACATCTCTCAAAGTCCCCAGAAAAGAAACCCCCTCCAGCTTCCCCTTACAGAGCCCCTATGTAGAGAAAGAACTTCCGTCTCCAGAGCCCTCTTTACATATCTTTCAAAGTTCCCAGTAAAGGAGCCCCCCTCCAGGTTCCCTTCTCAGAGCTCCATAGAAACAGTCGCTCCATTCCCAGAACCTTCCTCTACCTGTCTCTTTAAGTCCCTAGTGAAAATGCCCCCCTCCAGGCTCCCCATTGAGGCCCCTATGGAGAGAGATGCTCATCACCAGGGCCTTCTATACATATCTCTCAAAGTTTCCAGCAAAGGAACCTCTCTCCAAAGTCCCCATCGGGGCACTACAGAGAGAAATGCCCATCACCAGGGCCTTCTACACGTATCATTTAGAAAGCCCAGCAAGGGAGTCCCCCTCCAGGTTCCCCTCTCAGAGCCCCCATAAAGAGGGACGCTCCACCTCCAAAGCATGCTTTTACTTGTCTCTCAAAGGCCCAGGAAAGGATCCCCCTACCTAATGCCCCAACGGGGCCCCCATGGAAAGAGATGCTCATTCCTAGAGCCTTCATGCATTCAATTCATTCATTCATGGGGAAAGAAATATGGTCACCATCCGTGGATGGAAGGCCTACATACAGTGGGGTGCAGCCTGGTTCCCCAAGGGGATCATTTTGGACACTGCTGTTGACTACCCCAGTGCCATGCAGCCTTCGGCACAATACCTTCCACCTTGGCTTGGGTAGACCAGAGCCCCGTTAGCCAGCATGTGTCGTGGTAACCCTGTACAGGGTACCCACTCCACACCTGTTACCACCTCCCATGTGACCCAGGGTACAGATTGCCAGCATGTGTCAGGGTAGCCCCTGTCAGGGCAGCAAAGGGGGGTTGTATGACCAACAGCAAAGTACAGGCTGACTCTCGCCTACTGCTAGGAAATGACTTAACACGCGAGATAAAACTAGAGTAAAAGGTAGCAGTTACCGATTTCTGCTTTAGAAATACAATCAGTTGGTGGCAGCCTATCATAGTAGAATGGATCCAGTGTGTGCCTTCTCAGACACTACTGATAGAACCTCCTTTAAGAGCAATGAGCTACATATTGGTAACCCACCCTAGGGATGTACTACACTAGCATCTAAACACCCATCTCCAAGCATGCATGAGTCAGCCTGAAGACTGAAGCCCCAGCAAAGAGTGAAATATGTCCTCTGAGCAGTGACAAAAGTAGTCATCAGTATAAGAATACACACATCCTACTGCCAATTCCCTTCAGTAATCAATTTAAAGGACAGACATAGAGGGAAGTTTAGAAATCAAATTAATAAACCTAGTGGGCAAAAACATGACACAGCAACTTACGTTGTGGTGTACTCAACGTCAGCACCATGAGCCAACAACATATCCACACAGCGAGATTTAAGATGGCTATGTCTGGGCTCCAACATCACAGCAACTAATGGAGGCAGAGCTTTCTTTTGTGTCACATTTACTGGGAAACCTGCAGACCAAAGACAGTGCCACAAATACACACATGATAAAAACAGTGGTATAAATTACAGACTATGTCAGTTCAATTACCTCAGTAAAATAATTTAATAATGCATTATTTTATGTCAGGAGAGTCATATTTTTAATTCGGGATTGTGTATGTGCATGTACTTGTATAAGCCTTTCATGTCTAAGTATTACACGTGAAACTACATAATAATTTTGGATAATTCAGCCACTCAACCAAAGAACTGCTAAACTGAAAAGTGGATTGAATTTAACTCTGGAAGATACAGACACGTTTTAATAAACTACTGTCCATTTTAATTAACTTGTTACATTTTTATTTGTATTTTACTTGTATTGTATTTGTTAATGCATAAGGGACTTGTTGATACATGGAGCACCTTTATGCCCTTCTCTTTGTAACTGCCTGAAGCTCATTGATATTGGCCCAAGAGGACCAAAACACGTAAGAGACATAACTACAGACAATTAGGGGTTTCTCCCCAAATAAAGGGTATTTTGTTGTTTTAATTTCAGTGATTAAACACAGAAATACACGGCAATATGCAGCACTAGAAAGAAATGAAACTCTGGATTCTGTAAGAGGCTGAGAATGTTCTGACTAGCTGAGTGACTCTTGACATGTCAAGAAATCTGCTTCCCCTTTTAATTCCTTCATCTGAGACCAAATGCTGAGTAAATATTGTTCTGAGAGCAGTACCAATGGAATACCCATATAGTCAAAATTCATTCTTTGGGAATTTGCAGTCATCTATACTCCTGACAGTCATACATTGCAGACATCAGTCACTTCCCTCACTCCTTTTGTTTTATTCATCTTACGCTGAACTCCGGTGACAGAGACGAACACATGATGCCTACTGTTGATTAAAACAACTACCTATATAAGTGTGCCTCTGTGGATCAATTTGAGTTCTGTATTTACTGTCAAGTACCAGTTTTTTTTAAATATTTTGAGAACCTTTATTAAGTTTGACCATGCAGATCAAATAAAATTTATTAAATTTCCATGCACACCAACTGGAACTCCAATGAGTAATTTTAGAGACCAAGTAAACAGATAGGCATAACATCCCTTTGGTGCACTTATTCTTGCACTTTCAGCACAGAATGCATAACAAAACAGGTCATTACAGAAATAAATATTATATTACAGAGAACAAGAATTCATGGCATTTAATAAGAACTGACCCACAGAGAAGACCATGAGATGCGATCAGAAAGTTTCTGGACTGGCCACAAGATGACACTATGGCACTTAAAGACAGAACTCACCCAAATGTGTAGGTACAGTAGAATAAGCACAGTTATTTGCTGTTGATTTCAAAGTTCTGGCATGCATCACTGGGGAATGTGAACATGTGTTGTGCCCTCTGCAATTTCCACTCCTTCAGGAAACTGGACTTACAGTGTACACACGCCAAGTTTTGCTTCAGATTAGGCAAATTATTATAGAAAACTTTTTGATGTTAAAACTCACTTCAGAGGAGAAACAATGAGCATTTGATTGGTTCAAAAGCGGAATGACATGTCAAGAATGCCGAAGGTTTTAGGTGACCATCTCTCAGCAAAAGTACAAAGGACAAACACAGGTACAAACGAATGAGTTACAAACTGAGGTACACACTATGAACCAATATTTATACACAGACATTCTATGGTGTCTACAGTTAAGATGTACGATGAAAATCACCTGAGAAGTGGGACACTGGAGATCGGTTTCTTCACCAGAATGTTGCTCACACTCACTCTGTTTGGCGCAGGAATTTCTGGTCAACAATGGCATGATTAGTGTCCTGCAAAATCTGCACTCCCCAGACAGCACCCTGCATATTTTGTCCTCTTCCTAAACCCAAGATGGCACAGAAGGGAAGGAGATTTCATGACATAAACATGATTCAATAAGTAATACACTACACTTTCTGAGTTCTGAACACAGGATATTAACAAATGCTTCCAAAAGTGGTGCAACTGATGGATTTGGTGTATCAAGTAATAAGGGGACTACCATGAAGCATGGAATAGACAGCATATGCTGTCAATCATGGAGGAAAAAACTACTGTCCTCAAACTTTCTGATCATCCCTCTACAATCTTCAGGATTAAACTATAACTAATGGCTCATAGGTTGTAAGAATTACCATGTTTCAGTAGTAGTTCAAGGTATATAATAGCATCATCTTGTAATTTATCCAGTTTGGTGGACAGAAGGAAGCTGACTGGTGAAAATTCAGAATATTGCAATGCAATGTGAGGATAATTTTCTGCGCCAGTCTCAACATAGTGTACTGGAAGATGTAGAATATAGTCTCCTAAGCCACTTGACAGCAGAAGCTTCAGTACATTCAAGCTGTGAATCACAATACAAACGTGACAATGGTGGATCAGTGATCACAGGTTATTTAACAGTGCAGATGTTATACAGCATGGAATGGTAAGATGACTGTAACTAATAATTTGAAAGGGATGTGGAATGAAATGGCCATGGGATGTGTTAATGAAGGTATACTGTATCAGCTATGGAAGTTATTTGAGATTGTACTTTATATTTGTAGCCAAGGATCTGCAGCAAGGGATGTGGAAAATATACATTACAGGTCAGATAGCTTTTACTGGCTTCATGGCAAAGTGTATAAAAGTATGCTCCACTGAAGTAAACGTATGTTTAAAATGTGCTGTTTGTTGTTCTGAATACCTCTCTGGCATTGACTGACAATTGTTGGCAATACAAATCTTATTGTTGCAAGGCTAATGGCATGGCACATACCACACAGTACAGACAGAAATTATTTCAGCTTCTACGTCATAATACCATATCAAAGAAATGTTGCAAATAAGACTGTTACATCTTAATGAAGTCTGTATGTACCAATCTTCAGTGTGATGAGCCATTTTTTTAAGAAATGGCTCAAGTTCAACTTGAACTGTATGTATAAAATAGACAGAAAAATTAAATTTGCCTGGCATCTTTGAATATAGAGTCACAAAATAAAACTTAACCCTCAATGACTGGGTTTGTATTTAAATTTTAGTGCATGGTTCATGAAAGCACATTATTTCAACAGCAAAAGATAAAATTACAAAATTGTGGAAAATAAAAGAGAGATTATGCAGCATGTCTTAAAAATACAGAAAATTTCCTTGTTGCCTAAATATACCATACAAAATGAATTTCTAGGGGTCTTACGTGTGTTTTCATATGCAAATGCAAGTAATATAAAGGTTAAATGAAATCGGTAAAGTAGTTTTGGACACGCAAAAACCAAGCAGGCACATGTGTGAGCAGGTGGATACACAGAACAGACATGACTTTGCTGTAATGCATATATTTTGTAGACTTCATGCGTAAAACACTCAACAAAGAGAAACAGGGGACAAAACTTTTTAAGTGTGCAACTTACTGTTCACCATCAATTGCAAGGCAGCACAAACTGCAACTGACATCTGCATCAGGATGTGTGCAATGATGAATCAAAGCATCTCTACTTGTCACTTTTAAAAGTAGCTTCACCACACTGCAATATTAACACAGAGAAGCAAAACACTGCATTTAATTGTTCACTTGTCTGAATAAAACAGATACAAAGTAATTCCGTGAGTAGTAAAGAACAAACACAACAGAAATTAGCAAGGCAAAATGATATTGAAAATAAGAACACATGTAATTATTGAAGTCAGTGATTTACATAACCCATAATAACTGAATGCTGTAATAAAAGATTCCATAAAGATTAAAACATACAAAAGTACAATTTTTTCCTGTGGTCTTGCATGGACATGAAACTTGGTCACATTAAGGGAAGAACATAGACTGAGTGAGTTTGGTAACAGTGCTTAACAGAATAATAAGGATGGCAGAAGTCACATGAGGGTTGACAAAGCTGCATAATGAGCTTCATAACTTGTACCCACCTCCAATATTATGACAAAATAAAGGAAGATGGAAAGGAGGGGGCATATAATATGCATGGGTGGGACGACAAATACATAACAAATTTTGGTTCAAAACACAAAGGAAAAAGGCCACTCGGATGACCTAGGCATGGACAGGAGGGAAATACTAAATACACATATTTTCCTGAAAACTGAAGGTTGTGAAAGGGGCTCATACTTCCTATATGCAGGATCATTCTATATTTGGGTGAATATGGTAGTTAGTATTTTGTTTTCTGTACCTGAAAGATCACTTCTCTGAGTACCCTACCTTAGATGTCCTGAATGTATGGCAAGATGGAGGGCCATGGTATGATTAAGAGATGCTAAGTCAGGATCTGCACCTCTTTTCAGTAATTCTTCTACCACTTTCAAGTGTCCATTCTGGGCGGCAATCATAAGAGCTGTAGCTCCATCCCCTGCCCTGCATGTTGCATGATTACAATATCACATCCACTTAAAAAGACAATGTACAAATGAAAAAGGTGCAGCCTACATAAATTACGAGGCACAATTAACCCAAATATAACTAGGAAAAACATGAAATGAAAACATGACACTTCATGAAGTATACTTACTGAACTTTAAACTGGCTTTGTATGTCTCCAAATGCCATTCCACCTCATTTTCAAACATAATGAACATACACTTTGCTACATGTATGACAATTTTCATTGAAAATGGTGGCCTTACGAATTTTTGCAGCTTACTTTCTGTTCTATGGTAAGGCTGGCTTATGATGTTTATTGTATATTTAAACATGCCATCAACAGCTAGTGCTGAATGGTACGAGAAGTAATGAACTGAAAAGGATCCAGCATGATGGGGTTGTGGCCTAATTTCAACCGACTGGACATTTTTTGCATTTCTGCTACTTTTCCTCCTGTACAGGGCCACCTGACTTCAACAAATTCTCACATAAAACTTCCATGTCTTTTTTGAGCAACTCAACATTTATCAATGGATACCTCGTTTACACCCATAAACAAATCACTGAAGCATAGAAATAGTGATCTACCAAAAACTCTCATAAACCTGAGTTGGATTTCTTTCATATCTCACCACACAGTGTCACCGTTTTATATGACTCCAATCATTAGTCACTTTCTGTAGGAACTACTTACACTATATTCCAAAACTAACTGCCAGACCTTTCCCACATTGCTGATCACAGAGGCTGTAAGGTCCAGCGCACTATGCACAACTGCTATTTAATTTCATGGTAGCAGAGCATATTCTAGGATAGACGTCCTAATTACAGTTCCTATTAATAACTGTCAGGGGCATGTGGTGGTGCAGTCACTTGACACAGTGCGCTACAAGTCAGAAGGTCTTGGGTTCCATTCCTGACGGTATAACTGGAAGTTTTCATTCACATAACCATTTCAGCCACACTATGGCCCTGGGGTCAACTAAGCCTCTAATAGAAATGAGTATCAGGAATATTTCCTAGTGGGTGAAAGCAGGCGAGTGTGTAGGGCTGACAACGTTACCACCTTCATGTGCCAACTGTCTTGAAGTTTGGGCGTCTCAACCTCCTTGAACCCTCAGGGCCTGTCCAGGACTGTACAGGGACTGCTTTACCTTTATTAATAACTCTCATCATAAATTCAGACAAAAGGCTCCTGATGTCTCAATTGCACACAGAAAAACACTCTACCAATGTATGAAATAGTAACATGTTCCATTTTAGACAGCAAGAGTATACAGGAGAAGCATGACAACCAAGGAAAGCTGAGATAAAGATGGTGGCAAATTAGAGATATCTAAAAAAAATGTTTGGTTTCACTTGCACATTGAACACGTCTCATGAAAAACGTGATCTGAACAGCAAAAGACAAAATTATGAAATAAAAGAAATTTTGGGAATATAAAACAGAAATTATGCAGCATGTCTTAAAAATGTGGTACATTTCCTCACTGCCTAAATATATAAAATAAATTTCTAGGGGTGTTTTCCTAATGTGTTCACATTTGCGAACACAGGTCTTTAAAGGGTGAATAAGCTGAAGCCAACATGACTCATGACAAAGTGCAAGTGAACTTCTGATGGCAGCAACAAAATTTCAGACCACAAACCTTGTGTCCACAGTACGACATGCAGCTAAAATTATCTCCACCATATCCCAATTCCCCAGTCCAGCGGCAATGAACAACGGTGTTCGACCGCATTCATCCTCAATACTGACATCAGCCCCTTTGCTGATAAGGTATCTCACCAGTGTGGTATTTTCCTCAAGACAGACAATAAAGTTATATATTACTACTATTTATTTTAAAATCAAAATGTTTTCAATACAATGAAGGCTGGTTACCTGTCTGCCATTTCACTTCCTTTTCAGAGCAATACTGACTGAAAATCAGCATTTTACTTAAAAATATACACAATTAATCAGAATACCTAACAATTATGAGCCTGGAACTTAGACATATACTCAAGAAACATTCATTACTACAGTATAAGCTGCTTATCTCGCACTTCCTGGATGACACAGTTGTCTGATGTCACAATTTTCTGGATATTAAAATGTTATACTGAACGTGTATCTTAGGGCAATCAGCAATATCATGGACAGACCTTACCACTTAATTTGTCACTTTATATCCTGTCCTGTTTTCCCCACCACCCCATTCCATTTTCATCACTACTTTGGTAACAAGGTTTTATACACTGTATTTACCCAAATGCAAGACAACCCCAATCTAAGAAAACCCCCCAAATAAGTTTGCTAAGAAAAAATATTTTCTTATTAATTTCACACACTTAATACACGAAGCATGCCAGATTCTATCTGCCTTTACCAATCAGTGTCACTGTCTTCCCCTTTACAGTCAGTGCCTTCATCTTCTCACACTCACTCCTCACATTCCCATCCTCTTCACTGCCTTTCCACAGCATATCATCAGTCCCATCCACTGCACTGGATATACAGCACATCTTAAAACCCTTCACAATCATTTCTGCTGAGATGCACTGCCGTGTCATTATAAGCCACTGACAAATGAGAGTCACACTGGGCTTCTTTGGTTTCTTCATCACAATATCTAGTACAACGACCATCCAGATAGTAAAGACCGTTTGGCTATAAAGAAAAATAAACAAAATACAAATTTAAAAAGACTTGATGCATTGTTATTCCAAACTGTACGTTATTTTTCTACATAGTCACCACTAACGTTCAGGTGCTTCTCATAGCGTGTGACAAGCTTTTGTATGCCTTCATCATAGACCTCGGCCATGAGTCATTTAACCACTCCTCGATGACATCCTTCACTTCTTCATCGCTTTTGAAGCATCTGCCACCCAAAAATTTCTTCAGTGCTAGGAACAAGTGAAAATCACTTGGGACCAAGTTTGGACTTTATGCTGGATGCTCAAAAACCTCCCAGCCAAACTCTGGAAGCATTGCTTGCATTCTGGCAGCGGCATGCGGGCACGTACTGTTGCGTAGGAGCATCAAGGCGCTTGACAATAGGCCCCGCCATCAGTTTTGAATGGCGCTCCGTAACTGCACAATACACTTCTGCGTTGATGGTTGTTCCTTGCTGCATGAACGCAACTAAAAGGACGCCTCTCTGGTCCCAATTTTCATATTCATTTTAAACACTCACAAAAGTTATTCAAATGAGGCAATCGAACTGAAACTTCCTTGGAAGAAAGCCAATGCACAACTGAGGTCAAGTGACCTTGAATCGGCACAGAGTGTTCACATGCTCGAGCTCTATGCACAAGTGGACTTTAGTTTCCGGACGACCTTCATACATGCAGTTGTGTGGTCATCTCCCCACGTATGACCATAACATGTGTGCATGGTACTACCATAATTGTGGATTTTATTTTGGGTGTTAATGTCCCTTAAATGCATCCAGGACCAGCATCCCCCGTTTTTTCAGGAGCACCCCTAACCCCTTCTTCCACACCACTAACAACCAATTCTTCATTCAGTGGTCATCCAACCTTCAGGTTGGCATGCGACAATGATTCCTCTAGGCCAGCTGTTCTTAATCAGTGGGGGTCCATGCATAGAATTCAGAAGGCCTATCAAACTGGATGGGGCAAAAATTATAAATTTATTGTCACTAACCTCTAACTGAAATCTAGCTTTTCATTCAATAATAAATGTAGGCAACAAAGTAATTTATGGCCTCTAAGGCTCCAAAAATGTTTGTTAACTTCAATAAATCTTTTTGTTAACTTCAATAAATCTTACTATCTCCATTTTACGCATTTAAATACATTTTTTTGAGACCGAGTCTGTAGGTTTCACCAGCCTCTAAAAGGAGTCCATGGCACAAAAAAGGCTAAGAACCCCTGCTCTAGGCAGTTGCTCGTTAGGCATTGTTTTGCAATTTAGAATCACGTATGGTGGCAACTTGCTACCACCTGATAATACTGCCAATTACATGTATCTTTCCTTAACCTGGTATTTTAATCACCACAGATTTTGCCACAATTTTATCTACAGTATAATTGGATGGCATATCAAAATACGCCGGCATTTCGTTGGTGTTAGCTACTCCTAGTCACATGTTGCCAAAAAGCAACAAGCCTCTCCTCAGTCTTGTGGCAATTTCTGGCAAAGCAAAATTCATCTACGAAGACAGGACCCTTTCCTCTGTATCACAAGCATACATCAACCCATGCTCGCCTTGAAATTATGCTGCATGATGTTCTGTGATTTGGCAAGTTCCTGTGCTTTATATTTTATGGACTCCTATGCAATCCGTACTCCAGTCTTTTTCTTCACATGCAAAAACTCAATGATTTCCTGTTCTAATTCTTGGAAATATCCATGCCTGGGGCTAGTCAAAGATTTCTGGGTGCAGTTTGCACTTATCAGCTGCTGCTTTTGTTGCCTCCACCTTTGTAAGCGTGCTTCTACAACAAATGAACGTCCTTGCTGCACTGCAACTGTCTGTTTTCTCAGTGTAGTTAAACACGATTTATTTACACTTGGTGCCACAACTTACCAATTCCATTTGGAATGCAGATTGCACTTGTAGACCTCTCCTCTGTGTAGCATGTCACTTTAACAGAATAACAAATGACTTAGAACATTCACAAACCAGAAATAATACCGTGACAGCATGCTGTTCTCTCACCCACAGCCAACAATGTGGCAAGGCAGGCCTTGGTTTGGCTCAGCATGGTCTGGTTCAGCCCTTCATATGCGAATTTAAGACAACCTCACATATTTAAGCACCAAATTTAAAGGAAAACCCTCGTCTTGCATTCAGGTAAATATGATATGATTTCAAAAACTGACAAGGCATTCAAGACACACATCATCTAATGCACAACTGATATACATTCTGGCAGCCACCTCTGCTTCTTTCCTCAAGTGACAGGTATCGGGCAATGCACCTACTCTGGTGGACCTCCTTAGAAAGAGCCTTCTCAGTCACAGTCAGTGACTGACAGCAGATGATCGACAGAGTCCAAGTTCAGTGAACACTGTCTTCACTGGCAGCTGGTAGGATTTTCAACAACCATACTTTCATGCATTTTCATGACTTCTTATGGTAGAAATGCTTCATTCTGTAGTTTTGCTTTACAGTGTGATATTCAGGAACAGAAGCCCAATGCTAAATGAGGACTTACTGCAGCAGCAAAGTTAAACTTACTGAAGACACTGCACAGTGCAGTGGGGTGAAATTATTGAAGTTCAATGCATTCAACTTCGCCCCATGTTCAATTAATGTTTCTGCCACCTGGACTTTTCCATTCTCACACACTGCAAAAATGACACAAACTTACAACATGTATTGGTACTCAAAAATGACACAAACTTACAACATGTATTGGTACACACGTAATATTACAAGGCATGTTCAGTGTACGGTTCTCTAACCTATAACTTCTGTTCGACAAGCACTGACTTCATACTTTGCATTCTATTACATGAAGAATCAACATTTTAAACTATCCACCATTGACAAAGCACATTCACATTTCCCAAGAGCCACAACAAAAGCCACAGCCACAATATTAACATTTGAATTGGTCAACCTAAACTAGAAGTTTCTAGCTGCTTTAGATTATGATTTGAGGATCAAGAATATTGGGTTATGGCATGACACTAGAAACCCTCCTATACCTTCATGAAGTGGTGTATGGTTTTCATTGTTTCCCATGTTAACATCTGCACCACGATCAAGTAATATACGCACTAATTCTGTGCTGTCTTGGTACATGCATGCCAACAGCAGTGGTGTCTCTCCTTCCATAGTCCTTAGATTCACACACTGACGACCTGCAACAATACTGTAACTATTAATTCCAGAAATTACCTACACTATGGTCACAGTTCCAGAATATAGTCACTGCCCACAGATGCACTGTGTGATAAATTGGTTTACAGGGACATTAAAAAATAAAACACCAGCTTAAATATTGGCATCAATGAACAAAGTTAAACCTTTGTGGCCGAAGCGGAAAACACTGTCCCACTAACTTAAATGCCCTCAATGGCTGAAATGGAATACATTGTCCTGCAACGCCATGTCATTTTTTAAATTTTCTGCATCTACAATTACGTATCTCTTTTTCAAATTATTTGTCTAAAAGGCTTGTTCAGGCACAGAAGATTGTATGAAATTTAATTCTAGTTAAAATTATCATGAATGAGGTTTCATTTTTCATATTAACAGCCTTATGATTTTTCCCGTAGTCACAAATTATTTAGTCATCTCCAGGCGGAAGTTCTTATTTTTTCCTCACACTGGGGAAGTGAAGCAAATACACACACATAAGGGCCCCTCTGACAAGTCTCTGTTCCTTCATAAAGCCCTTCCTGTAAAATCCACACCCCCTTCATCCCCATTATTTCATCAAGAAAACGCTATTGTAATTGCAGTGGTAATATTTATGTACATTTGTGTGCTCCACCTTTCCATTCTAGTGTCAGTTGGTTCTTGAAACTGCAGTTTGGTGTGATACACCTCGAAACAAGGGGTAGCGCACAACCCTATGTTGTACTCTGGACACTTGAATTTTGTTCTTGTTTGATTTTGGCTGAACACACACAGCATTGAATTCCCTTACACTGCATAAGCTAGTTCCTGACTCTGATCATGATTCAAGCATCTGGCCTGCCTTGCCTGTCGCATGTTATTGCTCTTACAGGGAATGGACTGAACTGTTGAGTTGAAGATAGACATAAGCATCATCCTAAAATTAAAAAAAGTCATGAATAAATCCTTACAGCAGAATGAAGGACATTTGCCTGTGATCCCACATTGCATTAACCTGAGCCACAAACGTCTGTATGCATTCCTTACTTCTCCCACTGATTGCATATGAACTCATTCTCGCCTCAGCACACAAATAAGCCAGCACTACCACGAAACTTAAACAACATGAGGAAATATGATGACACGTACAGTTAGCTCCAAATTTTATAGCACACGGTCTCCACTTACAGCAAGAGCTATTTGAAAAGAATAAATCTATAAAATCAAATTTAAATGAAAAATAAACAAAATGAAAAAAGACCTTCAACTAAGCTGCGTAAAAATAGGTGGGTTTTCTTGAAAGTTGTATAATGGGTAGCTGGATTCATTCTTAAGGGTGCACTTTTTATTTTAAATTTTTATCTTTAAAAATGTATGAAATACAATGGATAATATCAGCAGGGTGAAAATGGGCATTTAAAGTGCAAAGAACCCCAGCCATCAGCGGCTACTTTGGGATTTAAATCTCTTGTCCTTTAAAAGTTAACACACCACATGATAACACAGTCAGTACAGTGAGTGGGCTATAAGTTGGACAATCCAAGGTTTGAAGCCTGCGAGGAGCAAGAGATTTCTCTTCTTCAAAACATCCGTACCAGCTATGGAACCCACCCAGCCTCCTATTTAATAGGTACTACAGGTTCTTTCCCCGGAAGTAAAGCAGTCAGGGAGTGATGCTGGTCACTCACCTTCATCTAGTACTAAGGTCGAGAATGAGTGGAACAATACCTCCACTCTCTCTATATGCCTAGATGATGTGTACAGAGGCAACTTTAAATTCACCTTTACATGTGGTAGCAGATACAATTTTAATAAAATTCTTAATACACTCAAGACTAAGGATTAAAATGTACCTACAACCAATCTCCATTAATAAGCTAAGTCTTGTTTAGCACAAAACCTTGCATTTGTTACATCAACTAGACTTCTACAGTTATGTCGTGCACATCACAATGCTACAACTTAAACAAAGCACACAGGGTACGTGAGACAAAGTTCTGAAATATTATTAAGTGCATGGCATAGTTATACCAATAATACCTTTTGTAAGTAGCAAACTGAGGCAACCAATGCTATTTGCTGCTGCAGCCTCATGAAGAGACGTCCAACCTCGGTTATCTCCAATATCTATCCGTCGACCCATTTTCAACAAACTTTTAACAGCTTCTTCATCCCCTACTCGAGCAGCAATTCCCAGATGTGATGCTGCCCTGGGGTTTGCTTCATTAAACTGCATAGTATACTGTAAGAGTAAGACATTACATTCTGATTTATGAACTTGCAATCTGTCACTTCTGCTCTATTTGAGTTACCTAGTAAAACATGAGGCAAATTTCTCTTCTGCACATAACGGATGATATACCAGCACAGTAACTGAACCACATCTAATACCTGTGTTTTAAACATGGTCAAAAACAAGCTTCATACACTTGTAACTAACAACGAAACAATAACCAATGTGAACTACGATGAAACTATTAGTTTGGCAAAACAGTCATTTCTTGGTTTCTTGATTAATAACCGCTGGCGCCCTGTTTGGAAGTTACATAAACCTCATAACGTACTACTTACGTGCAATGTATTTTGTGCCTTCTTGCTACCAAAAATAAATATAAAATGGTGAATTCGCTCAAACCTCAAAGTTCTCTCTTCCTTGCGGATTTTACGACCAATATGTTGCACGCATCTCATTCCATCTCTTACGGTTCATGTACCTTCTCGTCGGTCTACTGATGTCTCTCACATGTGCTCTAACCAGAGTGCAAACACTAACACCCGAATTACAGCCTGCGATCTGCACGTCCGTAACAGCGCCGTCTCCACCGCAGACCATCTCTGATCCATGCGCATGTCCGTGGAGCGCCTACTGTTTGTCCGTGACCTCTCCTGGGCCTCGTACGTACTGATTAATCGTCTGTAGCCCTGATCGGTAGATAATGAAGTCAGCTACTATTCGGCCGCCATCAGTATGTCCCAATAGGCAATCGTTAAACACCAAGCAACATTTTTTTTATAGACCAGGTATTACACGGGATCTTTCTCGCGTTAAGTGTGCATTGGTTTTTAAAACATATGTCTTCCGTCTGTCAACAGTTGTTTGCCTGAAAATCCAGATTTAATTCTCACCCCTCTTTGCCCAATCATTCGGTAACATCTCAGTTGCGGACTTCTTTGTCGGCTGCAGTAAAACTATCAGTTTCTTAAAATTAAATTTGTTTTACCCTGCATACAAGAGGACTGTCTATTGTGTATCGTCCTGTGATGTTAAAAAGTTGCACTGTTTAGGCTAAATATACATTGCTATGTGCAAATTGATTTCTAATCAGATTCTCAAATTCATGACGCTGTTAGATATCGTTAGGAGAGACTTCAGATTCTGAATAGAAAAAGCTCTGTAGTGCCTAATACAAGCTGCATACTTTTGCTTCAAAATGAGGTCTAATTCCCGCGGCATTGACTCTTGGCCAACATAATTCAAGGACACTATCAGCCAAGCCAAATGTGTTAACCCGTTTAAGTAATGATGTTTCCCACTGTAATTTAGGACGTTAGCATGTTTGTTTGCTTAATGTCGTGCAGAGTGCGGGACGTCGAAGATGATTCAACAACATTCTTCCGGCTGTTTTCCATGGTAACAGGACAATGAACTAAGAACTCCGAATTACTGCAGTATTTACCAAAGTCTGGAATTTGACAGCAACCTATAATTGACATGTATATCCTTAAGTAACAAATTAAAGCTCTACATTCGAATCGAATACTTCAGAAAGGAAAACTGAAGTGAATTAGACCTATTGAAGAGTTAAATCTTTTGAAACTTGCACTGAGTCATCCCTTTGTGTCAGTTTATAAATAAGAATAAAATAAAACACCGTCAGACACAACACAATTGACTACACAAGCAGCTCATTTGTCTACAACTATAGCTGGTTTTATTCTATAGTCTTATAGAATGGGAATGAGATCTCACTATATTTTTACACACTATATATGACGGGTGCTGAGTTATATTATCTCGCATGCCGTGCCTGATGATGGTTCAGATGCGAACTGAAACACATTACACATATTATACCTCTTTTATGCAATATACAATCGTGTTGTGTCTGATGTGGTTTTATTCTCATTTATAAATCTTTTGAGTACAAGCAAAGGTACAAAATGCCAAATTTCAGCTGAGAGGCTGCATTTCTTGTAGCCTATGGAAAACACGACATAAAACCATTATTTGAGGAGCATTGTTAATGAAGGTTAGTATTCGGGTATATAGTCCTACGCCATGTTTATGAGAAACTAATTATCAATGTTTCGGAGGCGCTTGATGCCTTTATATTAGTGGCTTATACAGTCTAAGACTCCTATTACAGTGTTCTGTAATGAAAGACTTAAGAGTTATTTGAGAAAACATAAGAAATACACGAACAATGCTTAGGCATAAAAGCAGAACAATTTTTGCAAGACGACATCAGTTCTAATTAATTCAACATCAGGCTGCATAATTGAAGAGAGATGTGCAAGTAATCCTGCACTCTCATGTTCTATTTTTTACATGAACGTTACTGTACCCTTCCCAACCTTGACAATGCTGCTTCTGCCCACAGCTGAACTTGGAAACAGTCATCACTATTGCACTCGTTATAGTTTCACTACATAACAGCCATAGTCATGGTACGTACGCCCAATTAAGCGCTTTAATTAAGTAGGCAGTTCCAAGTAAAAATGACGTAATCAAAACCTTCTTACTGCTTTCTGCATGAAGCCGACGCCAATTTGACGGCAAGACAGCTGCACGTTTTGGAGACTATAAAAGGGCCTGTCGGGGCTTTCTTGTTCACAAGCCTTCAATAATGACTGCAGCCGTAAACGTTGATGCGGGAGGAATCCTGCAGGATATCGGACGATTTGGAACATATCAAAAATTTTTGTGTGTTGTGGTAGTGGGTACGATAAATGGTCTCTGTGCTATGTCGTTTGCTACGCAATTATTTTCTCTAGCGACGTCAGATCACTGGTGTTGGAATTCTGACGTAGCAGCTCTTGAAGAACAACTACCATTAGCCCGCGAGGACACCAAGAAATTCAGTATACCAATGGTATCAACTGGTGAGTCCAAGACAACGATGTTGTCGCTATACACACGATTCATTATTGTAATTTTTCAAGCATGTTTAAAAAATCGGCGACGTGGCATCTTCTTCATGCACTATCATGAAGTTCATAAGATGTTAAAAAATTCTACAATTCTTACGGGCTTAAGCATAGGTTCACAACATATTATAAGACAATTTATAGGTTTTTATTGGGTTTATTCATATTTAACACCTGTTAGAAAAGTGTGCCGATCGTAATTAGGTATTTTAATGTTTTACTGAAACTAATTTTTCATGCATATTTTGGACATCATGTACTACAATATTCATAATATAAGGAATCTTGGAGATTTAAGAAGAATGAAAGTTTAGAAAAACTTTTGCGCATGTTAAGTGGACGTAATCTGCAGCAACTGTAGAACAATGCATATAAGGTGGACTGCATAAACACAATTTTGCTGTTTCCCCTCCCAATGCTTTCCTCAGTTTTTCACTTTCTCGCTGGTTGAAGTGACAAGGATGAAATATACACACTAGTTTGTTCTCAGCTACTCCACGAAGCTTCGTCTTTGCCCTCCTGCATGTTTCGGACATCTATTGTAGCCATCATCAGGGAAATATAATGTTAGAAGGACACTATCAGCCTATCATATGTCAGTCAATGGTAAATATATATAGGGCCTACACCTAAATGTATAAAGTTGAACGGAATAAACGTAACATTTATGGGTGAAATTTGTTTCCACTCAGCACTCATACAGACAATTTTAAATTTTGTACTAATATTATACCTACATCAAGAAGTGAGATTATTACTTCAAGCACTCAGACTTCTGGAGGTACATGCTTTTGTTGTGAAGAATTATACCGCAATGTTCCCAGCTCCTGATTATTCACCACAACTGCCCAAAAGAACATATTCTTTAACGATCTACTGACAG
Source organism: Coptotermes formosanus (assembly GCA_013340265.1). NCBI lineage: Eukaryota > Metazoa > Arthropoda > Insecta > Blattodea > Rhinotermitidae > Coptotermes > Coptotermes formosanus. The sequence goes on from BLKM01005761.1 coordinate 651,182, forward strand.
AACAAAAAAGTCATCCTGATGAGATCTGCGCTCTTCTGGGATATTACGCAGCGTCGAGTGGTAATCCTTTACCGACGTTTCGGGACAACCTATCGGTTCCATCGTCAAGGGTCAGTAAGTCCAACTTCTTGACCCTTGAAGATGGGACCGATAGGTTGTCCCGGAACGTCGGTAAAGGATTACCATTCGACGCTGCGTAATATCCCAGAAGACCACAGATGTCATCACCATCGCGGCGGAAGCCTGAAATCACAACCAATTCTGATGCCTACTATTACCAGCTCTCTTAGAATCTCCATTTTGTAGCAACTGTAGCTGAAATATCTACCCATATCGGCTATGAACACAAGCCGTTGCCCGACCGATAGCTGAATAACTCAAGTGCATGAGCAGCTGTCGGTCCATCAGCTAGAAAATAAATTTATCGCGTTTCCCGAAATGCGAAATTTCGTCACCGTATTTACAACAGCCCGCTACTTGACTTTGTTCCGACCTGGATGAATGCCGTTCACTTCATTAAATATTCCTGTTTGTAAGATCTATCACAACACGTTATTCCTCTTTACAACCCTTCCATTTCACGTAGATGCACAGGTCTGATAATGACACTTCGGAGAAACGGTTACCACTGCGCAGTTTGCTTACGCGATACGCAAGAGTGGACAGTTAAACGTACGTTGACATTATTTTTAAAATAGGGGCCGAGACAGCATAGTCGGTATCATGGCGTAGTTGCGGAGAGGGGACGAAAAGGGCGGCCTCCCCGGGAAGCAGAGTCTAAGAGGCAGAAAATGGGCAGCAAAATAAATAATTTAAATAAAAAAAATTGATTTTCAGAGCTCAATTTTTTTTATTTTATTGAGACCAATAACAGGGCATTTAATAAACAAATTTTTAAAGTTTATAATTTCTGTTAGGGGTAGCCATTGTGATAACTCGCTCCGGGCGCCGGAAACATCTAGCTATGCCACTGGTCATTATAACGTGTAGGCCATGGGTTGGAAGAGCCAGACTGGGGCATGAAATTTATCTCTTCTCAGAGTCGTTCAGACCGGCTCTGGGGTCCACTCAGCCTCCTATTCGTTGGGTATGAAGGGCTTTTCCCCTAAGGTAAAGCAGCCGGAGCTTGAAACTATCTACCCACCTCCACACAGGGCCTAAGTTAAGAATGACAGGAGCTAAACCCCTTCTCCGCCTCCCATATGGCTTCAGGGTGTGCCAAGGTCAACTTTACCTTTTACTTGTACTCGTTTTCAAGCATTTGAACTGAGGAACAGGTAAGATCTCTATGGTGGAAAGAAAAAGAGGACTTAATATATAACCACAAAACTTTGTATGATCAAAATAATCCATTTGTAATCACAAATCAGTTCACTTCCCAAACAAACTGCTCTGTATTTAGACACGTGTGTACAAAGTAAAGTGTCAATAAAGATTACAAAGTATGTATCAGGCCCCCTACCATGGTCTGCGGAGAGCTCATTAATGTCCTTCAGCCAGTGCCAGCGCTATGATGGAGACCTTGCAGGGGCCTACGTCGGCTGGGTCGCAGCGAAGAGACCACATAAGTATGTCCCTGTAGCACCAGGAAGCAGGAAGCCGTACGGGGTACGTGAATGCGACCAAGGCTGGATCTATAACGAAACATTCCGCACTCTGACGACTGAGGTAATTACCGTCACATGAAATAATAAATGGCGCCCCTGTATCAACTGCCACGAAAAAAATTCCTATGATGCTGATGATTTTCTGGCGGTCACGATTTGACTGGCCATGCACACCGCACTGCAATAATAGTTTCCTAAGTCCAGTACATTACCAATTTGTGTTACTTCTGTGGTTTCTCTGCAATTTTCATAGAATGAGTAATTCATTCAACCTTCAGGCATTTATGAATCCACTTTTTGAACAAATAATCTCATGTGAGATTGGAGTTTCCACTGCATTGACTATTAAAATTTCTGTGTTCAGGGATGTGATGCCATATACACTGGTGGATCTGTATTGACATTTTGGAGCAACGTTATAGTAAAGATAGGTTTCTTTTAAACATTGGTATACGTCTATCAGACTACATAATGTCAGATCCCATATGACAGCAACCTTGAAATAATGTAATTTTGTTTTACTCAATTCAACAAAAAAATTAAAAATATTCTTATGAGAGCAAGTACGTGAAATTTTTGTCCATCTAAAAACAGTAGTTTCAAATGACAATTGCACATAGACTGAATGAGTATTTCCAGTGCTAGTGTAATTTCATGGGACCTTACCCTGACAGTACAAAATGTTGTTTTATATCAGCATCCTTACTCATAAAAGGAAAATGAATGAATAAATAAGAAATATGTTGCTAAAACTGAAGGTATCACTTTAGTTGGAAAGAGGATACACTTTTACTGCACTTTCCTAAACATTTCAAACATTTATTTCAGTCACAAAAACTTCACAGTTATCACCCTTCAGTGTCTATCCTCCCTTCACACCCTTCCACATCTGAGTACAAACACTTTTGCATGAAATAATTGTTGAAATAAAAACTGAAAATTATATGACAATTTAAAGTTGTGCTGTTTATTTATACAGAACAACTGGGTATGTGACTCAAAGTGGAAACCATATGCACTTCACACAGCCTCCTGGATAGGAGCCTCAGTTGGTGCAAGTCTTTTTGGCCATATTGCTAACAGGTAATAATATTTTGTTTAATTTGCGTAAAGGGTACTATTTCATAGCTTTTTGAAAGTAAGACTGTCAACTTCAACATCTGGAATTTTAAATTATAAGATCAATCCTTAATCTGATATAGACATATTTTAAACTCTGAAAAAAGTGAGTATGACCACATATTTGACATATTACCTGCTACAAGCAATGTTCTAATTATTTATTAGTCGCACAATCCAACACTTGAAATGCACTATCATGCATACATGTGTATGTACCTCTTTATTTAATTTTGCACATATTTAAGGTTTTAAATTACAGCTACTTTATTGACCTTTCAATGATGCTGAGGTTTAAATTCCAACCATTGTCCAGGATGGGAGAGTTCTAAGTTTATATTACCCTTAAATGCATTCATAAGAATGCAGTGCACTGAGGCTTACACCAAAGGGTTAATGATGTTTACAATCATTACATATGTATGTCGAGTACATATGGCATGCACATGCATATAAATACATATGTACATCCACACACACACACAAACTGAATTTGTATTTACATATTATTGTGAGTTCATATGTGTAAATTTGAAGTTTTTATGTTGTCTTAAACAGTCTCAGACCATTACAATTTTACTGTAATTGCCAGAAGGTTCACAGGTTTCAGTTTGGAAATCATTTCTATAGGTCTATTGAAATTATAATAAACATGTTTCTTATACCTATGTTATAGCTTTGGAAGACGCATTTCCTTAATAGCAGGCACATTGCTGTATTTTGTTGGAGGAGTTTCCACGTTAGTAACATCTGGATTTGTATTGCTTCTTGTTTCAAGATTTGTTATTGGAATGGGTCATCTCATTACCAGCTACTTGGCACTTATACTAGGTATGTTTCTCCATGACCTAAACAACACTAAATAAGCTACTGTTTGTGATATACATTACCTTCACTGTTCCCACAGCAGACCATGTTAATGGAAGTTAGAGAATTTTAAGACACTTGTTTCCATTGCAGTTCTGGAACCTTGTGATGAACAACACAGAGTTATTGCACTGTTGGCTATGATGGTTGCTCACACTACAGCCACACTGATATCCCCTTGGATGGCCCATTGGGTGACATCCTGGTGGTGGCTGACCCTAATTCCAACCATTTTATCAGCAGCTGTGTGCATTACATTAACAAGGTGAGAGCAGGTCATCCATATCCACTAAAAATGTGTCTAGATCATAAACAAACACACAGAGTGTTCTTTGATCAGGTATACACCATTTGTGCTATAATGGATCTCTAATTCAATTAGAATTGAAGAGAACCATTTCCTTGTAGATGTTTCAATGGAAAGATATATAAATAGAAACTAATATAAATATTTTACATTAGTCTAATTTTAGCAATTGTTTAATATTAAATATTCAAATTTCAATTATTTAATTTTGTAATGTACCATTTACCAAGTACAGTTAATGACAATATGTTTTAACATCAAATACTCTTTGTGTCAACACTCTCCCTGAGTGTGGCTATTATTATTAGCCAAAACATGTCGCAGAAATCATAATATACACATAGACCAGCATATGCGCAATTAGTTTGAAATAAATACATTCTTATGTATAATGTACACTGTTCACAATTTATACCGTTTGGAATATTTAAAATGTCAGACCAATAATATGGCATGACTTTGAAATTTGGCATACTGAACAGGAAAATTCATCAGTCCCCCAGGGCTCTTGAGGGATTAAAAACTTGCTGGTCAGTCCATCCAACAAGCAGTGGGTAGAATTTTTGTTACTCATAATCCCCATGACCGATCTACCATGACATTAAATGGAACAGTTCAAAAATATTAACTACTGTTGTCAACATATAAGTTGAGATATGATGTAAATATTATAAGATGTTCCTTATGTTTATACTGAATTCCCACTACGTACAATGTCAGATACTTTTGCATTCCCAGGATTGTTCCTGAATCTCCATGGTGGATGTTCATCAAAGGGCATCATGAAAATGCAATTCAATTACTGCAGACAATTGCTGTGGTCAACAGAAAAGAACATTTAAATCTAAATCATAAATCTGTGAAGGAGCCTTATGACTTTGGGACAGTGAATCACAGAAACCTGAAGTTATGTTGTTTACAAAACAACAGTGACAGCAGAAACGATCTGTTGGATTTTGAACATTTGCACTGCTATTCATGCAGAAAGGAATTCATCATTGCAGACATTCTATGGTAGGCTTTCTCAAATGCTTTTTTCCCACACAATTAATTTATGTATTTGATATTATAACCTTAATTACAAACTATGTAAGTCAAATATCCTTCTCAATATTTTGAATATGATAGGTTTCCCAATTCCAGATTACTAGTCTTGAAGCTGGAAAGACATGCAGTGAGATGCATCGTCACAGCTTGCATATAAGCCTCCTTCCACATTTATGTCCCATCAAGTATTCTTTAAAATATGATCATCTTTGTGACAATTCTAGAGAAAATTATGACTAAACAACTGCAAATTAATACATGACTGCATAAAGAACATGGATTATGCCCAGTCTTATTTAACACAGACAGTGTATCAATAATACAATAGCTGTATGACATGACCAAAAGGAATTATGATTTAATAGAATAATAAATCATTCATCAGACATACTGATGGACAGATTTTGTTTGCAGAATCAAAATATAATTTATAGCGAGCAGTTATGGAGGTAAATTGTGTACTAGAATTGTACATGTACAATTGTGGATACCAGAAATGCGAATACAAATAAAGCATTAGTGACAAGTAAAAATAGTTATAAAACATCCTATTACTGAAAAGTGTCCAAAATTACATACCTTGTATATAACATATATAACAAAACATGATTTATTTTTTGAAGCAAAATTTGTGTTATGAAGTACAGAGGCAGAAGAAGAAGAACAGCAGCTGCAAAAAACAATATTTCTTAGATCATTGCTGGAAGCAACTTTGTAAGCACGAACAATAAATAAATAAAAATGCTGCAAACTGAGAATATGTTAGAAGTAAAGAAGTATCAATATTCCTGTCCTTAGGTCTATTTAATAACAATTTCATATAGTTTCTGTTGACAGGGTGTCGTGTGGTTTGTGTTATTATGGCAATTACTATACTTCTATGAACTTGGTAACAACGGCTCATGGCAGTAGAACAGACCCTTTGGACACCTTTGTCTCCTATTGGTATGCTGCCATCATGGAGATTCCAATCTGCATCTTGCCTGTTATTCTTCAGGGACGTCTTAGAGTCTGTCAAATGACACTCACAGTCTCACTCGTATGTGCAGCTGTTCTAAGTATTTGCTATGCTGCATTACCTAGAGGTAAGACAAAGAAATAAAATGCGAATGGTAAAAGTAAAATGTACATATCCACGCAGAGGTACAATGCTACTCATTCTTAAGCTCTTCACTAGCTGTGTCTGAGTGGCCAGCATCATATCCTAGGCACTTTACTGCCAGTACCCATTGGAGGTTGGACTGGGCCTGAGGCCAGGTGTGGATGTTTGGTTGAAGAGGAAAATCTCTTTTACCTGCCAGGAATCAACACCTGGATTGTCCAGGCCATAGCCTAGTTATTATACTGCCTGCACTATCCTTGCTCTCAAAGTGCAGAAATACACCCTTCGTTTCACTTCCTGATACAGGCTCATGATCGACATGTTACTAAAATGTTCAAGAAATTCCCTGTTGTTAAGAAGTTGGAAGGTTCTATTTGGTTACTAATGGACCCTATTCTAAGCTAAACACTCACAGCACATTAGTGATACGTTAAATAACATGTTCTCTGCTGTATTTTGTATATTATTTTAATGACTGACTACTGATTGTTTACAATCATGCTTTTAAATTTTGTGACATGTTTCATATCCAATGTCAGTGTGAGACAAATGGATTGACAAAATGCATGAAAAACATAATGTAATGTAATAAATTATATAGTGCAAAAAATTATGGCAACTATTGTTAATGAATTAAAAATATGTGGATGGAATCTCTGGTGGTATACTTAGATTTCTGCAGTGTTATTACAAATATTAATCAGGATTGAACCAGACCGTAATACATACTACCATAAGGTAGCAGCCACCTTTAGTGTTTGTGCAAGTCAGCCTTCTAAAGAAATGTACATACACTGGATATTATGAATATGGAATTTTTGCAGAGTAAGCTGTAATATTATTGTGGTTACCTGGAAGGGATGAACACAAAAAGGAGTCATGACATATTTTGTGGTACTCCCTTGGAATTTTCCTGGATGGCCTGGGATAAACCATGAAAGAATCACAGGCCATCCTGTCATTTGATTATGACTTATTAGAGCATACACTAGTTTTGTCTCTTATGGAAAATAATTTCCTCCACCTCTTATTTTTTTGTCCTATTGTCATTCATCATCCTTTATGTTAAAAGCTTTAGGTAAATGTTGCTTAAAACATGCCACTGTAGAAGACAAATGAAAAATGTCACACTGGCTAGTTTGTTGTTTCAATGCCCCCCACCACACAGTTATGCACACACGTGCACATGTATTGGGGGGGGGAGGGGGAACTATGGATTATATTTATGAGTTTGTATGACATATGATGTAATAAATTAATTTCAGTTACTGATTTTTCAGGATATGTTGCATTAAGCCTGACACTTGGATTGATTGCCAGATCTGCAGTGTCAGTAGCGTATTATACAACAGTTCAAAGACGGTGGGAAATGAAAAATATTTTTGCAAAAATTTCTACATGGAATACAGAAAGCCAGATGGGCTTAGCACTTGCCATTATTCCTAGCATTATTTACATGGTAAGCAAAATGCTTTTAATATTGGCCTAACATAACTATACTTTATATTTTTCTGAGATCAGGGACATTAGTTATCAAGAATTGCACTGCAAATAATACTTACACATTTTCAGTCTCAGCATAACACAATTCCACTTTGGGACTTCAGTTGGATAACAAAAAATTTGCTTTATAGAACACACTTAATCATTATGAATTATTCTGTGGGTAAATAAGAGAAGTCAGCAGTCATAAGCAGAATACATATTGCTCTAACAAGGGTAACATTCCAAAATAGGCTCAAAGCAACTTATGAAGAAGGAAATCTATACCAGTCATGCAACAGTATTTCCACATACAGTTCACACAATTAGAGTGAATGGCTCTGCTCGCTATGTCTCACATTTACGAGGTGGAAAAAGACACTCTGAAGGCCAAGTCCTGCTGTGCATAACACAATACGTTATTTCACTCAGCACTTGATCAGAGGATATATGATCAAAACATGATTATTCACCTGTCATAAGAAACTCAAATACATGTTCAACAAATTGTTGTACAGCTGTTACTAGAAATTCATTTTACCAAATCAATTTGGTGCATGAAAAATTAAATGAATCATAAAATCCAAAATCTCTTGTCAGATCACACGTATTAGTGGTGTGTGTGTGTGTTTTATGGCTGTCATGGCCAACTGGTGTTGTCAATAAATTTCTCAATCATGATTGTTTTCTGTGGCTAGTTAGACCTTCATCATGGGGAACATTGCAGGAGATACAAAAAACAAGTGCCTTGTACCACACTTAACATACAGAAACATGGTATACTCGTCCCCTGCAGTTGTCATAGGTGGTTCCAAGACTGGCAACACTAGTCGAGATGACAGAAGTTGAAACAGATTTTCCCCATAAAGGCATTGTTAAAATCAGGAGGGTGGTGCCAGGCAATTTATTTTGGCCAAGAAAAAATATGTTCATACTTCCACACTTTAAGGAGGAGGCACTTCCCTTTGAACTGTAGATGGGTCATCTAAATCATCACCTCCAATGGTTAACAATACAGCTGGTGATGCAAGAGGCCCTGAATGTGACTTGAGGAAATAAAGCATTGTTTTCTGGCGAGATAAAAACCCCTCCTTCTCCTTCACAATCTCCTCACGGCAAGCATCCTCATAACTCCTTGTCCAGTTGATGCTGCTCACAGCTTGTTCAATCAATCTTGTCAGACACCTTGATGCCAACTTTAAGTGCAGACACTTCTCTCACAGTCCTCTCCTCAGGCTCAGGGTCAGGTTCCAAAGCTTCTTCAGAGGTGCTTTGCTCCTGAATTTCAACAAGATGCTTGAAAGTGAAATCCTAATCACAATTGTTCAGCAACATGAAGAAAACTTCATCATTGCGTGTATGAATTTGAGTGCTTGGCTTAATACTGTATATTGGACCTTGGGGCAAATGACATTAATTGTGGAAAATAAGTCACGATGATGTAAGTCGGAATGACTGTATTTGAAAGGTAAAGTTGTCCCTGTGTATGCCACAAAGCAAATGAGGTATAGCTCCATGCATTCACAACCTCAGCACAGGTGAAAGTGGTCAGCTTGACACCTTGGTCTGTTTAAACTCCAGGAAAAAGCCCCCAGTAACCACTAAATAGGAGGTTATGTTGGCCCCACAGCCAGTTTTGTTATTTTGGAGAAGACAGAAGTCTCCTGACCTTCATGTGAATCAAACCACTGTTCCTTGGTCACCTAACCTAAGGCCTAATCACTACACTAACTACACTACCCTAGCAGTATACACTATAACAGGTATTTAAAGGAACTGCTTTTACAAGCACTGGGACGGAGCTAATTGAATGGTATGGCAAAGACTAACATGTACCTTAAGATACTAATTATGAATAATTCAGAGTATGATGTTTGTTTGATTTGGTATCATAAATGTTTATGGGTTTTCTTCCAGTTTCATGTCTTATCTCATGACTTGTTTAAACATGAAGAACTCTGTAGCTGGTTCAGTGGACTCTAATTAGACAGATCCCTGGAAATGGGCCTGTTGTCTAACTTTGCAGAACCCTGTAGCTCCTTTCATGCTTAAATTATGTTTCAATTACTCATTTAATGACGTAGTTTCTATTTTTATCCTTACAGATTAATCATGGTAAATGACTAAAACATCTTAAATCATTGCCAGCTGTAATACATGCATATGCCTAATGGTCGCAACACTAGTTTTATCATGTTTGTGCCGTCTTATTTTTCTAGGGTGAATATTATTCTCAGATACCATCATTAGTTTTTGGCATAGCTGCTTCAGTCACAGCTGTCATGTCTGTATTTCTACCACTACTTGTGCTTACATTTGAAGATGTCAGTCGATATAAATCACTGCCAAGGACAAGAAAAATACAGTTCAGGATGTAAGTATCAATCACATTCACCAGCAAATGCCTGTAATAGGATTAGAAACTGTATGTGCACAGAATGGATAATATCAAATAGGATGTAAGTAGCTTATTATTACCCTACATGTAACAATTGGTATTCTTAGTGCCACCTCCCAACTCTGTTGATATTCGTTTCTTTGATGTCTGATCACATTCATTTTGAAGGATACATAAAAATTGTTAAGAAAATGTAGCAATATTCTACACATCATGAAAAGAAGTAATGTCTCCTGTTCCCTACGCTTCACACTACCATAAAGTGTGTTACAAAAAAGTCTTAACGAGCACAATGGCAGTTTAGTTTATAACAAGACAGGCAACACCGAAATGTTTGTGTAATGTTTATACCTCCTCATCTATCCTAACAGCCTGATACCATATCACTCGAAGAGCGCACTTTTATAGCGATTTAATGTCGTCAGCAGCAATAAAATGTACTTAGGTCTCCATTTAAAGTGCTTGATATTTTTGCCCAGTATTAAACAAATCTGGAATTCCTCAACATTTTTTCATACAAGTCCCCAGTATGAAATTTCACATAAATCCATCCAGTGGTAGCTGCACTGATGTATGCAAACGGACGGTCATGACGAAGGTAATAGGAAATTTTTGCAACTGTGTTAACGCGTCTAAAACAAATACTCATATTAAAGTAATATGACTACCCTTGGTTATGACTTGCTCTAGTTAACATGAAGTCCCTTCATGTTCTTGACCACATAATTAGTACTGTACTTAAAAAACTATGCTCTTCTTATATGTCAGTTTCAAGAACAAGCAGTTGCTCAAGTGAAATACACCGACAGATGAAATTATTCATTTTTTTGCATTAATAACATTATAACTGATGGGTAGATCACAGAAGTTATGAGAAAATCACACAAAACATTAGTCTAAAAATTTCAGGAGACAGGAACGCCTAAGAGACTTAGCTGTAAATGGAAGGTGATATAAGAATAAATCTTAGCAAAGTACAGTCTGAAGAAGTGGACAGGATGCATCTGGCTCTGAACAGGGTCCCGTGAGAACACAGTAATGAATCTTCAGGTTCCATACTAGGCCAGGGACATAACTGTCCAGCTGAGCAACTGAGTATTAGCTTTCCAAGCAGATGTCTGTTCCACAGGCTCTTATTAGGTAAAATAAAGTTGAGCAAGGGACAAAGTGTAAAAACATTGATGGTGACAGACAATATATGACCACCATAACAGGTAAAAATTTTGGGAAAAGGGTATAACAGGAGAACAGGCAAGTGGTGATATGCTTCTGTATTCACAGAAGCAAGAAAACATCAGTAAAAATTTAACATAAGTGGACACACATAACAACACTACAAACAGATATGACTGCCACATAAACCACTTGTTAATATTTTGTAAAAAAATGCTTAACAATCATGTACTCTCATGGCCTGTTAACACACATTTTCTGTTTTTAAGCCTTACATATCAACGTAATCTAGACATTCAGAATATCATGCAATGAAGACAGTGGTGTCTGTGTGTTTTTGTGTAATCCTGAACACTATAATGCACTTCACTTTAACATTAGTTACAGGACTGCTGATGTGAATGGTGTAATACATTGAATGTGGCCTTTCAGGGCTTCTGCACGAACATCAGGACACAAGAGTGAAGATGCAACATACACAGTTTCTGCAGTACCTTACAATCATTTGGAGTCTACATAAATGAGTAAATGAGATTTTACATAAGTCATGCCAAATTACTTACAGTCAGTATTACATTATTTTACTTACATATCAATAATTACAGGTGTTTATGTATGTAACAGCTACCATCTGCATCAGGTGATTTAACCACCTGAAATGGCAGGTAGCCCAAGGGCTTTACTGCAGTCGCCGTGAAAGTTTCAGATTATAAATGTTTAAGTTGTAAACAGGTACTTTTTTTCTGTTTATAGCATAATGAATAAGGACCCAACAAAAGAAAACTGAGTTCAAGACAGTGACATAAAAATTTCACTTGCCCCACTGCTTACACATTTCAGAGAAAGTGGAAGAATTACATGTAACATGTACAGTATATAATAATTTTCAACAGGACAACCACAATTTCCATCATCATGGGACAGAAGACATTTGTTGTGTCCTGAGAATAAGGCACAATGACACAGCGCAGTGAAAATAAAAATCCTATAAAAACATTTCATTAACAAAAGGTCATAAAGTAAAGCAGGACAAACATGGTATTTATAAGTGTGGACAAAAGGCAAGCTGCAGTGCAATATAATCTACTTTGTGTCATGTTTGTAAAATGCAGTCCAAAACCACAGGTCTTTTAGAAATAAAGAGTAACAAATAACTCTGAATTTTGCAATGGGATACCTTGATCAGCAATAGTTTTTATTTGTAATGTATTTAAACTCTGAGAGGAGTGTGTTACAAACAGCTTGAAATCACAACTAACTTTATTTAAGTACTGAGATAAATATAAATATGGAAAATTTAACAAACATTTCTTCACACACATATATTTTACAAAGTGGTATATTGACCTTTCCATGTTACAACAATATATGCATTTAATTTAAACATTATGTGCCACTAACCCCTTCCGTCCTTCGGCATTGCATTTTCCATTTTAATTCGAACATCTGAAAACTTTAACACGGAAGTAATGTAACAGGCATAACAGGATGTAACATCAAATTACTACTGTTGTTGTAACATTAATAAGAACAAGAATTGCAACCTTAAATCCTCTGTTAAGATTTAATATACAGAAGCCAACTTCTCACTCTCTGAACCAAGATTATCAAAATCAAAGTGATGTTCATGTTAAAAGGATGATATGTGACAATTCCTTAAATGTAATTAACCATTCTTCATATGGTATCACATAGGTAGACTAGTTGCAGTTTCATTAATCTCTAACTTGCCACGATTCATAAAAGAACTGCTGCTTCACAGTGCGACACTTTGAGCAGAAGCAGTTTTTGTTTTTGTGTTGAAATATCTGCCATATGGGCATTCATAATATTCAGTGGTTGACAGCTGAAATATGCAAACATATATTTTTCAAACTTACACTTACTTTTGTCCTCAAACCTAAGAAAATACACCCTGATCATGAGAAGTCTGAAAGGTCTACTTGAGACGTGACGACTAATATGTCAAAAATTCATTAATAGTGAGATAATGTTTGCTTAAAATTTTATCTCATTCAGCGGGGTATATGTTTCATTTAAAACATTTTTTAATACTACATAAGATATTCTTACGAAATGATTTTTGCCTTTGAGTAAAGTGTCTGGTATGGTCCTAAATCAGAACTGACTACAAAGTTCCAATATCTGATTTCATCACATGTCAGTACGTGAGAAACATTCCCTTCAGAGTAACAAAAACATCAAATCACACTTAAAGTTATGATCTGCATTGTCCAGCATGTACCAAAATTAAGTCACTGAACCATTTAAAACCAACCGAACTGTTGAAAAGTAAACTAGTCACACATCCATACTGAAGAGTCAGGAAATGGATAATCTTTCACATAGAATGAAGCGCGCATTGAACTAAAACAAACTCCACCATGATGTAGGTTAAATTTCTATGTACCTGTATATTCCTTATTGTAACACAGAACTTATTTAGTGTAGAGTTCGGGCAATACACTACATTGGACAAAGATGGTGATGGAACCCAGATATTTCGATGCACAAGCAAAGTCTGAAAGTGGGATGTGTATCTGTTAAACATGGGACTGACAGGGATTCAAAATACAGGCTTTAATATTGTTAGTCACATCAAGCCTTTCTTCTTTTCACTGAAACCAACAACTGCACAAAAATAGACAATAAGTTACAGAAGTCAAAGCCTAGGTCTGTTGCGAACACTAAATTGCGACACTTGTCTTATACAAGTAAGGAACTGGTATCCGACACTCTAGCAATTTCCTCCTGAACACTGAAATTAATGTAATTAGTGCATGCAAAATAACAGGCCTCTGCAGTAGCATATTTATCATATTACTTGTGAAGCTTTACTTTTAATAGGCAATTTTGAACATTACACAAAGTAAATAAAACACTAATATACAAGAAAGCTGCCACCAAACCAAAAGCCTACAGAAATACAAACTGAGAAGACATAATGAAGAAATTATCCTAAAAATTTGATCATAAACTTCCATACACCAAAGATTCTGTAAATCTTAGCAAAATATAGCTGTGTTTATACAGAAAGTAAAGTAAAGCTGTTGCTGTCCATACCATGAAAATGTACAGAGGGGATACAGGGTCTCTGCCCTCAGCAAGAACCTCCAGTAGCCACTGAATAGGACGCTGGGTTAGCCTCAGAGCTGGTCTGGACAGTTTGTATAGAAAGAGTCTCCTGCCCCTCCTGGGAACTGAATCAGAATTCCTCAGTTGTCTAGCTCATGGCCTAGTCACTATACTGAATGAGATAACCTGGCCCCTAGTTGTACTTATACAGGTTCTCCATTTCCACAGAAAGAATTACCTGCAATAATAGAGGTACAGGTAAAGTCCCTGTGCACACCATGAAGCCAAATGGGGGAGTAGAGTTATAACTCATCCTTTCTTTGACTTCATACTAGATTGACATCAGTTGTCAGCCTCACACCCTTTACGTCTGGAGAAAAAGCCCCAGCATTCACTGCATAGAAGAATGAGTAGGCCCCAGAGTTGGCCTGGATGCTTTGAAAAAGATAAAAATCTGTATGATCTATAATAATGAAGTATTAACAATAATGAAAGCACAAAATAATCTTCCAACCAGATCTGACCCTATTATGAATTTCATCAATGAGACAAGTCAGTAAATCACCATGCCATTAACCTACGAAATATACTTGTCCAAACAAGAATATTCGGTTATGTACACTGCAAGGTGCAGCAGGATTCGAATCCTATTCTTATTTTCAACATAAATGGCAAAAATTACTCTTGATAATATTCTTTTTGAAAACACTATCCTATTACCATTGTTTTGCATCACTTCAAACAGTCCCACTGGTACATTCAAGCATAAGTTGGTTATAACAGTCACAGAGTGTGAGTTCTCTGATATCAAGAAAGGCCTATTGATCTTGTGGCAACAACGCTGCAATGCCAAGCAGAATATTGCAAATTATCTAAGCACATCACACACCATGTGTTAAACACAGACAACACACAATTATGTTTTCAAAGAGGTTTCTACAGTCACATCAACCTGAGACAGACTTAATGGTAGCACAGAACTTACCTGTATAACTGACTGCAGAGGTATAATTCCTTCTGTACGAAGTGAAGCCTTCAAAATGCTTGCAGCTTCAGCAGTCTCACTCCATCTTAAGAATTTTATTGGAATTTTTAATTTCAACAAAAACACATAAGAACAATTTGTTTTTATGTTTGCACCTAAGCAATTACCAATTTGTATACTTTCCAAAATAAGTAGGTACTTGTAGCAATGCACACTTTGTATCATGATGATAAAAGAGAAAAGTTAAAACTGTTAACTGAATCCCTAATTTTCAGCCCTAAAAAAATAAGATGAAATAGGGGGACAGTGATAAAATCAAACAGAGGAACCAAATGATGGGAATTCACAAAATTTCCAAGACTACAGAACCTTTCAGGTTATAACTGCAGAGATACAGGTAACTGATGTTTCCATAGCAGCAAATATTTAGATTGTGGTGTTCTGTGTTGTGGCACAAAAGGTTAAAAATGTTTGGAGACACCTACTGCCACAGTGTTCAGGCTACCTGGAACATCAGCAATAATCAGTGCCTCTTTAAATTTGGTCAAATTTAACACCTACATGTGAAGGATTACTGCAATAGGAGAAACCACTATTCCACATTCTCTATGGATGTAAGAGCCAAGTAAACATAATGACTGACATACCCTACAATGGCAGATATAAAATATGACAAAAAGCAGGAAATAGCTTAGTTGATTTAGTGGAGCCATAACACTACTGGAACAGTCGTAGATGCATGCATAACAAATATGTTCATAAGGATACACACATAAAGACAAAATGCACCCAGTTACATGAGAGTTCACTGAATAGTGGACAAGTCTGGCTAATGGAAGGTATGCATGCCTAGCCTATTTATGAGCTGCCACATTCAAAAATGTCTCATTCTTCACACATGCATGCATGCACGCACACGCACATACATACATACACACACACACGCACACACACACACACACACACTCCACGGTTACAAAACTTTGCCCAAATGACACAAAGATGTGGAATAAGTCATGATGCAAAAGATCAATACTTCATTGCAAATTTCCATGAATAATGCTGACACATAAAATTACAACTTAACAAATGTGAACTACAGCAAACCCCCTTAAGATGTGTCTGGAAAAATTCAATGAATTTGGCTTATTCAGCGGGAAATTGTCTCAGAAGTGTAAGCTTCAAAACGACACTATTTTGTAATTCCATACTGAAATTGACATTCACTTTATTCAAACATTATTCTACATAAATTCTGCATTAAATAATGAATTTTCACCTTCATACCACAGTGACTTTTAACATATTCTTGAACACAAAATCTTTTTACAAGCATAACTGTTAGCTGAAATGTCTGTTCTTGCCAGAACTATTCCACAAACATGGATCCTATGTTACCACTATTTTGCTGTTTTCACATTTTTTATGCTCAGCTACAGCTACTTTAAGTTGACACATAAAGGTAAAGTTGTTCAAAGATTATTTTTTGTGCTAGGAATAGATTAAGTACCACCCAACATGCTTATAATACACAGCTTTCCTAGAACTGAGAGCAGCTTATGTTTTATGTCAGTTTTTGGTGTAGTATCCATGCTGATTCATGTTCAATGATTAATGGCTCTATAGGATGAAACCTACACACACGAACAATCCAAAGCGAACACAGTCAGAGCTGTGGAGTCACTACACAAAACCTCCGACTCTAACTCCTCTACTTTTAAAACTCCGATTCCGACTCCAACTCCAATTCTGACTCCAACTCCTTCATAAAAGATCAATATGTATTAAAAATGGTAAACGTGTAAGACATTTCATCACCACCACATAAATTATCAGGCTACTTTTTTCATTTATAACCTGTATTTAAGTCTAATGATTATTGTAGCTATCAGGGCTCTGGAGTTGGAGTATCTAGTTAAGATTTTAGACTGAGATCGGAGTTGGTACATTTTTTACCGACTATGACTCCGACTCCACCTAAGGTTCCTTCCAACTCGACTCCGACTCTGACTCCACAGCCCTGCAAATGTATATAAATTTTGCACACAGGGTACTTAAAATTATTGAAATTGCAGGAAAATAGTCACAATGCACTTCATTAAACCCATCCTTATTCATGCATTAGATGGCTCATGACATGTCACACTTTGTGAAATGCATATGTGGAAACAGATGGAAGAGCAGTCAGAGTGTGATGTAATTTCTTGCCACACGTTTCCATGGATTAACACTGAATTGCTTATCTATACTTCTGACCTGTGGTAGACAGGGCCATGGAGATGAATCTTTACAAACTGAGAGCATTTTCACCACTGTATGTTGGTAACAAATTGAATGAATGGGAAACTGTTCATGATTTTGATCTGAAAACGTATTAAATTGCTGAAAGATTTGTTGCATTGTGAAATTTTTGTTTCTTAGGCACCATATCCTCTTCAGTGGGACACATACTAGAAGGACAACACATATGTTAATCACATGCAAAAACTTTGGTACTAAATTAGTCTGACTTCTTAAGTGGGAAAACTTTGTGAACCAGGACATCTTAAGCAGGATTCACTGGACATACACAGATGAAGGTGACACTAATTTGCTACAGCACACTACCAGGTTACCCATGCTGACTCATTAACAAAAATCAAAGTGCTTGCTACAGTCAATTCATAGTCTTTTGGTTTTGTATCTAACAATGCAAAGACGAAAATATACAGAACCACAATTTCACCTGTATGTTGGACCCTGAAGGAAGATCATACACTGAGCATACTCAAGAATGGTGCAGAGAATATTTGGACTGAAGGTAAAGAGCAGGAAGCTGAAGAAAACCGCACGTGAACAGCTTTGTAATTTATACCCTTGACTAGTTACAATGTTGGTAAGAAAATTTTAACAGAACAGACCACTTGGAAGACACAGAAATGTGTGGGAGATAATACTGAAATAATCTTTAAAAAGGGATGACTGGATTCATATGGCTTAGGATGTGGCCTTCTGGAAGGTTTTTGTAAACACGGGATGAACTCTTGAGTTTCATAAAAGGTGGGGAATTTATTAGTTCAGCGACTATTAAATTCTTGTAAAAGATGCCACTCCTTGGAGTTAGTCAATAAAGTAATAAATGGTCATTTGTGGTACTTACGACCACAAACCTGACAAAATGCATCCACTAAATTTAATGAGATCACAAGCAGAAAGTGTAATCTTAATCAATCTGAAATTATATAATATGCCAAAAGGATCTACATATGATTGTCTAGACTCAGGCTATTCTAAATGTTTTTCCTGTTTATTCTAGAACTGCAAAAAGTGATTTGGTTACTGGTATATGTCACTTTTATTGCCAGCAACAAAAATTATTTTATTTGGATATAAAATAAAAGTATTTGAGATTCACCATCCTCATTTACTAGCTCAGAATTTTCCAGAGTAAGCTTACAGCAATGGAGTGCTTTACCATCTACAGGGCTGTGTTTCTAACATTTTGTAATATATGAAACTTCATGTCATATGACACAAATTACATGCCATATGCTGAAGGTTAATGGAAGAACCAAAATGAACAACAAAAATGTACAAGGGTACTAAACTATTTTGCTGTGTATCTAATAACAGATATGCTAACAGGCAATATACAGTACAAAGAAAAGTATGAGTTAGTAATAGTTCCTTGGTGTTTTTAAATGTAAAGTTGGTGACATAAAGACAATTCCACAGGAACATGAACTTCAAAAATTAAGCACAGAACTTTCTGTAAAGTATTCAGTAGAAATTAGTAGTCACAATAATCTTTTAAAGCCTTAAACAATAACGCATTTCATTTTAGGCACTGTTCAGTAAGCCAAAAAATTAATCACAATACTCATTTTGACAGAATATTATAAATACACAATTTTCATGAAACAGACAGTTACCTATGGACTGGAAACAATGAAACATAATTTATATATGTCATTACATTAAATGGAAAGGGCACAACAATTAAGCATAACATAATATGAATGAGCATAACATCAGTTTCTGAAAAGGATACTATAACTACACTCAGGCTTGGACAAAGTATAAGATTTTCCTTTAAGCACACAGCTGAAAGAATTAATATCAAGTTAATGAAGGCCTTAAATTTACAAAATATCCATTTCATTTCCCACCTAGATCTGTATTCTGTATAAATATATTGCAAGTCATTGTCTTGTTACAACATTAAAAGAAAAGAAAGTTACAATTCAATATATAGAAACCTAGTGCCTCTGATGCATACCTGTGATCAGTTTAATGAACTAATTTTAAATTCATATAAAGATACAGGAATTTTCAAAATAACTTGCACTTTGTACAGTATTATCTTCTGCTCCCTACTGAGTTATGTGAGGCAAGCAACTTAAAACAACAAGGATGAAACATGTGCTCCACACTAGACTGCACATATTTTCCAAATTAATTCACTGCAATTTGGAAATCCTCTCTGATTTTCAATTACAACAGAGTCCTGACTATCTGACTTCCAGTTATTCAACATCATCTTTATCTGACATGGCCCTGTAACATGCTATTTATAACTCAGTGCTGCACGTACATGCATAGTTGTGCATCCCACTCCCACTGCTGCTTTATTTGTTAATACCTCACATATCAGTGTGGACACAGCTTCGTTTGTTCATCTGTGCAAGTGATTTGTCTTTATACTATATACGTTACTGTGACTGTGTTTTACTTTTCCAATTTCATTTTCCCTTTAATAGAATGTTATTGTTTGAGGAACATGGCAAGTGAAAAAATTACACTGCACTTCCACTTAGTCTGAGATTTTCAACACCCCCCCCCCCCCCTCCCGTTTACCCATTATCTGACATTTTTGGTAATCTGACCACCTATCGGTCTAATTTAGGTAAGATAAGTGGCACTCCACTGTATTGTATGTACAAACCTACCGTTGGCAGAGCTATCAAAGGTACAGGTAGTAATTGATGTACAGCCATACACTATTTTTCTCTTCTGCTTTTTAAATATATACTTTATAAAAAATACTTAACATAAAATTTACAGATCTCAATGGTATCCACATATCACATACCACCTGTTTTAATGATGAGCTGTTTTTAAGAATTTCATAAATCGATATAGAGTAGTAGACTCATCTGGATCAATATATAATTCACTGAAACTTCTACTGCAGTCTCCCAAATATGAGATTTCATGAAAATCTGCGAAACATAAACAAGGAGAGACAGATGGACATGATCCCACAACATACACTCATTCCATGTATTTTGTATAAAGAACACATAAAACCTTATGCACATGAAGAATGATACCAACATATATTACTTCACCAACTCGTATACTAAAAATATATACAATAGGTTTTAAACAGTTCCCGCATGTTTTGATGCATGTTACATCATCCTCAGGGGAGTTATGTTAGAACACTGGTGAGCAGCTGAAGCAAGCCAGACTCCCCTGAGGATCATGTAACATGCATCGAAACATGTTGGGAACTGTTTAAAACCTACTGTATATATTTTTAGTGTACGAGTTGGTGAAATAATATATGTTGGATTCATACATACATAGTATGGAAAACTATATGAAGAAGGATATTTACATATTCAAGACATCCAGAAGAAACCTGGCATAGAGAATGAAATCAACTGGCAATGGCACGAGAAATATCAGATACTGTGAAATTCATACGCTGGAGTATTTTTAGTTTCTTCCACAAAAATGTTCAATGAAAACTTGATATTAAGAAAATTTTCCTACAACTTTACATCTAAAGTCCGTAAGGCTCCCAGGTGCTGTGTGGCTTGAAGTCCAGCAAATATGGTATATAAGCCTCATGTAAGTACTGTAAATAAGCGGCAATGTACTTTTCATGCTTTGACACACTTTTGACAATGTATGCATCATCACATTTTTTTAAAATAAAGTTTGTTAATCACAAACTTGTGTCTCATCTGGCTCTCACACTTCAGGCATAATGTGATATCTCCAACATAACTGTCTATAAATGAGTGAATGAATGAAAGAGTACCAAGTTCTACACCAGCTTCATCTTGCAATTGTAACCTAATGGCAGAACACAGATGATCATGGATCCAGCCATGGTCACTGTCCCCGCACTGTTCGTAGACATTTAAGATAGAGGACATGGCACTACTAAACAAGTAGCAAAGTGTGTGTGTGTGTGTGTGTGTGTGTGTGTGTGTGTGTGTGTGCTGGCACGTGCATGAACGCACATGCGCCTGTGGGGGAGGGATGGGGGCAAGAATGAGAGGAGAGGAGAGGAGAGGAGAGGAGAGGAGAGGAGAGGAGAGGAGAGGAGAGGAGAGGAGAGGAGAGGAGAGGAGAGGAAAGGAAAGGAAAGCAAAGGAAAGGAAAGGAAAGGAAAGGAAAGTGGCCTTGCCCATAATCTGACTCCAAACACAGGAACATAAAATTTCATACAATTCAAATATATTGAATGTTCTACTTTCAGGAATAAGAACTAGAAATAAAATAAATCCTACAAGAAAAAAAAGTCTAGGAATCTGCCCATCAAATATTGTAATTGTCAGCCCACCTTAACGAGCACTGTACATACCTTAATACACAACAGTTCAGAGACTGATTCAATCTCCACTTTCAGGTAGAAAGAAAAGAGCACCATGTGTGGCCTAGTCCGCCTACTTGAATCAAATGTTCCAGTCATGTAATGAACACAATCACTAATTATCTGGAACATCCCAGGCTCAATTCCTGGTCCAGAAACAAGCTACCCTGACACTTTTCGATCTATATAAGAGGAAAAGGGTTGTTAAAGTACTCAAGAATCAATGAAATCCATCTACCTATAATTACCAGCCTCCAAAATGCATATGTGTATTCATACGTATCTGGTATTCAGGAAAATGCTCCATAAAAATTCTCCTATGATAATACAGTAAAACCCTGTTAAAGACGTTTTTGAAAATTCCAAGAAAATCTGACTTCTTAAGCGGGAAATTTCTTAAAAGGGTAGGACCGAAAAGTTCTATTTTTTACATTTTTTTGTGAACTTAGTACATATGTATGCCAAATTTGTACAATTTGCAGCTGTGAACTTATTACATATGTATGCTGAATTTGTATAATCTGCAGCTGTCTCACTCATCTCTGACCATCTAATCATTTTGTCTGTGACCCTTCATTCATAGTTTTATTTACACCTTTACCCATTCTGTCACTGACTTTTCATTCACAAGTTCACACTTCATTCCAGATGTTTACTTTTCCTTGAAATATTTTTTAAGCATGGGTTGTCTTGGTCTTTTTTCAACAACAGTAGCAGTACACATCTTCAGATTCCATAGGTTCGCTTTTAGATAGACCATCAGGGGTGGTCAGTACTTCCAGTCACTTTCACTAACTCTGCAGTGTCTTAAATTTATTTCCTGGAATTGCTGATGTAACTTATTTGCACAGTCACCACAAATGTTTCACAGTCATGCTACACCATGACGTGTTTATATTACCGCCAATAAATTACATTTAAATGAGTTGTTGCAACTAACTACCCACTTATCTCACATCAAACCGCTGTCCCCCCCAACAATGTGGAACACCGTGTCACTTCAACTAGCACACACCTAAACTTCTTCAAATGTTATAGGCTGCCTTTGTTTCCTCCAAGTCCCGGGCAGTTGAAGCAGCAAGTGAGCTGCCACATACGAGTGTTGCCAAACGCAGGCTTATGCAGGTCACAGAAGAGCCAGGATCAGCTTCCAGCCACCCAATACAATTTTTTGGTTGTCGTGAGAGACCCAGTAGTGGGGACTGACTGACTGCAGCCTCTGCATGGCGGAAGAAATATGACCCCACCCCCCCGGCCAATCGGCTGTGAGGTTGCGTCATTCTGCTGTGTGAAACATGGCAGAAATGACCTTGGAGTCTAACCTATACGAATTGACTGTGCCATTTGAACGCTGTGTTTTGGAAACAAAACGAATGGAAACTCAGGGAAATTCTTTAAGATTTTGAAACAGAAAATGTATTAAATGGGTAAAAGAATTGTTTCGTCGTCAAATTTGTTACTTCTTAGGTGGGAAATTTCCTTATGTGGGGATGTATTTAAAGGGCAATGTGTAATGTTAATCAAATGGGAGAATTTTTTTGTGCTTTTTTATCCTGACTTCTTAGGCAGGAAATTTTCTTAACCAGGGACGTCTTAAATGAGTTTTACTGTACTAGATCACTGTCACAAATCTCATAACTGTACGTACCTGTAAGCTATGCATTTTCAATATTACTGATATGATAAAATTTGCAATTCATTTTGAACCACTGTAGTAAGTACGAGCTGTGTCTGGTTGTGATAATCTCTGTGGGCCGTCTCTACCACTTGTTGAACTGGACGTAGCTGTGATATCTGTTGGCTGGATGGTGTCTGTTGGTTCGCTGGATTCTGGAAGTTTCATGAATGTCAGGTCACTGCCACTCCACATGGAGTACAGATGTGCTCGAACTTCCTGTACAAGCGCAGTGTTCTCATGCTTAATGACAATACATACACGCATCTGACAGCACATCCAAGTGACCAAGATAATAAGAAATTCGAGAAATAACTTGTGTTGCTAATTTCCATTAATTATTCTTCCTCTATGCAGTGTATGGCATAAAATTATAACTATACAAACTTAGTGATCTACTTCTTCCAGTAAATTGCACTAGCATAAATTTCTGTCACCTGAAAGTATGCTTAAGACTGAGCTGGAAAAATGGGATAAACCACAGCAAATTTAAAACTTTTGTTCAAATGAGTAAACTACATAAATGCTTTCACTATCACCTTCAAGAAAAAACATAACTACATCACAGCGCCATCTGCGAAATGCGATGGAACATCTGACCCTACGCAGGTCACACCACTGAAAGCAAATGCCCAGTATGATATACAGTGCCTTATTAAACATGCATGCATCACAGAAATGGTAAGTGTTTAACATTCTACGGAAGAAAGAAGCCACACTCACAGCCCCTCCTTCAGAACCAGTAGTGGATCGACTGTGTAATGAATGGCTTGATGAGGAATCGGTTGATGAACTGCTCTTCCTTGACGCTAGAGCTCCAGCATCAAGGGGTGGAGGGTACAGGTCAAAACTCCTTTCACCACCAGCATGGCCTTCATGCTCGCCCCACCTGTGCCACATGACACAGAATATCTGAACACAGGTAATGGACGTTTTAAACACATAATGGCCATATTCACCGTAAAATAATCAGAGAACTGCAGAGCAGCATATGAATGTGCCTCTACGTCATTCCCCATGCATTAGCATTGCCCACTTTGGAGATGCTTCCAACATTTGTTCATCATCAGAATATCCCTAAAAGTCTCTTTAAACCTGTACCTGACTATATAATTATTTCTTATTATTTTGGTGGAAGGCTACATCAAGAAGCCCTCCATGTTTCTTGTCCAGGTATTGACTTCAAATATTCTTGTTTGTCTCTGTTCATGCAGATCCTAATGGCCTGTTTGTCTCTGTTCATGCAGATCCTAACGGCCTGTTTGTCTCTGTTCATGCAGATCCTAACGGCCTGTTTGCAACTCCCTCCAAGATACCACAGGCCATATCAGGTCCCATCAATGAACATCCAAGTGAAGTTCCAGGACACCCTTCAGTTGTACCCTCTTATGTTACAGTAAGTTTCATTATGGATTTATGGCAAGCTCTGACAAGTTTAAAGTTTACTGCCACTTACTACATGCTATTATTACAGCTTTACTGTTTGTTCCAAGATAAGACATTTTACAGCTGTTAAAATTGAACATCTAAAACATTTAGTGCCACAATAAAGAAACTGCCACTGACACCTCCATGAAGAAGAATATTCAGTGACAGACATACTTCATAAACTGGGCATTTCTTTATTTTGATGTTCTTTGAATAAAAATTTTATAGTACTAATACCGCAAAAATCGATTACATGTGAGTGTGTGTGTCAGGAGCATGCCAGCTTGCACGGTGGAGGTGCTGCTGTGTTGCTAATGGCTGAGGTGAACTGCTGCCACGCCGTGACGGCCCACAACTGCCCCCTCTTTCATCTGACTGAATATTGTCACCCCAACCCCCACAGTCTGGAGATGGGCCATCATATGTGCAGCTGGTTAATGTCACCCCTGTAATAAATGAGTCACACTGGAACTGAAAATCAAAGTGGTGTGATCTACTTCAAATTTGTCGGAGAGGGACAGTGTTCTCAATGGCTATCACTCTCTGACAACAGAGGACAGCACACTGTGACTCTTCACACCAAAAACCAGGTGCAGTTTTAGGGTCAGTTCTCCCATCTTCATCTACTGTCCACTGAACATGGTACCATTCTTGCGAAGTGGCTATGCCATGGCTGTCATAGTCAGTTGCTGGCTTCTCACTGTGGAGACTCTGGTTCTATCCTAGGACAATCCGTATGGACACTAACGTTGATCATTCTGCGCATTGTTTTGAAGTTAGTCACTATATAATCCAAATACATGCACACTCACTGTTCACTTAATCTCACACTGTACCCTAACGTGTTTCAGTGTTCACGAAGCGATCCTCAGGGAGTACACCAAGTTTAAAAGCATCTGTTGGTGGACCAGTTGTTTAATCGTGGTTCTGTCTTCATTTGCAGTGTTGTGGTCTCTTCATATAACCCTTCATAATGCCGAAACATGTTGAAGTAAAGTGTGAGACTAAGTAAACAGTGAGTATGCACTTAGTTGATTACATAGTGACTAAATCCACATCGAATTTATGGTGGGCAAAGTGACAATGGAGCAAGTTTCTTTCTTTCAGGACTTTAGCATATTTGCTCCCAATTATCATTCCATTAAAACTCCATATGCATCAGCAATGCACCTCAAAGTCATCAGCTAGCTATAGCACCAAAGGATTCAATCTCACCATTCCTACCACTGCCATCACCACCTTCTGTCAAAGTAAGTGTGAGAAGCTTTCCTTTTTTAAGTGAACCTTTTCTTTTCTCGATGCAGTCTGCACATTGTAACATTCCTGAGAGTTCATATTAAGTCCAATGACATTTAATCCGAATCACCAAGGAAAGAGTATTGCATAAAAATCTCACCAGGAAGATGTTGACTGGGATGATACAACTGCGTTGAATGGCCAACTCCAGGTCGACAAGATAACAGCTGAATGACTTCCTGCAGCTCTTCCTGACTCGCAAGGGACGAATGCCACACTGAATCTGCAGAAAAGAAATTTAATGCTAACACCATCCAGATCACGGTGTATGCAGTGAACATTGTAAAAACATAAACAATTTTATAGTGCTCACAGAATTCCCTGAATCATTGAATTCCATATAAAAGTGAATTATCCGGGTAAGCATTAGGTGAGCAAATTTTGACATACAGTGACAAAGAAATATGTCTCCAGAATAATACATGCAAGGCACAACTATCTCTGTTACAAGATGCCACTGCTGGATAGCACATCTCAATAGTCACACATTATCTTGAATAGCAAGTATGACATTCTTGCACACTTAACATATGACCATCACACATACATTTAATGAGGTATCAAAGACTTATACAGGCTGCTAATAATAGTGAAAATATGTCAGCTAGAGGAAAGATACTGGAAATTTCCTGGTACACAGAAACTGGAAGTGAAGAGAGTATGCTGACTGTAGCTGTGGGCATAAAACCTTCTCTTTAAACCAACTGTCATCACAGATTTTTCTAGAAATTCAGTCCTGAAAAAAAGTTAACTTTGTGACTTTTGAAGTTCTCACAGTGGTGTTGCTTAGGATTCAAGTCCTCCTGTGCTGTTTGACACTGAAGATGGCGGCATTATGGTCCTTTAGGACATCGGGAATTATCCCAATAATGCAGTGTTACATCCCAGAAGACTACGACCTTCAAAATTAACTTTTTTTAAGCCAGAGGGTACTAAAAAATGGACAGGCTGAACAGAAGATGGCTGGATATACTGAAGTGACATACAGATATCTCAAATCAATGGAAGGAAGGAACAGCACTAAATAGGAACCACATTATTAGGCAGTAAATACTGAAATAGCACAGATTAAATCATGTTCTTACATTCAATGAAACAATTACATGGCACATTCATTCATAAATAATTTTGACATACTGTTTCCAATAACAAAATTATTGGTTACTCTTGACTTTCATTAATTAAGGGCTTAAAATGCTAAGTATGCCTTCACAGAAAATTATATGCATATCACAAGCTGGCTTACCAGGAGTTGTAGAACGACTCCTGTCTTGTGAGCTTGTTGGTGGAACAGCCAGTTTTGAGGGAGGGTTCAATCGTCCATGCCAAGCACTATGATGGTCTGCCAACCTTGAACTTTCCCATGGCATGGACCAGCGACGCATTATACCATTATTTGTCTCGCCCGACACTTCCCCAGCCGCAGCTTCCGACCAGCGGCGTTGCGGGCCTTGCAAGGTGCATAAGGGGAAGTGAAGGGGGCTACGAACAAGGCGGTGGGTGCCTGGTGGAGGGGGTGGGGGAGTAGGAGTGTACAGTTGAGAAAAACACTGCTGAACAATGCCAACAATGCATTCTAAATTATGACGAGTTGGAGTTGCTTCATTTATTTGGCAGCAAGTGGAATTGGCCATGGCGCCCAGGAAGTCACAACACGCAGCACAGAATTGATAATGAAGATTAATGAAAGTCATAAGGCTTCCACAGATCACCTCCTGCATAAGAAAAATACAAAAATATTAGAATTATTTGTACTTATGCTATGTAATCTCACCCGACACTCTTTTGACCAGTGCAGTTCTAACTACACACCGTTGAAAATAACCAGATATGATGGGGAGGAAAATTACTGAATGCTTAAAAATTTAAATACATGTGGATAAACATGAGTGGTTGCTCAGTTAAATGCTGAGGAAGCTGGCAGCATCAGCTACTCAAACACTGCATAAATTTTTAAGATCCCAAAAATGTATATACTTTAAGCAATGGTGTGGAACCATAAGCATCTGCATTCACATAGCCCTATTCTTCCCCTAAGATGTTTGTACTGTGTGGATTTGTGCAACATGCTGTTATCACTCCTAACTCCTGCACGGCACAAGAAATTACTCCACATATAATTATATATGTACATACATATATAATTATACATGTACATACATATAAGCAGTACAGGTAGCCCTTGTTTTATGCCCTAGTTGTTTCTGAGAAAGCAAGCATAAATCAAAAATAATATTCCTGTAAGAAATAAAGATAAAGGTAGGGGTTAGGGGCAATCTTACCAATGACCGCCGCTTCATGTGTGGTACATAACACACAAACCTATTATATTACTGTGTCACTGATATTATTATAGAAGTAAACTATCATTTTTAGCCAATGTCAATGGAAAACGAATTGTAAACTCCTTAGGTACACTTAATGTTAGATTCTGGATGAGATGGCTTCAAGAAACTGCTGGTAGCTATGTTAGAGATAGAGAGGGAGGGGGTCAGCTGAGTCAGATGATGATGAGGTAGGTGATAGTGACTGTAGCTGTGCCACAAGTTACAGGAGTGGGAATTCTTGACTTAGCACTTAATTTTTTCAGCACTGTCATTAAATGTAGTACAGTGTTCTTGGCTTTACCCCTTTCAAGCTGATTAATTATGTCTAATCTCTTCAATGTAAATAGACTTTAGCTGTTTTTACTGTGATTGCACTATAGGACGCAAATTTACACTCCTCACTCCTTGAATAAGAAGAAATCATACACTCTGCTATTAGGAGGCCAAATCTCACAGCTGCCTAGTTGGTAGTCAATAGCTTATGATGGATGGTAAATGTTTCATACTGTTGCAGTCACACACTTTCTCACTGTCACAGATAATTAAATTCACTCTCCCAGACTTTATTGCTTAGTCACTTTACTGCCACCTTGAAGATTCTTGCTGTGGTTAGGTTAGGTGTTGTGTTAGGCACTGTCATCATCTCCTCAGCTTCTGTTCCTTGACTGGGTGTGCTATCATGGCATTTTTAGGTTGGTATACATGTAGGGCCCTAACTACAGAGTTGCTCCAGTGAAAAACAACTGTTAAAGGCAAATAAACAAACCACAGCATATCAGTCTAAACTAAACAGCAAGCACAATGTGACTGACACAGTTTATAATGAGTGCACTGCCTCCCAGCGTAGTTCCATGCCGTGAGTTTTGCACACTCTCAGCAGTGTTGTACTGTTAAGCCAGCCAAAGGGCATTATACCAAAAATCTGGATGTGTAAATTAAGAAGTGGTGTAAATTGGCAAGAAACATTAAAGCAAAAAGGTGTAACAGGAATGGGTGTAAAACAGGGGTTATGTGTACGCATACGGACTTTTAATGATATGCAGATACGAATGTATCATATATTTTTATATTATTAGGCATACCGATGTGAGATATTCAATTGAATCAATGAATAAAGCTGTCCTCACAGCTGTTCAAACTTTGTATTACAAACCCATTAGTAGGTAAGGCTACATGTTTCGGTCAGTTTCTCACCATCATCAGGCCTGGTTACAAGTTTGTTGTGTTTAAAAGTTACTCCTTTTGAGATCTCAAGAGGTAAAAATTATT
>BLKM01005766.1:4289-16590 GCA_013340265.1 Coptotermes formosanus
AGCATGTCCGCTGTAATGGTCTGCAGTGCATGCGTTATCCGATCACGAAGTTCCTTGAGGGATATGGGTAATGGCGGTACGTAAACGCTGTCTTTAACGCTGTTTACGTACCACCATTGCCCATGTCCCTCAAGGAACTTCGTGATCGGATAACGCATGCACTGCAGACCATTACAGCGGACATGCTGCACCGAGTCTGGGATGAATTTGATTACCGTGTGGATGTGTGTCGTGTGACCCTGGGTGCACACGTGGAAGGATTGTGACTAGCGCGTCAGAAACTTGGACAGTTGCCGCTGCTGACGGTGTATGTTGTGCCTGTGTAAGACGAGAAATAAATTTCTTGTTAACTTTTGAAACCGCACCATTCTTTTGTGTACACCCTGTATATGACATCAGATCAAGATTCTGAGCCTCCACCTTAACACTTCTTTTCCTTTGTAGTTGCGCATTCTTATCTGACGATGGACACTTTTTATGACCAAAAAACACCATAAGACAGCAATAAAAATTAAAAACAGGGAATGTTGTTTTGTGTGTGTGTATAGACTGGAAATAGTGGTACAAACATGCACAATGGGATAGGAAATTGCCCCCGCCCCGCCCAAAACACAATTCTGAGTCTGTTGCAATAATGAAGCAGTATAAAGTGGTTGAGCAAGGCTTGCTATTTCCTTTCTACCTGTACTGCAACCTTGCTGCTGCTGCTACTGGTGATGCATTGTGTGTGTGCTGTCATCTATCGATTTACCCATCTCTTCATAGCCTCTTCCCAATCTGTGCCACCTCCTTCATCATCATCTGTTGTCCGGACGTATGAATCTTCATCGTCTTTATAGCTGTCCTCATCCGTGAGACCACTCACCCGTCGTCTGATAGACTGCAATACATCCAACCATGTCTTACTGACACATACACGTGTGATGCTGTTGCAAAGGAAACAGCTGGAGAATACGCAAATTTGTAAATGTAAAGGTAAAGTTCACCCTGTAACCTGCCATGAAGGCAAAGAGGGCAGGTGGTTAACACCATACCCCGGCCACTTTACCTCTGGGAAAGACCTAGTAGCCATTATATAGGGGGCCGGGTGGCCCACAGCCTGTCTGCATGGGTGTGGAAAACCTCATCCCTACAGCCCAGCCCATAGTGAGTTGCTGTTCTGACTACACTATCCTGCCCACTATGTGAATTTGTTCTGTCCTAATGTAACCTTTCAAAGCCTAGCGGTAACTTTACGTACCACCAGGTTTACCATTAAAAAATTCTATGCGGTGCTCACATTGCGTTTGTATGTTTGTACGGATCTCAGAACAAACAGCAACTTTTGCCTTATAAAACGTTAAGAGACTGGTTTTTATAACCGAAGTAGAGAGTGTTTACAGCACGGTACGCACTGAGTCCTTATATAAAACAGATACGCTTCATCTTTAAAGGGTTAAATAACACTAGTAAATACATTTATGCGATTACAGAAGTAATACTAACTGGACAGGGCCAGTGATTCAGGTTCAATATGAGGAAATACATGTTACACTTTCTGCTCTGTGTTTAAATTTAATTTTGAAGATTAAATTCAAGCACTTATTTCAGTTAGAAGAGTACATAACAGCACTTACATGAGGTTGATGGTCATATATCTCCGTCCCCTCAACAGCCTTGCCATCTGCACTCTAAAAAAGAATAAAAAAAACTATAATGTATTATGCCACTTAAAAATATTACTTCTGACCACAGGAAATCCACTCTAGCCAGTCATGTAACAATACTCCACATCATAAAAACACCAAACTTTTTCCACATATCTGAAAATTCACATGCTCATAAACAAGAAGACAACAAAACGTTAAAAAAGCATAAATCCACATGTAATTTAGGATAATTTTGATTATTATGTCATAAACAAGCAGTTCTGAGTAGAAAGCACACACACTACAGCAGGGACCCCGACTCCAACAAATCTTATGTCTTCACTGTTATACTTGTGCCATATAAGTGTATAATTCAACAGCAAGATGCAACTTAGCTCATGGGTTAGCACAACAGGCTGAAGAATAGAAGGACAAAAGACTGACTGCTCCTCAAGTAAGAAAAATTATTTATTGCTTGTAACTGTGTATGTGCAACATTTAAGGTCTTCACAGCAGTGTTATTGATGATACAAGTCTTCTCGAATGTTACAACGTGCTGCTCAGTCAGTAGTTTCTGATATGTGACAGGTATGTAGTGCTCTCAACTACAGGGTGACCCTGAAGATGAAGACATATGGACATGCCTGCCCAGTGGCACAGTATCACATCTTAGAAGACTTGTATCTTCAACCTGACATAGTAACACGCTGTCACTGTCATTCGTCTCCTTCTCTCTCTCTCTCTCTCTCTCTCTCTCTCTCTCTCTCTCTCTCTCTAGGGGGGTGTGTGTGGAGGCAGAGGTAGTTTTTCACTGTCCTCAGATTTGTAACTGCTTCATACAAAACCCATATTTATAGCTCCTGTGGTCCATCAGTTACTACTACAGAAATGAAAAGTAAAAGTAAAGCAATCCCATTACAGGCCTGGACAGGCCCTTAGGGTTCCAGGAGGTTGAGGCTCCCAGATTTTTTGAGACAATCGGCACATGAAGGTGGTAAGGTTGTCAGCCCTATGCACCGGCCGCCTTTACCCCCCAGCAAATATTGCTGGTACTCATCTCTGTTAGAGGCTGAGTCGACCCCAGGGCCACAGTGCGGCCGAAAGGATTAGGTCAATGAAAAATTCCAATGACACCATCAGGAATCAAAACCGCAGGCTGCCGGCTTGTAGCACAGTGCCTCAACCAACTGTGCCACCATGTGCCCCTACAGAAATGAAAGCTAATAAAAATTCTGCAGTGTCACAGTCTTGTTGTTTCACATTCTACAGAAGCTGCACATTTGTTTAACCACATGTTACAATACATAATTTCACAACTATCCAGTCTCACAAGTTCGTACACCTGCCATGTTGCTATTAAATGAAAAGAAAAAAAAGTATTAATTTTCGGTGGCTTCCAACGACACAATGTTCACGCCAAATTTCATGAAAAGTAGTCAACTAGTTCAAAAGTTGATACACATGAATAACATGGTGACCTCATAAGTCATTCTTTTCTTCCACATGAAAGTAAGCAAGCATGGAAGAAAAAGGGGGACATGTATGCTCAACATGCGAAACAATTTCTGGGAGAAAATTACTATGATCAGTGCTTCTATATGAAAAATGAGACTACTAGGTGCTAGAAATTAATAATTATACAACTTAACAGTCCATTTATGTGCTTAATTTACACTAGTCAAGGATGTGACTACTTTAAATTTGTTAGACATGACCTGGAATTTTGTAGTGTTGTCACATTTGAAAAATACATAGAAACACATGTTCTTTTGACATAGCTAGTTTACTTCAAAAAGTTTCTGAGTGTGGTGCAGTTGGTTCAAGCACTGCGCTACAAGCTGGAAGACTGCAGGTTCAATTCTGAATGAGGTCACTGAGATTTTTCATTGACTTAATCCTTCCGGCCACACCATGGCCCTTGGATTGACTCAGCTTCTAACAAAGATGAGTACCAGGGATGTCTCTAGGAGGTAAAGGTGGCTGATGCGTAAGGCTGACAACCTTATCACCTTCATGTGCCTACTGTCTAGACATTCTGGGAGCCTTAATCTCCTGGGCCTGTCCAGACCAACGTTTACAGGCCAGAAAAGAATGAGACAGGTGGTAATACAAGGAGATTATTCCAGTATTGCTAACTGGACAAAAATTCCTGTGATATTTCGAGTGACAGCTGCAATTTTTCATGGTATTTCAAAATGTGTAACCATTTATTCCAAGATTTCTCATAGAACCCTGGTGCAGAAACATTGCTTCAGACCATTATCAAGTCTTATACTGGAATGTCTGACAGTCGGTGTTGTTAAAATCTTGAATATAAACTTTTTTAAAATGATTAAACTTCCACAGGAAAATTATTTACAGTTTAGAGCTATACACATGTGTAACAATGTTAAAACATATCAATACAATTATAACATTACGATAAAAAGTATAAACTAGTATAAAAACCAAGAGAAAAATTTTAAACCCAAAACTGTTTAAACCCAAAACTGCTACGACAATTTCATCAGTTATTTGTGCATTTCTAACACATGACTGTTCATAAGTTTTCAACAGCACAGAACCAATATTTCTTATCCGTTTCTAAAGCAATGTCTGATATTCATTCTTGTTTCAGATGACGAAAACTATTTAATAGCAGTGTACAGTTCTGGAAGGGGGTTTCAGTGTACATTCTCTGAACATGTGACTGCTTGTTTTATATATATATATCAGTATGTCACTGTGCAAGTTCCTCCACTCGTAACTTTTTAAACTGGTATATTTTCTTGAAACAATGTACAAATGTGGGCCGGAATAGCTCATTTGGTATAGTGAGTCGCTACAAGGTGGAAGCTCCGTGGATCAAATCCCGGTGGGGCAAGATTTTCTGCAGCCACCCAGACCGGCCCTGAGGCCCACACAGTCTCCTGTACAACGGGTACTGGGTCTCTTTCCTGGGGGTAAAGCATCCAGGGTGTGGTGTTAACTACACACCTCCATCTAGCGCTGAGGTTAAAGAAGGAGTAGAGCTATACCTCTACTCACCCTCTTGGCATTCATGGCCTGCTGTAGGGTGAAATTTACCTGAACCCACATATAAAAATCATGCCATTAGAGGCTACCCCACCTTTCTACTTCCTATGTCCTGCCATCACTTCTGGTAACATCACTCATACGAAGACTATATTTATACTGGTTTTATGAAAATACCAAAAGAATGTTTATAAATAAGCATACAAAATTTTCAACAGACACAAACCATAACTGTGCTTACACATCCTGTACAAAATATTTTCTGTACACTAAAAATGAAGAAAAATGCCATGTGATGTCTAGTAACTTTCCTACACTGGAAGTTTTTACTGGTTGACATTATGCATTCAAACAGAAACATATGTTGTGTAATTATTAATTTATAAATCACTGCTAGTGTCTATACAAATAGTAGTGCTTGAAGAAATGTCACTATCATAAGGTCTGTCTGGAACCTTTTGTTTTATTGCTGGTAAACAGAGTGTAAAACTTCACAAGTAGGCATAAATGTGTATATACATATGTATACATACTGTGTAAAATAAAACTCCATTTGACATATAAATTCTTATGTTATATTACTCTATCCTCTGTGTGTGTGTGTGTGCACGCACATGTGCGGACCAGTTACTGGATATGCCAAGGCAAGCAGATCTGATATATAAAGTATTAAGTCTTCAATTCTGCAAATCAGCATCACTGGTATTCCCATCATTCAACTTTTACATTTTAACATACCTTATCTTCAAATTCCTGCCCATTTCCAAGGTTACGTGCCCTCAACTCAGCAATAAATTGTGACTCCTGTTCGTAACGTTTACGAATTTCCTCTCTCCAAAGAGCAGCAGTAGTGCCAGGTGCATCCGACTCTCCTACATCTTCTGTTTCAAAGTCTGCAGACCCAAGCAAACAACTCAGTTCCAGACGGAGTCCCAAGAACTTGCAGAATTTAGAGGCTAGCGGTGCGATGCATTAAAATAATAATATTTAATGGTAAATCCAGTGTCCTTTGTGAACACTGATCTGGAAAGTCACATTTCCTATCTCACCTATTTTCCCGCATTCATAACAGCTTAACTAATTAAATTCACGCGACATCCTGTACTGCTGAGAAGCCAAGACCTGCTAAGCACCTCAAGAAACTCCATGACTTTCACTGGACCTAAAGTTTCATGATGATGTTGACAAGGACCCATCACTGGTCCCTATCCTCAGCCAGATGAACGTAGACTACGCACTCACATCCTATGTAAGATCAATTTTAATACTACATTATCCTCGCATCTATGCCTAGGCCTTCCAAGTGGTTTCTTCCCTTCAGAGTTTCAGGCAAATTTAATTATTTTATAAAGGAAGATACGTTTATGGGTATGTGCATGCAGGTGAGTCTGTCCTCCTCCTGCAAGTACTTCAGAACAAACAGACACATCTGGGTTTTTACACTCTGCAGTGTTAAAACCCAGAAGATCATAAATAATCTAGGTAACACTTGCCACAAAAACCTACGAACATATCAAATTATGTTTCTCTGAACATCATGCCACTGAAGCGCCCTACTTCCACAATTTTTAATTCCTCTGACCAAAGATATCAATGTTCAGACAACAAAAACTTCAGAAAATACACATCCTTTGATGGAGCGGAATAGAAAATAACTATAAGCAGACTGTGCAAATGCCAAGAGTTGTAGTCACTAAATAATGAGACTTGCACATGCAGCTACTGTTCCTGACTGCTGATCACCAAAAGCAACTATGTACTAGTTGCCACTGAATCTTTCCCAGTTGCATGCCAACCCACACTCCATTATGTTGATGTTAACATTGACTAACATATTTTTAAACGGCTTTTTTAACTTGCATAAATGTCACATGTCTTGTGAAACTGAAGACAGTTACCACTAAAACCTTCTACTTGTTACATCAGGTGTACAGAGAAGATGGCAGAGTTACTAAAAGCACTCTCACAAAATGACTTCAGGGGCACATCGAGGGCTGGAAGGTGTGTACAGAATGCTGTGTAGACTTTGATGGAAATTACAGTATCTTTGTTGGTATTCGAAATATAACCTACCCATCACCTGACCTTTTCCAAATCAGTTCATTCATGTCAATGGAATTATGATCTCCAATATTAGCCACCATTTTTTATGCAGCTAACTTCACGCTGCAGGATCTGCTTTGAGAAGTTTATAGTTACTTATCCACACAAGGAATTCTCAGCCTTTAGAAACTTCAGGTTCACTGCCATCTACTTCACATACCCCACAGATTCATTTCTATATTATCCTCCCATCTAAGCCAAAGTGGCGCAGTGGCGCAGTGGTGGTGGCGCAGTTGGTTGAGGCACTGCGCTACAAACCGGAAGGTCGCGGGTTCGATTCCCGATGGTGTCAGTTGATTTTTCATTGACATAATCCTGTCGGTTGCACTATGGCCCTGGGGTCGACTCAGCCTCTAACAGAAATGAGTACCAGGAATATTTCCTGGGGGGTAAATGCGGCCGGTGCGTAGGGCTGACAACCTTACCACCTTCGTGTGCCGATTGTCTTGAAATCTGGGAGCCTCAACCTCCTGGAACCCTAAGGGCCTGTCCAGGCCTGTAATGGGACTGCTTTACCTTTTTTTTTTTTTACCTTTACCTAAGCCAAAGTCACCCAAATGGTCACTAAGTTGTTCAGACAGACTTCTACATGAAATTCTTATTCCAACTATACACACAACATGTTACGACCACCTCATCCGCACTGATTTAATCATGCTAACAACATTCTGGAAACAGTACAGACGGTGAAGATCATTTTGTAACTTTTACCATCCTCTTTTTAGATTCTCTTTCTTGACTTTAAACAGTCTACTCAGGATTCTGTTACAAGAACATTCTCAATCTAGATTCTTCTCTTAAAGCTGGCGTATCAGTTTCACACTGTCAAAACAACAGGTAAAATACATTTTTGGCCCAGTCCAAAACAAATCTGGAAATTACTGCACAGATTTCAACAGTAAGAAAATTAACATACTAAGATTTAACAGTACTAGTCATAATAATAAATTTAACGGCACCTGTACCGTACGTAACATGGCAAAGAAATAAATGTGTTGTAAATTCTAAAAGGTTTTGACGACGGTGTACAATGTTGTGAAGTAATGGGTTTTTGGACTTTTTCCATCATCCAGAGAATAAAATAACTACAATTAATATTACAATGTTTCGGAAGCTGGCTCTGCTTCCATCCTCAGGTAAGAGGAGGCAGGGGGAGAGAGGAACACCTACTCTGTTGGGTCCCTCTATCTAAGGGATCCAACAGAGTAGGTGTTCCTCTATTCCCCCCCCCCCCCCGCCGGTCCCCCTTTTACCTGAGGACAGAAACAGAACCAGCTTCCGAAACGTCGTAATTTTAACTGTAGTTATTTTATTCTTCAGACAATGGAAAAAGTCCAAAAACTCATTACTTTACAAATGTGTTGTAAGTTTACAAAACTACACATTGAAAGCACACATTAAGAACACAAAACATAAAAGATACACAGCCATAATGACTTCCAGACAGGGAGATGTCCATGTAATAAACACACAAAAGTAGGAATATAGACCCTTCAAGTTTTCTGTCAAATTCAGGCTGATATCACGTTCCAACATCATGACGAACTGAATCTGTTACTCTTACAAACACAAGTAATGTAATCTCCATTCTGTGGCACAACAAATAGCAAAATAAATGGCACTCAAGAGATTAACCCTTTATGGCACAGTGGCTAACATATATACCACCTGCTCTAACACTCAAAACCCTGTATTTTGCCCACAGAGTATTTGTAGGTTGCACATGATAAAAAGAATACTGAATTGTCTTCAATTTCATATGTGTAGCATTGGGGTCATAATGTGCAATGAAATACCAGTGACAATGCTTAAAGCACACGCACATATAAATATATTTACACTGTTCACAAAAACACTCAAAGAATGCTGTTGTCGAAACTACCTCCTTTGAATCCAACTTGATCATCCACTAATCGAATGCAGACTTTGTCTTACTGCACAATGTTGCTGTGACAGCAATAATTAGAAATACCATAATAAATGAATACTCAAGAGTTTGTTGTTTCTACCACTGCAATTCTAATGCTCAATATATTCATTACATTAATAGCCTTGTCCCCAGAATGGTCCAGTTGTTCTCACCTGATATTTCCAAAAGGAATATCAGATTGGATGTCAAGGAATAAAGGCATCAGTCATCACAGTTTAACATGCTTTTCCCCAGTCTATCCAGTCCACTCGTCATTCATGATCTACATTTTAAACAGCGGTATTAAATAATACAAGCACTTGACCTACAGCAAAGAAATTTTAATGTTATCAGATCATGTGACACTTTTCTTTTATACCTATGTTTTCACTTACTGTTATGGACTATTATTCTTTCCACAGAAATGCAAACACTTTTTAAAATTCTAACCAAACAAGACAGATAATGTCTGTATAATGTAATATTGAGGTGCATTCGCGTAACCATTGTTGCTACAGGAAAGCAATAAGCATTAAAAATTCTGATTGTGTGTCTGTAGCCTTAGTTATCCAGCACGCGAAGTGCACGCACCATATTATACTGCCATCTGTGGCCTGTCTGGCTGTACCGTATATTTCCACATTATCTCATAAGCAGCGTGATTTTGGGAAAAAAGTTACTGAACACAAAGAGTTTGTTTTGATTTTCTCTACAACTTTTGTCTGAAACTTTTCTCATTATGAGAAGAATTCAATGAGGTATTATCATAAATGTACACACATCCTCACGTTAAGTACCTATCATTCCTGTCACATTTTTAATTGAAATTGGATTTCCTCAACAGTTTTGAAAAATCCTCATGTATCATATTTCATAAAAATACCACCAGTGGGAGCCGAGTTGTTCCATGCAGATGGATGGACAGACTTGATGAAGCTAAGTTGCTCTTTGCAATTTTGTAAACATGCCTTAAAAATACATAATGATCACAGTAATATAAATTAAGTAGATGACTTAAGTTGATTGGGATGTAACACTGTGTCATCGGGTGAGTAGTTCCCAAAGACCCTTTGAAACGATAATAATTACTCGCCCAACACAGCCCCAAGACTTGACTCTTCAGCAGCAATACTGTGAGGATCTCAAGTCTCACATCCATTACATAAGCACAAACTGAAACCTCATGTCATATGTGACTGCTATTTCATGTAGCCTGTCTCTTCTGCTGTAAGCCTTCTACTTTCCTTTCGATCTCATTCGCATTCCTGCATTACCACACTCGGAACATTTCTTCCAGTTAATTACATACCTGACACATTGCCTTTTCCCAATACAATGAAACTTGCTCAAGAAAAACCCAGTTAAGAAAATTTCCCACCTAAGAAGTCAGGATAAAAAAGCACCAAAATTCTCCCATTACATTAAAATTACCCTTTTAAGAAATTTCCCACTTAAGAAGTAGGATTTCCTTGGAATTTTCAAAATTTTCTTAACAGGGTTTCACTGTATATCTGTTAATTCTTATCAAGGTATCTCTTGTGTGTGGTGGCGTAGTTCCCATCTCACATGGACTGGTATGTCAAATGTCTGGCAAAAGGAGTGGGTCAGGGATAACTTAAGTCCTGGGACAAGATGGCAAGAACAACAAACACACAAATAATGGATCCATTTGTGGTCATAAAGAATCAGTTTCTTTGGAAGTTAAAGAATATTTAACACACTGATTTCTGATCAATTGACTATTCTTGAAGAATAATTTTGTATGTAGTGAATAATCAGTCATGTCTTTTTCAGTTAGTTCATCACAGTATACTACCTAAAAACTGAAATTACCATGCAAACAAAACAAATCTTTCAGAACGTACCAAGTGGTTTTCTGATGTTCTCATCTGCATCCTCCTGATCAGAGCCCTCTGAAAGAAGAGCCAGTCAAGGTGTAGGAACAACACTAACACTAATGACTAGCATCTAACTCTACAAACAATACATTCCACACTGGAGCAAAACACTAATTACAGGAAAATATTATGGTACACTATAACCTGCTTATAATGAAACTGTGATAAGAAGGTAGGTTAATCACAAACACAAGTGGTAAGAAAAGAAACTGAGCCTCATATGTCTTTTGAAAATAAATTATGCAGAGAAACAAAATTATGTCCTGATGCTATTTTGTACAGGGGTCACATGCAATGAATTTACACTCCATTCTCGTTCAAAGTTATTAAATTCAATGCACAATTGCAATAGGATTAAAGACTGGGATAATTATGTCATTGCCAAAAGGCACATCTGTAACAAAGCAGTACAGGTGAAGCAGTCTCTGTACATGCCATGAAGGCACATAGAATGGGAGTGTAGTTATAACTCCACTTATTCTTAACCTCAGCACCAGAGGGAGGTGAATGGTCGGCCTCACACCCCAGACACTTCACCCCTCAGACAACAGCCCCCACTACTAACTGAATAGGAGGCTCGGGGGCCCCACAGCCATCTGAACAATTTTGGAATGGGATAAAACTCTCGCCCCTGCAGGACTCAACCCACGATTCTTCTGACATCCAGTCCATAGCCTAGTCACTACATTCATGTGTGCAGCCATGGCAATCTTCTTCATGAAAGCAACCGTGCAAATATTTGTTTGAGAAGTGGTTATTGTGAATAACATCACAAAGCTTGCTGAAGTGTTAGTTACTTAGAAAGGGGGACAGTGCAGAAAGTGAAGAGATGTGGTAAGTACAAGTTCAAACAGAGGACAACAAACACAAAGCAACATGCATAACATTATAACTGGGTTACACTGCAATGCAAGTAACAATGCAGGGTGACATATTTACAAAATTTCTAACAATATGTATCAGTTCTACATTCTCAAAACATATCTGTGGGAGGACAAAAAATCGGGGAAAGGTGAGGGGACAAAAACAATTAAAAAGTACGATAACATATTCATCAGTTACAATTTTCATTATTTACAGAATAGAAATGCACATTCCAATCTTAGGACTCAAACATTTTTGGCAACAATCACTTTTGCTTTCAGGTTGGTGGTGATGTTGAGGACAAAAACCCAATGGATTCCATACAACACTATAATGCAGTGTAACTAGTGGTTAAAATAAAACTAAAAGAATTGCTAGAAGCATTCCTTTGCTGAAATATGAGCCCCTGAAAGACAGAACTATAGCAACACTATTGCTTCCACCACTTCATAAAATTTGAGGTGGCAATACTGATCAAAGAATCATACATACACACATACTGCTGTGTCTCCCATATAGGACAAACCCACAAAGCAGACGTGTATAAATAATGAAACAAGCATCTAAGAAGTTGCACGCCCCCCTACTGTAATGGACAGCTGTAACCCAAGATGTCTGGAGGACCCTAAATCTGACCCAGAACAGGCTGTTGGTGGCACTAACCAACAGGCCCTTAAAAAAGCTGTATGAAAAACCATGAAACTTGCGAATGCTTGTCTTCAAGAAGGTGGTGGAAATTTTTAGCATCTGCTATAATTACACATTTAAACTTGTTTAGCACATTATCACATTCTAAGTATTTTTCAAAAAATAAGAACCTTTTTTATGGAAACATACATGCTATGCAGTGTTTATGGTGGGGGGGGGGGGGGGGGGGGGGGGGG
>BLKM01005766.1:16689-38049 GCA_013340265.1 Coptotermes formosanus
TTGCGACATCTTCACTTACAACCGTCCATTTTGGCAACTTTTGTAATAGTAATAAAAACCCCCTGAGTAACGACTGAAGTTCATATTTATGGCCACTAGACTGCAACTGAATTAAGTGCAGATCTCTTATGCTTAATTTCACCCAAATCTGACAATAAACGTGCAAAAGTATCAAGTTTTGCATGACATGTTCAGCAGTATGAATTGCTGCAGAAGCCTGCTGGAAATATCCATAGAATTTTCTTCAACTGCCGCTTGTCTGCAAAATGGCAGGAGTATCTCCCTAGTGCATTTATCAAAATTGTTTATGCACAAATACAAGGCCAATCATTCTCTTCACACCCACACTGTATCCAGAACCAATTGTCACATCATGGAGTGGAATCTTTTGTACTAAAATGGATTTTCCTGGCCCCAGAGTCTGTTATTTTGTGTTTCTGTATGTCCAATCAAGTAAAGGAAGGTCTACCCCGGAAAAGCCAACTAGATATCTGAGTATACCAGTTACAGCAATAAAGTCATGTCTACTGGATCATATAACCGCACAGAGCACACAACCATGTTTTTGTGATGCTGTAATTTCAGTGACTTTGTATGGTGACGCTCTAGTATAAGAAAAGCCAGGGTAGTGTAGTAAGTACAGTGATTAGGCTAAAGGCTGCATGGTCCAGGGTGCAAATTGTGGTTATGAGCAACAGATCTTTCTCTTCTCTGTAACAGCCAGAGCAGCTCTGGGGCCCACCCAGCGTCCTATTCAATGGGTACTGGGGATTTTTCCTGGCAGTAAAGCAGCTGAGGCATGAAGTTAGCCACTCACCTCCATCTAATGCCAAAATTCAGAATGAGTGGAGATAAACGTCTACTCCCCCTATACACCTTTAAGGTATGAACGTGGAAAACCTTACCTTTCTTACTCTAGTATAAACATATCCATGTCCTACTAACT
This sequence comes from Coptotermes formosanus, assembly GCA_013340265.1. Classification (NCBI taxonomy): domain Eukaryota; kingdom Metazoa; phylum Arthropoda; class Insecta; order Blattodea; family Rhinotermitidae; genus Coptotermes; species Coptotermes formosanus. Next base: position 17,636 of record BLKM01005766.1, read on the forward strand.
AACTAACTAACTAACTAACTAACTAACTAACTAACTAACTCCATGGAGCAGAGACCTTCTTGAGAAGCTAACAGTTTCTTAGCTAGTCAAGAAATTCCCCACATTTTATGGAACCTGGAGGTTCATTACCGCATTCACAACAGCCCGCCACATGTCCCTATCCTGAGCATATCCATGTCCTACATAAAAGAAGTCTGTGGGCTGGCGCAGCATAGTTGCTATAGCAACTCACTAAGGGGTGGACAGTCCAAGGATTGAATCCCAGCACAGGCAAGATTTTCTATGCCCATCCAGATGGGCCCTGGGGCCCACCTGGCCTCCTGTACAATGAGTACCAGGTCACTTTCCCGGGATTAACGCAGCCGGGGTGTGGCACTGACCAACCACTACCACCTAGCGTGAGGTGAAAGAAAGAGTAGAGCTACACCTCTACTCCCCTTCTGGTCCTTCATGGCCCATTCTAGGGTAAACTTTACCTTTTTATCTTTTTACATAAAACAAATCCAGCGCAAGAATGAGACATACGTGAATCCTTTAAAGGCGTAACCACTTGCTGTTACCAGTGTTGCCTACACATCAGGGTAGGAAGAAAAATGATTCAGCGATCAAACATAGCAAAAACTCAGCCTTCAAAACATATGCTAAGGTGAACTGCAGCATGACATACACTGCCAAAATTAATCTTACTAATTTGCACACTTCCATGGGCTCATATTTGTTCAATTAGAAAGACATAAAAAATAAGAGAAATATGATAAGGGAAAATCTCACCTTTTTTCCTTCCCCCATGTTGTTTAATGAAACTACCTAAAAAACCCTTGTCTAGATTTATTAGTTCATTTTGATTTTGGAACTGCTGTTTCTACTGGCTATAATTAAGACACTATTCCTATGAATAACCCTTTGGTGCTGAAGGTCAACCATGGTTGGCATGCAGTGTGATGCCGAGAAAACCAAGAGTCCACTGAAGTTGTTGGCCAAGAAAATGCGAAGTACTGGGTGGCCATTCAAACCTCAGGCCTTTTGCAGTGTACACTGGCAATGAATTCCAGCTCCAAAGGATTATACAGTGCTTGTTTCCATACAAAATCCACTGCAATCTCGCATGCGTATAAATTACTCATACTGAAAAGACACATCCAAGGATTTTTTAACACTTCTAATTATCTAACCACATACCTGAATTGAGTTCTCGCACCAACGTGGACATCGCATTAGTAACAGAGTCTGCTGCGACCAGGAGGTCATTACGAAGACTTCGACCGCTACTGTTTGTTCCAGCAGCAGAATTACTGCCTGAACCTGCCAGTGAGGATGACGATGTACCTACAAACAAGGAGCAGTACGTTTGAAAACAAACACAAAATTCCATTTCCTGATGTTATGATAAAAATATGTGAATGTTTCTACACCAGGAAACGACACAATACAACCATGTGTCTGGTCACAAAAAATTTTAAATATTCTTCTTTTCACGTCACATTTCTAGTTTCATAGCTTGTAATTTAAGTCCTACCGTCATGTGTATCAACTGTTTTCCGAGTAACACATAAATGAAATTACAGCCACTGCTGTGGGGGTTAAAATCCCATGGGATGGCATTACAGTTATATATGAAGGAAACCTAAATTATTACTTCTGACTCAGTTTCATGTAACAGAAGATAACAGTCTACTGTTCAGATACTTCAAAACTGGATTAATTTTGAACAGAGCCACTGTGATAGCAATTCCTGCATTCTGTTGATATGTACTACAGAAAAGTGGCATGTCAAAAAAAATTGTCATATCCCTATATTTGGATAGCAGACATCATCCAGTTCATCACTTCTTTCTAGTTGCAAGTGGAGGTTTGTGGTTTTAATTCATCCTTGTATTTCTATGAATCGCACAGTAACACCTTTCAATTTCTGATGTAGTTTTGGCAGACAACACAAGACCCTTGTTTTTGGAAAACTTAAGTTTCATTAGGACTACTTTCTCTAGTGCCAATTACTCTTGCTCCAATCTAGGTCTCCACACTCTCGCATTGCCCAATACATTTTCTTTAATTTCCTGATTTTCTGTGTTTACTGCATAAGAATCAGTGCCATCAGGAACACACATCAATCTCACCTCCACCAGCAAAATTACACCATAACCAGTTTGTTATTAACCATGCAAGACATCGCTTGCTTCTAGACCACGTGACACACTAGGCAGCATCTCACTGACTCCACTTAGGAGCTTGTTTCAGGGTAACAAACAATGTATATAATTCTTATGTAAGCCTTCAAATCAATGCCACAGCTTGTGCACTGAAACTATTAACACCTTTGAAAGGTCTAATGCTTCAGTTATTCTGATCTTACTCTAACAGATGGTAGAATACGGAACAGTTATCGGTGTCCCTGAAGTTAGTAGCTGTGTACTCATGGCTGCCAACAGTGTATCTTGAAGGCTATGGGCATTTCCTTAGACTACCAGCTTGGCTGATAAAAAAAAAATTCACCAGTAGAATGTTGGTATGAACTTAATGCAACACGAAAACAAAGTTGGGCATGACCGATGCCATAACCTACAAGACAGGAACTTCAAATAATTAATTACAGCCTTTTTAGAATTAAGTGTGACTTTTGGGAGACATCCCAGAGGCATGAGTTACGACAGTCAAGAGCAACACACCTATAAGTGATGAAGATGTCCCAAATGCAGATCTCACATCCCCTCCAACGCCTGTTAATGTGTCCACTCCTGTCCCCAAAGATGACATCATTGATGGCTGCAGCTGGCCTCCTGGAGTGGGAGGTGCTGAGCGAGAAGATGGTGCTCCTGGTGGAAGTGGAGGGGACTTCGTGGAACGTGGCGACGAGTTAGGAGTTGATCGAGGAGAAGCCTGGTGATTCTGGGTAAATCAGAAGAACACACTGAAGAAAACCAAAGTATACATGGCACACAATGCCTACTACCTGATACACATTTACTTTGTCTCATATTGATTTCTGTTAAACAGTGTCATACGCTGCTACAAGAGCAGAAATCTGGATTGCAATTTGGAGCACGCAGAATCTCTAAAACAGTCCCTTGCAATATTCCACCACTCACTATTTTTCATGTTTATTTGCTGTACAACAGCCATAATCACTACAGGCAACAATGACTTTCAAGATCTGTAAATTATATATATATAAATCATACAAAACTTCTTTCTTGAATAAAAGTTGCAAACATTAATATTTTATGTCACATATGTGCACCTTCTGCAATGATAAATTTTGATTTGACTTATGTGCCAGACAAAAGAAAAAGACCAAAATGAAACATGTCTGATACTTTCTAGAGCAAAGCTCATTAAAATCGGTTCTGTAATTCTAGAGACAAAATACACAGGTAGAAAAACAAACTGTTTATGCAAAACACAGACTAATGAAATGTACTAAAAGTTTGTTCCTTCCATTATTTTATGATATACTATCAATTTAAAAGCATATATGGTGTAACAAAGAGGAAGATTATGAACAAGCAAAAGAGAATGTTTAATCCACACCAAAGCATACTAATGCTTGGGACAGTACGCTATGTTCTTCGACCACAGGAAAGTAGCAGTAAAAAGCAATGCTCTAAATGTCTGTACGAATGGGTGATTCATATGCTATTTAATTATCCAGCTCCTAGCTGCATTTCAGCTGCTAATTTGATGTGCAAAGACACCAACATCTTTAGGAAACCCATTACTTCCTTAAAAGAAATTTTGTACTATTTGATACAGTCTCAAATCTACTGATCTACATTTCCATGATATGGGACTTTTGTGACAGCACTTTATTTTGTAGTAGTAGTATCAGCAGCAGCAGCAGCAGCAGCAGCAGCAGCTCTTCTTCATGTTCTCCTCCTCCTCCTCCTCCTCCTTCTTGATGCTACTGCTGTTGCTGTATGTGTTCTTTTTTGTTTTGTTTTGTTTTGTTTCATTTTTGTGTATTTGTGTTATACTTGTGCTGGTTTTGTGACTGGCCCTTGTGCTATTCAGCTAGCACATTAACAAACACCCATTGAAATGAATTTAATTGAACACTGTGCATTCTCTGAGACAGACCTCCAATCTATGCCTAAGTCTTCCAAGTGGTCATCTTCCCATCAGGTTTTCTGACTGTAACATTGTGCACATCTGTTCCCTCCAAACACGTGAAACGTACCATGCATCTCTTCCAAAGCAACTCAGATTTAAAACATTTTCAATTACAATTAAAACTATAAAGATGCAAAAAAGTGAAATTTGAGGTTGTGCTGCTGAAGATTCAGGTTTTCTGGGCTGTTGCACCGTGTTGCAGGGGTTACAGTTCCTGATGTTTAAAGGATCATAGTGCCTTCAAAATGTCAGGAACTACTCACCCAATGACACAGTCTAACATCCTGAAGACTTGAATGAAACTTGAATGGCACTTTACGCAGTGACACAGGCCAATACTAATAGGTAAGGCAGACCTTCAAGAGCTTCATAAGGCCCTCCAGCTGGACCATGAGCTGTCTACGCGAGTCCTGGAGTGCTCCCAAATGGCTCTCCAACTCATCTTTTCTCTGCCTCAAAGCTCGAAGCTCAGCCATCAATGCAGGATTCTCCTCTCCTGTGGCACCTGGTCCAATGCCAGCTGCCTCTAGTTCCTGCTGGCGTCTGCAAGAGGGGTGGTAGAATAGGTTGAGGACTACGAATGTGCAGACCACTATAAGCCTGTGTGGTGTTCAGTGTGTCTCACTCACTCCAGTAAGTGTTTAGGGTTTCACAGCTGTGAGTGTTCAGCAAGTGATATTCTGCACTGTGACACTCGGTAGCATCAGACATTGAATATTGACATTTCAGAGAAAAATGCAACTTCTGTCCTCAGTGTAGAAGTGTTCTACCCTCCAGACAGAGGCAGCATGGCCCTCAGAAATGTTAGTAACCACATGAGACCACAAGGTGTCACAGACCAGAAGCACACAATCTAAATTTCAACTGCTGTAAAAACCTCATATCTATCATAAAAAGTTGCTTTAATATGCTCTCCAATCAGGCGAGTCCTGGGATCAGACGTTCAGAAATGTAATAAATACAGCAACTGTAGTAAACCATCACACACTGAACACAGGAGTGCAAAATATTTTACATGTTTACATTCTGATTTTAAATTATAGGTGCAAGGTGATGTGTGGCTTAAGTGACCAAAGATTGCAACGATGAATTAAAGAAGTGCTCAGTCTTATTAACTCCTTAATTACAATTGTAATAAAATTGACAATGTATGTCACAAGCATGTCAACTGTAACAAAGTCAGAATTGGCACTGAATTTCAAAGCAATGCACTATACTGTTTACAAATAACATAACCGTAACACACAGGTTATTGGTAGCTTCATTCAGTGCTTAACATAAATTAAACACCTTCGTGGTTTTAGGTGTATTCGCAAAATTTTGAAAAGCGACTATTAGCTTCGTCAAGTCTGTCTGTCCACCTGTCCACATGGAACAACTTGGCTCCCCCTGGACAGAACTTCAAGAAATTTGATATATGAGGTCTTTTCAAAAATATTCAAGAAAATTCAAATTTGACTAAAATCTGAGAAGAATAACAGGTACTTTACATGAAGACATACATACATTTATGACATTTCACTGAATTCTTCTTAGAATAAGAATTGCTTCAGACAAAAGTTGCAGATAAAATCAAACAAACATTTTATGTTCAATACATTTTTCTGAACATCATACCATTTATCAGATAATATGGAAAATTATGGTACAGCCAGACAGGCCACAGACGACAATATAACACGGCGCATGCTCTTTGCATGCTGGATAACTAAGGCTACAGACACACACTCACAATATGTAATACTCATTGCTTCTCCACAGCAACGATGGTTATGCGAAACAGATGCATTGTTATGTTATACGTGCATTGCCTATTGTGTTCACTACAAACACTGCAATAAGCTGGGGTGTGGAGACTGGGAACTTACTTAAGATCATGTGGTGAGAGGCAAATTGCGTTTTGTGTGTGCATGTAGCTTCTACCACCAGCGGTAGTTTTGACCATCCTGCCTTTGTCCACCTAGCAAGTCAAGTGTGAAGGTTAGATCCCACATTCTAGACTAAGTTACCCACAGACACATGGAATACCACTTCTATTTTCATGCTAATAACAGGATGAAGGTGAAGATGATTTGGTCAACAAATTACAAAGTTCTTACAGACAAATATATGATGATGAGACTACTTTATTCTTTGTATAAAGTGGAAGTTCGCTAAGGATTTGTTTTAGCACTAGTTATAACAACAGGAAACACAAACTACTGCTGTTGTTTGACAGTGAACCTACCCCAATGCAAATGATGAACAAGCTGCTGAAGTTTACACAACATGAACAAGCAATACCTTAACCTTGCTATCTCGCGCATTATCTCCCGGTTCTTTGCCTCCAACTGACTGATGAGCTCCCTCTGCGCACGTGATGTATCTAGGCTCAAGCTACCTTCTGATGGAGCACGGCCCTGATAAACAAGAAATACACATTAAACACACATTTGGGTTTAAGAACAAATCCATTCCTTCACTTATAACATTCACTTTACAAAATTATGTGACAACGTCAATGATCGTTTGACAACTGAACTTCCAAACTACAATGTTCTCTTCACTACGGCAAATTCACATTACATAATTACACAGCAAGCACCCACATACGAATATTTTTCACACTATCTGATACAGCCCCTGTGGCAGGCATTATGTCATTTATTTGTAGGTGCAGATTTATTCATATATATTTCTTGCATCTTACACTCAACAGTTTCTTGGTTGGAGGATTCAAGTCATCTGAGATGTGATACTGTGTCGATGGGTGAGTGGTTCCAGACATTTTGACGGACCGTAATGCCTTCATCTTCAATGGTCAAGCAGTCCAAGAACAGCTACTCATCTTGAAATGTGTCATGCTTAAAGAAGCAGGCATTATGATCTGTCAAAATGCCTGAAACCACTCACCCAGTGACACAGTGTCACATCCCAGAAGACCTAAATCTACAGCAACACTGCTGTAACAACCTTGATCTCATAGTTTCTTGGATTTCTATCCATATTTGAGTCTTGCAAAAGATGTTAATCCTTCTAATGATCGCTGGACTAATACCTAACACAGTTACTGTACCCCTTTCCACAATTCAAAACACTGCAGCACAAATACAGAAAGAATGAATGTCAGAAATAAGAACGATACAGGAACTCCTGGAACTGAACAACAGTACACAGATGCCTTTCTTGGTGATACAGGCTATTTTGCTTGCAGTAACACCACCCTGGCCACAGAACTCTGTCAAGTATACTACAGATACTATACATGCGTACAGTTCGCTCAGTAGAGCCAAGCACAGCTGTGGCAAATTGCATTTTTTGGGAACCACACACTCTCACGAAAGTACAGTATGTGCATTCTAAAGCTCTAGCAAAGTCATGGCAGTGAGGTTGTTTATATTCTCTTAGTGAAACAAGCACTATCTGACTGTTTTCACGAGACCATAAAGTATAAAACTTGTGTTCGGTCAACCTGTTGTGTCAACATGTAAATGAAAACACATACAATAAAATACCGTCAGACACAACACCACCATATATTGTGTATTTGTACGTTACATGTACGACATGCTTTTATTCATACTGATTGATCAGGTAAAATGTACAGAATAATAAAACACAAAAATTCATATATATTATATAAATGTTTAGTGAGATCTCACTATTTTCTTACATAAAAAACTCAAGAGTGAATTCGTGCCGCAACAGTGGCGGCAACTTTCACGATCTACCCTTAATGTATATGTTGAAATGTTATAGCAAATAATGATAAATTGAAATAAGATCAAAAAGAAAATAACAGCTTTCATGCACTGTAAACTTTGTATTACAAATGTGTACAGATGATACCTACTACTACACGAGGAAACGGCATCGTCCTTTGTACTTGCGGTTGTGCCTACACGTACGAAAATAAAAACAAACAGCCATTACAAACTCAAAGAAATATTAATACAGTGGGAATTTAAACAAACACAGCACATAAATGTAAATAAATTGTTATAGAAGGCTTTTGCAACTTATTAAATCTGATATCTAAAGTAACTATACCAAAGCTAAAAGAAGTCAAAACAGACTTGAAAACAAATTATACTAAACTGCAGCCCTGAGGGGAAAAAAATGGTAAGAAGTCTTGTTGACACTTGTGTGTGGGGGAGAGAGTGACTTTTGTTAAAAGATCCCAACCTTTCAGTCAAAAAATGCAGACATCTTCACAGATTCAAAAGATGGACAAGATCACTTGGCTCTACCTAAGGTGTTAAATGAGGTTATGTTGATGAATTAAATGCTTCAAACAGTGAAACCACAGTGTTATAATTTTCTATCAGTAAACCATTATTAAACTCTGTCATTAGTGGCCACTTCTGTTAAACAGTATCAAATGATATATGACAGTATAACAAACAGAATGGACAAACAGTCAATTGTGGCCTTCTAAAGCTATTATCCTGGAGTATGAGAAGGCCATAAAAGACTCTAGACAATGAGCCACAACACGATAAGTGCATGGTCAAATGGTGGCCACATAGGACAACAGTCACTGTGCCCATGCACTGAACATGGCTGGCGAAATCTATACAGGTGAGGTACAAGTGCTGGACTCTTGTAAATATGGTAATAAACCTTTGGATTCTATGAAATAAGCGGAATTTTTTGAGTAGGTGATGAATTACTGATTGGCTTCTCAAGAAGGACTCTGCTGCATGGAGACAGTTCTGTTGGAGACACTGGTATCTTTTGTTACTCAGTCACTATGGAAGTCTTCTAACATTTTCACAGGACGTAGCACCAGACACAACAGTTGCAGCTATAAATGCCACTCTTGTCAATAAAGGTCAGACACTTTAAACTTCAAATTATGTTGTAAATTCATGGTTAAACCAACCTCAAGAGATAAAGTAATCAATTTAAATGACAACAAACTTCCAAAATACAATTATTGAACAATGATGTTGTAACTATTTCTGCAAAATAAAACAAGCTTTTTCGTTGTTCACTGACTCACCACTGTTCTGGCTTCAGCAGCAAGACGAGCAGCATATCGCGCAATCAAACGATGCTCATCATCCAGACGTGTAGATTCAAGACTTGATGTGTATCGCCCTGGGCTGCTTGAACACAAACCACTGTAATATCAGCATAAAATCACCACACAAACCACTCCATGTTTGCACATGTTAATATACCGCTTTAAATTAAAGGGAGCACGGACATTTAATTTTTTATTTAAGAATATTTACACAGTTCATGACCCAGCTTTGTGAATGTGTAAGGAATGCAAGCCAGACTTACCTAACTCATATTCCCCCACATTTCCACAGCTTCTGCTGTCATAAAGCTGAGTCTCAGACTAAAATACTGGTACATTTTTTTCATTAAGTTTATAATTTTAAATCTTTTTTGCTGAATCAGAGCATTATAACCCAGCATTTAACCATGAAAAGTGTCATTTGGATGTATGAAATAAATTAACCATTCTTTCAGCGAACATGTACATAGATTATTAAAAACAGGCTGAAACCTATTTTCAGTAACAAGCAAAACAAAATGAATGACAGAAACCAATCAAGTGATGACTATGAGGTCTAATGCAAAAAAGGGGGATGTTTGAGGGGGGGAGCAGGGAAGCAGCTGAAGGAGTCCTGCTACTGGACTCCAACTGACAGATTTACCACCCCTACACCTCGAACAAAAGCAAGGAGACTGAACTGAATCATGAAAGCTGCCCAGAAGTTTGAAGACTTTGATGATAAATACTGTAAAACCCTCTCAAGATGGGTCAGAAAAATTCAAATATAGGAGAAACTGTGCCCCTTTCTCACTATTATGCAGCAGTAACTTCTCTGACTTCCATGTCACTTGCAGTCAGAAAAGTAGTAATCAAATATCCTATGGATCACAAAAGCCACACAAACTGTCTGGGTAGAGGGGATGATAAATTATGCCATTAAAAATCATCATTCACTATCTTACTGGAGAAACAAGGGAAGATAAAATAAAAGTACAAATGACACAAATGGAAAAACTGTGTGAAGTATGAAGATATAAAAGAAATTATTCCATACGGATTTGCAATTAGCCTGCTTAAAGTACTACAAAACAACGAAATTAAATACAGCTGCAATACATGGAAAAACAGGAAGTGACGTAAACACACAGACTTGAGGCTTGAAATAAACAAAAAATAAAAGGGGTTCAAAACTTGTTTACAAACAACCAGACAAGATAAACACTATAAACATAACAACCACACGTGCCAGCAGACCTAATACAGGACAGTAACAGTTTACCTTCTGCCCGTAGAACGGCTGTCCATAGAGCCTCCATCGAACGGTGAGGCAAAGGAACTCTCAGGAAAACCATTATGGGACGGCAATGGTGATGGAGGACTGAAACATGGCACCATAATCATAAAGAAAGATGTTTTAATGTTACCATGTCTTGGTCTCATTCACAGCACATAAACCCTTGTACACACTATTCTAAAATAATTGTGAATACTAGAGAATACACAGCAGAGTGACTCTTTTCTTTTTCTTGCAACGAAAGACAGACACACTGAATCAACTACAAACTTAAGTACCATTACTTTAATCACTGCTTATTCTTGTACATACAATGTAATACAGTGTATCAACTTACACTATATGGGAAAGATTAAGTGTTTTCTCTGGCTCCTCAGGGAAGCGTGGGATGTTTGTCTTCCCCTTCTCAGGCACACAGCGGAATGATTTGCGTAAGGAGTGACCGATCTGTTTACTTGGGGATTTCTGTAAGTAAAGAAAGTTATGTTTAATATGTAACACTTGAGGTCCCCACAGCAGTGTTGCGAAACATTCAAGTTTGCTGGGACAATATGTCACATCAGCTCTTACAAAGAATTACAGATGTTTCAAGGGATCAGTGTGCCCTCAACCCCAGGGTCCAGCATGTGTGTTATTGAAAGGTACAATTCATCCTATAAATTCATATCTAAGGGGCAGGATGCAGAGCTTAAACATGAATGAAATTAATTTTAGAAATACAAACATTTATACTCAACATCACAAGCAAAACTATGATCACATCAGACACTCACGTAAGTTGTGTACTCCTTGACTTCGTGTTCATTAGTATGCGGACCGGAGATACGCCCACGCCAGAAGCAATCTTGACACAGCTGGTAACTATGACACTTCTGGCATCTGTAGCGAAAACCCGAGAAACCCTCCCTCTGGCACGCATCACATGTCATCGGATGAACAACTACACCAGAAATGTTTTTATTTATTAATTCATATTAATGTATTTTCAGCAGACAAACTATTCTGATGGTTATTAAAGTAGTTTATTAACCATCAAAATACAAAAAAGTTCATCAGTCTGTCACATGTGTAACATGGTTTCATCTCTCAGATCATCCACATGGTAGGTTCTGCTGTTATGCATGCTATGAAGGTTTAACCTTTAAATGATCTACGTTTGCTTATGTGACTACATGTTAAAAACACCCCTAGAATTTCATTTTATATATTTAGGCAAGAAGGAAATTCACCACATTTTTAACACATGTTGCATAATCTGTTTAATTTCCACAACATGCTGCCTATTTGATCATTTTATCTTTCTTTCTTCAAATACTGCTCATTTTTTTCGTAAACTATACGCTAAAATTTAAACACCAATCCAGTCGCTTAAAGGTTTATTTGTGAACTTTACATGTTATACATAAGGGTAAAGGTAAAGCAGTCCCATTACAGGCCTAGACAGGCCCTTGGGGTTCCAGGAAGTAGAGGCTCCCAGATTTCTAGACAATCAGCACATGAAGGTGGTAGGTTGTCAGCCATACATCCCGGCCGTGTTTACCCCCCAGGAAACATTCCTGGTACTCATTCCTGTTAGAGGCTGAATCGACCCCAGGGTCATAGTGTGACTGACAGGATTATGCCACTGAAAAATTCCGATGGCACCATCGGGAATCGAACGTGTGACCTGCTGGTTTGTAGCGTAGTGCCTCAACCAACTACACCACCACGGCTCCCTTACATGTTATACATACACTATAAATTACAGACACGTCAGTCAACAATCATTAAAATACGACTATGTAAGTGGCTAAAATTAAAATTCAGAATATTAAACACGCTCAAATACTTAAAGCTGTGTTTTTATAACAGTAAAAGTCTTACACACTTTTCTTGAATCCTTTTAATGCCATTTATGTTCCTAAGTCCTTTTCAGTGAGCAGTTTATTTTAGTCTATGCAGAAGAGCATATTCTAACCTTCAACTGAATTAACTGAGCCAGTCTGGGTGTAGATATGCATCAACACACAATACTGTACTACTATCCAACAATTTAAATCTATACTCTCTCCTCAGACTGACAGAACACGTTCTGTAACTGTAAACAATAGCACACAATATGTACCTGTTTCTACGCTGGCAAGGCGATGTAACAGTGGTAACCATACTAAACAGGGTGGCCCAGGATCCGACATCATCGTGTCCATGAAGTCATTGACTGTCACCTTCCCTCCCTACATAATAACATCACACAGGACACATCAGTTTACGTAGAAAACAATACATAAGCTGGTTAAGCAAAAGGTTCAGAGCACTTATATCACAGCAAGGGCCTTTACAGACATTACAGAAGGCAACAGCAGATTTAGACCACGCTGGAAACTTCCCAAGTCAATTTACATTCAATGGGAAGGTTCACAATATGTGGATGTGAGCGTGTGTTTGCTATGTGTGTTGTTATATCTAAAGATGGCTAATTTTTTTTAAATTAATGCAGAAATTTGAGCCAACAAATACCCTTAATATCAGTATAATTATACTGTCACAGAATTTGCAGAATTTAATCCAGTCCATATCAAAGAACATCCTGAATTAATGAGTTGGATTCTGCTATGCTTTCCATGCCAGATGCTTCAGGCTGATTTAATTTCATGTAATTCACACTAACATAACACAAGTAACCATACTTGATTTTCTAAGACTCAATTTTTTTTATCTTTTTGGCAGAATGTTATTATAGTCTTACAAAACAGTTCCTCTACTAGCACTACACTTTTATGACAACAAACGCTACTACATACCCCTGGGAATATAGATGTGGCAAGCCCCTCCGTATAATTGAATGACGGTGACTCATACACAGCCGCAGGCAATGCTAGTACCTCCTGGAGATATTCGGCAAACCTCCACACAACCATGTGACCATTCCCATCAGAGATCTGAGAGAACACATCTGTAAGCATTCATAAATAGGAACAATCAGCAATGTCAGCACTTACTATTACCACAACCACCACCACCACCACCACCACCACTACTATGAGTAGTAATAGCAGCAGCAGCAGCAGCAGCACTTCCTCCTTGTCTTTTTTATTCTTACATAAAAGTCAATTACAGTCGAACCCCAACACAGCGCCACCTTGAGTCACTGTGCATGGGAATCTGTGAACACGAATCCCTCTTACACAGTATCTTGATTTACGCCACCCTCGATACACCACCATAAATTGCTGTGAACATACAGTGGCACTATACTGAGATTTTACTGTACATAAACAACTAAAGACAAAAGGGACAAATAATAGCAATTAGCAGGCCTTCAGTGCCTGCTCTGACTGATGTTACACAAATGCACTTCCAACGCATGAGTGCTGAAAGGAAGCCAATATATGTCCATTGCACATTACTGAAAGAATGGTTTAGAAAACACTGTACTTACACCTTAATTTATCCATGAGTTTCCCTGCACACATTGTAGCTAGCGCAACTTTGATGGAAAACACTCGGATTTTACCAACATTTTCCCTACAAAAAAAAACAAATAAAATACATTTTTAATTCATCCATACAAATTGTGGTGCATTTAAGTAGCAAAGAAAAAGCCAGCATCTAAGAAAGTCTACTTTTATTGAATATGCTTCAGACTCCCTCTCACCCCAACCCCACATTCATGCCCCAGGAGGGCCAGCAAAGTTTAGCAGAAAATTAATGGCTAACATGGCTAAGGTAAAACTACAATAGTATCCATCATCTCGCAGCAGATTCTGAATCTCTTTTTCTTTCAAGGCTTTAGCTGCTCTATATTGTGATACTGACAAGGAAAGTCACCATATGCTGGGTCAAGACCAGTGCTTCTGCTTGTAAAAACACACACAGGAGACCTGGACAAGGTCAGACAGCAAACATTTCTAAAGATTCTCCTACAAATGGGACAAAACAGTGACATAAGGAATATTCTGGCATATACAGATCTATAGCAACCCTTCTTAAATCAGCAGTAATAAAATTTACAAAAATCTGCTCGTTTTATTGACCTTCGAATGAACGGGTTGGTATATAAATTTTAGCACGTGATTTATCAAAAGCATATAGTTTGAACAGAAGATAAAATGACAAAATAAACAACATTTTGTTTAAAATAAAACAGACATTATGCAGCATGTCTTAAAAATGCGGTACATCTCCTTGTTGCCTAAATATGTAAAATGAATTTCTAGGGGTGTTCTTTTTTATGTGTGTTCAGGATCAGAGGTTGTCTAAAAAAGTTAAACTGCTAAATCAAGGATCTGAACACAATGAACACTTCTCACACTACTGCCACAATGAATTACTCACACAGAATAAGCTGCCAGTAGCCAGTTGAGCAGGAGGCCTGAGCAGGACTCTACATGAACTTGCTGTGCCACCGGAAGCCTCTTATTCAGATTATGGTACAAACTGGACACTAACGTCTCCAGCCGTGATACATTCACCTCTGTTTGAGGTTCCAGTGTATTCAGTCCGTTTTCTCGGAAAGCCTCAATCACATTCCAGATATCCACAGCATGGACTGCAATAGACAAAAATTAAACAGCTATGAAATATGTGTTGTACTCCCTGATGATGGTGATGTATCCCCAAAACGTTTAGGAGGGATAGAAATTGTGCTGTTGTGTAAGCGGTGTGTGTGTATGTTGGTTTTGTAAGTAAAACACATACAAAATATCCCCTCTGATCCTGCCTACCTCATTATCAAACCTCATTTGCCATATACATAGGATGGCCTTCTGCCATGGAAAAAGTTAGTTTAAAGCTAGCCAATGGTTCACTGAGGGGCGTATACACTGCAGAACAGCAAACTAAAGCACTGTGAATTAGTAACTCCTCTAACATTCTAAATAAATGAGTATTAACATAGTTTATAATGTCTACACCACATAACTTTGCTCTGGCTAAACATATGCATGTCATACCACATACTACATTCCTCAATTTGATAATATAATTATGGAAATGCAACAACAAACATTCATACTGCTAGAGGACCTGGTCTAAGGATAGAGTGACCAGCATGGATGTTACAACTTACGATTGGCTTTCTTCTGCACAAAACGTAGCTTGCAGGCTGTACGATAAGAAGCAAACCTTATCATATCAAAGTTTTGGCTTCGCATCTCTTGGAGCAGCAGCAGCCTATGATCCGAGGATGCACGGCCTGCACCATCCTCTGTAGCCATATCTGCCAACCTCTGCACAACATAACATTACTCCTTTAAAGCAGTGTGGCTACTACATGTACACACAGTCTGATTTAACATTACCACACTCTCATTCTGCCCACACAGTGAAGCGTGTGTTGCATACAGTTCTCAAACACAGAGCAATTATTTCCCTAAATTGATGGTCTTCTATAATGGAGAGGGCGCTTTCTGTGAGGCAGGACCTGAATTTTTAAATATAGACATAAAATGTATACCTTTGGGTTAAATTAGAATAAAAATAACAGCTCTCAAGTCACTGTAATGAAAAATTAGATTGTGTGTCCAGTAGTTCTCAACTGATGTGCCCCATGGCTTTGATAAGGACAATATTAAATCTGCAAACTAAACACTCAAAGAGTTGTTACTATCACATTATAATGTGTACATGGGTATATTTTAGTAGTTTGTTACGGCATAACAACAAACTTATATTTAAAAGTATATTTTACTCCTATTAACAGTACAGTCACAACCAACATGTACACTTGCAATACGTAATTAGGCTACCGGTTTCAGGTTCAGGAAGCCATCATCAGGCCCATGACAGAAAACTTATACTTGAAACTTGAAAGATGAAATCAGCAACAAACAATGGCAGAAGCAGTTACAATTGGTTTAATTCGACTCATCTCATTGTGTTAAAGCACCAATAAGTATCCGTCAAACACAACAGAAGGTAGGCCTCTCTGTCTACATGACATTTGTTGCGTTCGATACATACTTTATGCTGTGTTTGACGGATACTTATTGGTTCTTAGTTACTGCTGGTGGTGACCTTAGAGCAGTGGCTATGAATGTACCTCACCCCACACCTTGCCAGGCTCCACTGGTTGACACAGGCTGCCACAGAAAGAAAATACATCTATCTGCGTACATGGAGCTCTGCATCACTGAATCCTTATACAACTGGTTGTCAATGTTTATAAAATCTCTGTATCATTAATTTATAAAAACCTAAAATGTATTTATTTTGAAAAATGAATAAAATGGTACAGGTGTTCCTTAGACACAGGCAAATGTGCGAATGGAAGAAGGGCTGGTGGGTGATAAATTTGAAGGAACGTGAAAGAGATCGCTTCCTAGTTAATTAGAACAAACCAACAATTATGCACAAAATCTGCAAAGTTATATTTACACTGATATTATCCCTACATGTTTCAATGGACATTCCATCATCTTCAGGGGATACAAAGTGTTACAGGTGCCAAAGCATCAAGAAGTGTGAATTCTTCCTACATGCATCAAACCTGGTTTATAATAAAGATATAAAAAGGACCTAAAAAATTTAAAAAATGAGCGGCATATCGATGTAAAGCCAATATTTTTATACCTTTATTATAAACCAGGTTTATGTATACAGGAAGATATTTACACTTTTGATGTTTTTGGTACCTGTAACACTTTATATCCCCTGAAGATGACAGCATGTCCATTGAAACACGTACAGATAATGTCACTGTAACTATAACTTCGTGAATTTTGTGCATAATCGTTGGTTTGTTCTAATTAACCTGTAATATGCACAGTGTACAACATATTAAGGTCACCTCCTAATTTGAAGTACTATTCCATCACATGTCCGGAGGGCCTAACACAAACCGCCATATATCTCAGCCGGTCTCTGGGTTGATATTTAAAGCCGCGACCTCCCAATTACAACCACTCACGCCCGATAGGCTCGACAAAAGTACAGTCGAACTCGGTTATAACGTCATAAAAGGGACCAAATATTTTGTGTCGTTATAAACGAGTGTCGTTGTAACCAAAGAGTATAATGTTATAGTCAACAGTGATGAATTAACTGGTACCACAGAATATCTGACTGTATAGGAGAGGTGTCGTATAAACCGATGTCGTATAAACGGATGTCGTTATAACCGGGTTAGGCTCTACTGAAATTCGGCACAGGCTCTTGGAAGGCAGACAGCAGCGTCAAACTGAAAGTAAATCCCTGATCTCTGGAAGACATTCCAATAAACAAGGTCGTTTGCACACAGTTTGTCTTTTCTGTCACGGAACTATACCGCGTCCTGATTTAATTAACTCCCCCGCTGAGCACAAGAGCTCTATCTGAACCAGCTGTAAAACCCGGCCACGAACTGTAATCTGTTACCCACCGGCACTTCCTAAAATGTGAGATTATGTTCTTCTATGAAAATGTAATTTGAGTGCTTTGCTTTCTATCTTTATCCCCTTCCCAATTCCATTCTCTCGGCATGAAGGGCAGTGTCTGGAATCGGGCAAAAGGAAAGGAAAGCATCGTCGGTGTTTTTATAGATGAAAACTGCAGAGCTGCGATTTGCATAGCAACTTACTGCTCGTCTCAACGAAACTGGCGAAGGGGAGAGATCTGTTTTGATGAAGTGTTAGTGAAATCCCCACAACCAAACACTATTATTGGATATATTTCTTATATTTCTTTTATTCTACAGTTCATAGTCGTTTTATTAACCTTTTAAAGCCTCGCGGTAACTTTACGCAGAGCCTGGTTTAACATTAAAAAATTCTACGTGGTGTCCACATTGCGTTTATGTGTTTTGTACGGATCTCAGAACAAACAGCAACTTTTGCCTTATAGAACATTAAGAGATTGGTTTTTATAACCGAGGTGGATAGTGTTTACAGCGCGGTACGCACTGAGTCCTTATATAAAACAGATACGCTTCGTATTTAATGCGTTAATGTGCTATATATATATTTTTTTTTTTCAAATCAGACTGGACCCATGTTAGTTCCATTTGTCCAACAGCCAAGGACATAAAAACAGACTTGAAATTTTCCCAGTGCTTAAAATGGGTAAGCACTGGGACACTCTAACGAAACAATTCAAATAAGATCTACGTTCTCCTGGGATATTACGCAGCGTCGAATGGTAATCCTTTACCGACGTTTCTGGACAACGTGTTGGTCCCATCTTCAAGGGCCAAGAAATCCTTTTCTTCTTGGACTTCTTGACCTTTGAAGACGGGACCGACAAGTTGGCCCGAAAAGTCGGTAAAGGATTACCACATTATGCTGCGTAATTCCCAAGAAGAACGTAGATCTTATCGACATTGCGGCGGAAGCCTGAAATCACAATTCAAATAATATGCAACACTTGCAAGGAACGATCATAACACAGAGAAATTTCATTCACATTTCTCTTCTAAACTATATTTTGTTGTTCTCAAAACATTGGGTATTTAATTCTATACAGTTGCAAGAGAAACGAAAAATTTGATCAAAAGCACTCTTTTATCTTTGAATCTAAGAAACAAAGTTTGAAAAAAAACACGTTGCGAAAATAATTTAGAAAATATAGGTACAAAATGTACCCGGTACAATAGAAGTTAAGACGTTTTATTGTTCAGTAATCCAAGGGTTTTTTTTTTGTGGTGAAGGGCCCCGCAGCAGAAGCTACGGACGCACCGCAGCCTTGAGGCTTCTTGTGCAACCCTGTGATGATGATGACGATGATTATCATTATTATGTTTTGTCCTTTTCCTAGTAATGGAGCACCGGTGAAATGAAATTGACAGGGGAAAACCGAAGTACTCGGGGAAAAACCTGTCCCAGTGCCACTTTGTCCACCACAAATCCCACATGGACTGATCCGGGATCGAAGCCGGGCCTCCGCGGTGGGAGGCCGGCGGCTAACCGCCTGAGCCATGGCGCGGCCCAATCCACGAGTTAACATCTGACGTACTGGAGGCCAACGATCACAGTTAGTCTATATCCTTAAGACTGACCAGAAACGCACTACGGATACAGGTGAACTGACGGCTATGCTTAGGCTACCCACAGCACGTGAGTACCAACTTGGGCTAAGTTCCTTGTTGCTCGGCTGGGTAACGAAGCCGGAAAAGCAACCAACCACTTTACGGAACCTTTAGGTTCACGACCGTGTTCAAAGGGCAAACTGAACCAGACCAATCCAGTCTACACCGTCAAACCCCATTACTTTCAGATTAATTTTAATATTCCCCTCCCACCAATGCATGTCTCTCCCCTTCAGGCTTTCCGACTGACATATACAGGGTGTTCCAGAACAAACTGGTGGTTTCATTTTCTTTATATCTGAGCACAAAGCCACGAACCAATGCAATAACATCGCTATGTGACTGATAATACACCGTAACTGTTTAACCCGATCAGCAATTTTCTTGCGTTTTGTTAATTTTCAGCGAAGTTGAGCTGATAATTGGACGCATGTTCACATGGCATTTTTTCACTCAAAATAACAGGATTAATAGCTTCTTTCGGATTCGCATACATCCCGTAGGAAACGGCCAGTAAGTTAGCTTCAAAGATTCCTTGTACAGTTAAAAACTTAAATCTATTTCCGTGTGCGCTGGCTACATTCTTCCCCCCCCCCCCCCCCCAACAACACAAACTAAAGAGCTATACTTTGATGTTCCATGGTTCTTTTGAAGTGTTGACTGCAAGACGAGAGGAATCTAAGCTATTTCAGGCACGCCGTCACAAGAAGTAGCGAGGTTAGCTAGCTTGAGTGCTCATTTCTCTCTGTGAACTTGAAACAGGCTTCGCAGAAAGAGGAGGAGTAACTCTCCATAGCAATACCCCACGCCGACTAGCGTTTTCATATTTTATTACCTGAACTAAAAACGTAGGGCGATATAACTAGAGTTCTTTACTGATTTCCACTTAATTTTAGTCTATTTAACCTTTTAAAGCCTAGCGGTAACTTTACGTACCACAAGGTTTAACATTAAAAAGTTCTACGTGGTGTCCACATTGCGTTTATGTGTTTTGTACGGATGTCAGAACAAACAGCAACTTTTGCCTTATAAAACATTAAGAGACTGGT